>VZTA01025012.1:0-13385 GCA_013398855.1 Mohoua ochrocephala | reverse complement strand
GGGGAGTCTGTGTAAACCTGGCTTCTGTGAGCTGTGCTCTCCTCTCACCCCAAACTAAGCCGGGGATGATTCTCAGGGCTGCTGGTGACTTTGGCCTTTTGGGGATGCATACCTTTCCCTCAGCCTGAGATGACTGAACAGTAGGTTCCCCTTTATCTAATCAGCAATTTGATTTTCAGTCCAAAGTCCCAGTCTTCAGGGAGCTTCTTTGGTTGTAGCTCCTTTATAATGGACAAAACTTTATACAGATGTTTGAGGCATGAACTGTTTTCAGTCTCTGACACATGGTCTCTGCAGCCAAGGCTGCTCTCAGTCTACACATTCTGAAGATTTCTTCTTTGTTTGTGAGTATCATGTTCAGTAGAGCATCTCCCCTCTTCATCTTTATCACCTGTGTTAGGAAGGTGTCATCAACACACGTCAGAAACCTCCCATGTTACTGCTGCCTTGTTGTTTTGTCCTTCTAGCATATACTGGGGAGGTTCAAGTGTTCCATGAGGACTGAGACCTACAACTGTGAGACTTCTTCTAATTGTATAAAGAAGGTCTCATTTACTTCTTCCCAATCAGGCAGGCTGTAGCAGACACCCATAATAGCATTGAACATGTTACATATTAACTTTATTGATCAAATCCTGTATATTTCAGGTTCCATTAATAATAAGTCCTTGCAGAGGAATGTTTCAGATTTGATACCTCTAAAACTGGACACCATTTTGCACCATATAAGAAGTTGTTCTAATGTCATCAGTAACACACTGCTAATAGTCCAGATGTTGACTCTTCATTTCTTCATGAGAAAATAAAATAACAATAATCTACAAGTAATAACTGAAGCACTCTGATGTATATTGTAATTGCATGTTCTGTTCAGTAAAATTTTATTTAGGCTAATTTTCCAGAGCCTTACTTTTTATAATTGACACTCCTCTCTTACAGAATCTAATTAGATTCCATGTCAATCAGTAAAATTGGAAACTTCATTCAAATGTAAATCACACTAGTTTAGGAATGTACAACCTGAATAATCAGATGCGTGGAATAGGATTTTTTTTAAGGCAAACAAACTATGTGATATGAAACTAAGCAATCTGAATGAAAAATTTCAATGTGCTTTATAGTTGACTTCACATAAATGAATATGTTGCAATTTTTCTTCAGCAGGCTTCAGAACATGAGTTTCATTTTCAATCTTTTTTTACGGGTTACACAAAAAACTCCAACTCCTTACAGTGTGTTGCTTTTTGTTGCGTTGTAAATTTATTTGACCATGACTTGTGAAATGAGTAGGAGAAAATTCCTGTTTACAACCTACAACGTATATTAGAATTTATACTAAGCATCTAAATTGAACAAGAGAATTTCAGGACAGGCTTAGCTTCTATCTGTTATAGACACTGAAACCAGATTGCCTGTAAATAATTTAGCACTAGATTTCCTGTGATCTTCCTATATAGTGGATGAATTGGTCTCCTTTACTTACTTCATTTATGGCATGAGTGTAAACCCAAAAAACCAAAAAAATCCCACATCATTGTACAGAAAACAGCTTGTGGAATGCAATTGGAGACAAATGCTGAAGTCTCAATAACATGACATGTCACCACACATGAGGTTTATGACAGGTGATCAGGGAAAGTGCAACTATGGAGCAGGAGTATGGAGGAAGACCACAGATGAAGGAAACACTGTTTTCACCTCACTCTCCATTGCTTTACCTAACATCATGGCTCTAAGCAGTCTCTGAAAAACAGTAACTTGGATTGAGCAGCATCACACGCACACAAATATGATTATTCCTTTTCTATCACACTGCATCAATAATTTTTGTATGTGATCTGCACCGCTTCCTACCAGATTCCTAGATGTAATGAAGAAACACAATGACTTCATCCTTTACATAGAATGTTAGGATTTAAAGTACTCAGTATCAATCCAGGTAACTTGCTTAAATAAAGCATAAAATGGTGTTTTGCAAACTGGATGCTCAAATATATAGTGTGTGCTGGAAAAATACATTTTTTCATGTAACTACTTTTTTTAAATTTCATAGAATTCCGCAGTCTTGTCCTTCGCCTTCCCTCACCACTGATATCTTTATTAGTTTTATTGTAAACGTGTCAGAAAAAAACTATAAAAACTCTAAAACATGAAATAAGTTAATTTTTATTAGTGACAAAAACTGACTCACGGGGACAAAAAAAAAAAAAAAAGAGGATTTCTTTTTGTTTGTTTGTTTATGATTGACTACCTTGAGAAAAATATTTCGGCCAAATATTCAGCCAGGCAGTTACAACTGCACTGCTTTCCTATTAGATAAATTAAAAAAAAATTATTCAGATAATTGAGATGATTTTTTTTAAGCTGCCTGAGGAACCCGGTCATATTTTCTAGATTTAATCAGAACTGAGCATTCAAATTCCTTAGAAGTTTTGGAAGTCTTAGCCCAAGACAGCACATAACAGCTCCTCCACCTTTGGGGCCTGCCATTGGTTCTCTAGTGTGTTTGTGACTGCAGATAGTTCTTCGTCAATCATGAAAGTCCGAAAATAATGTTTTATAAACATTGAAGTAAAAATATAGAATAAGAACGATAGACCCAATATAGAGGCTTATTAAGGTGTCTTCTGATTTCATGGTCTTATTGGACTGCTCGTCTACTGTTGTCTTCATTGTGGATTCTAATACTTATTATTCATCCTAAAAATCTCAAATTACACACATTCAAGAATTAATCAGGATGTAAAATCAATACTTAAATATAGCTATATTTTTTAAAATCTCCCCCTGAAGAAAGGAGGCCTTTTTCTTCTAAATGCCCAAACTAGCAACATTCTTCTTGGTTCTCATTGGAAAGTTTATTTTTTACAGATAAATGTAGATCATGTGTTACTGCGGATAGAGTTAGAAAAGCCTGGACAAGGTTTGAAATTAAATGTAAAGGATAATCTTAAGATTGATGTGCCTGTTATCATCAGCTTTGGATCATCACTAGGACTTTGATGAGCCTAGTGGGCCCTTTCCAACACATGATATTTTATGGTTCTATTATTTTACTCAGGTATTTCACAAGCTAATGCAAGTTTGATCCTTGCCTTTATTCAAATGGAAGGTATTAGGTTTATAATTTTTTTTTTAATTTTTACATATTATGCATTTTTCTTTGCATATCATAGAGATGAGCTTAACAACAAAAGCAAAAGCAAAGTTTCCAGAAGCTTCATCTCTACCTTTCCAAGAATGCCTGGCACAAGGGTGCTCCAAAAGAAGGATCGCTCTCTTGGTGTGTAGTATAGCTATTGCAGAAGAGTGGAAAGGACCAATGGAAAGACCTGCATGCTTTTATTGTTCGTGTGTTGATTTATTATACTGTCTCCTGAAAGAGTGTCACATAAAAAAAGAGAAGAAAAATTGTGGTTGTGCAGGTACACAATACAGTTCATGGGAAAAATGTTCAAGTCTGATAAAGGAAAAAAGCCTTTATGTAATAGTTTAAGAATCTCAGCACAATTCAGGCCAGAAGGAAACTCAGGAGGTCTCTAGTGTAACTCAAAGCAGGGTCAGCTGTGAGGTCAGATTATGTTGCTCAGGGATTTATAGTCCACAGATGGAGACTGCACACCCTTTTTGGGCAACATGCTTCACAACTTGACTGACCGGGGAGGTGAAAATGCTTTTCCTAACACAGTGTTTGAAACTCCCTCACTTCAGTTCATGCCAGTTGTTTCTTGTTTTTACAGTAGGCAGCACTGAGAACTGGGGCTCCACCCTTCTGTGATCCCGCTGGCACTGGAGGTTGGCCAGGTTGTTTGGTCTCCCTGAGGTAGTCTCTTCTCCAGGCTGAAAGATCCCCAGACCCCTTCCTGAAGAGCTGCTCCCAGACAGTCAGGCCACATCATCAGTGTCACAAACAGCACACAGCTTTGCACTCATCACATGTTGGCAGAAATGGGGGTTTCTGTCTGCCCACTCCTCTAGCACGTCTAGGTCCTTCTGAATGACAGCTCTGCTCTTGAGTGTTGGTTGCATATCCACACTCCCACACAGTTTGATATAACTTCCAGGCTTGATAAGAGAGCACTCCATCACTTTTTCCAGACTCATGCAATAGTCCACTTTTGACAGCTTCCAATATATGGCCCTCTTGCTCACCTCTATAACTTGTTTTCCATCCATTTAATTATCCATCCCTCTGGACCATAAAGTTCCATTGTAGATAGAGGAATACCGTGGTAGCTGGTTTCAAAAGCCTTGCTAAAGTTGAGGTAAATTATATTTAGCCATCCATAAAATAAGTAATTTCATCACTGAAGGCAATCAGGATTGCACATGCATCACTCAGTCCTAGTACTTCTGCACTGATTGTTCCCAGCCACCTACTTCACCTTCCGTGCCAAGAAATGTGTTTCCAGAGATCTGACTCAAAGATTTCCCAAGGGACTGAAGCAAGGCTGACAGGCCTGTAGTTAGCCTGCTTGAACTTTGATCTTCTTTGAAGATGAGCGCAACACTCGACTTCTTCCTGTTGCTGTGGGCCTCCCCTGATCTCCACTGTGCTTCGAAGAAGATAGAGAACAGCCATTCAAGGACAACTGTCTGAGCACAAAGGCCTGGGAAACTTTGTCGGTGAAGTCTGAGGTAAGGAAGATACTGTACACAAAACGTGAGACTTTGCTTTGTCTACTGTGCCTAAATCATCAAGTCTTTTTAAAAAAAGGCTTGAATACATTTTCTTCGTTCAGCCTTTTAATACTAATGCACAATAGAAGGTCATTTTATTGGTTTTGACATCTTTTGCAAAAACTAACTTTATGTGCAAGTCTTCGGCTTCATTCTTCCTTGTTAAGCACAGCCAAGGCTGCCATTGATTACCACATCCCCAAACAACTGCTTTCTAGTGACTAGAAGAGTCTCTTGTGTGTCCCCCCCTGTTGGCTCAAGTGTCTGGATCAAGAAGCTGTTTCTCACACCCTCTAGAAATCTCCTTGACTGCTCCCTTCCCACCATGTTGCTATTCTAGTAGATGTCATGGAGGTTCAAGATCCTCGTGAACATGAGTTGGTGATCCCAGGATACCTTTAGGTCATTTAAAGCATGCTTTGGCCTAAACTGTGGTCTGTAACATACCCCCACCGTGCTGTTACACTCACTGGCCTCTTCTTGTATCCTGATCAGGGAGTTCTCAACTAGATCCCTGTATACCATGTGGAAAGGCATCACACATTCTAGGCTTCTTCACACAGCACAATTCCCCAATCTTGTCTTTCCTGAATATCTTGCACCTGTCTAACTTTACTCAGGCCATGTGAGCTACCTAACTCTATCTCAGTTAATCCAATATCTCATAGATTTTTTGGACTACATGCAAATCTGTATTTCCTCTTGATGATTCCTCATGTACAGACATCTGTGCACATAAACTTGATCATCTTTTGCCTTGTTTCTTCTTTCATGAGGTCTCTCTTGTCAGAAAAAAAGAAAAACGAAACCCTCATTAAGATTTGTTGTTTCTTTAGCCTATGTGTTTTCAGTAATTTGCAGAACAAAGTACTTGTTGTTTTACATCTTTCTTCCACGCATAAATATGTGCCTACAGGCTTCGAATGTCTATTTCCGAAAACAGTCAACAAACAAAAGCAAGATTGTAAGAAAACAGAAAATGCTAAAAGAGTTCTCCATGTGTTGGAAATTTTGACTGGAACCTCACATCTTGTGTAGTTTGAAAATGTTTGAAACTACATGCCCAAAGGAACCAAAATGTACAGTTTCCATTTGGCTCCAGTGGATATTTCTACTGGTTAAATAGGAGCCAAATTCTGCACGTCTACTTGCTTTGTCTATGTTTGTCTTCCCATCTGGATTGACAGAGTGAAAGAGTGACAAAACACACTGTGGAGAAAAAGAAACAGATTGGAAACACTTTGAACATGAGAAGAGTTTTGTTCCTGCTGAGCATTAGTCCCTTGAAGCTAAAGGGCTCTATTCATCAGTCACACATTGGGTCTTTGTGAACAACCAACACTCAGCTCCCGTGGAGCCCAAGTCTGGGTAAACAGCTTGAAGTTTTTCTGCATTACTCTTGTACAACTCAGATCTGAGAATATTGCTTCGACAATGAACTGATTAATACTATGGAAGAGGAAATGTTCACGGGGTTGTTTACACAGACTATGTAATCTATCCAGCTGGAGTATTGAATTCAAATGAATACAATTACAAGAAGCTCTACAAGTCTTTAGTACAGTAGCAGTACAAAGACAGGCAGTTGATTCTGAATTTAGCATCTTATATTTTATTGCACAGTCATATCACTGACAAGGTATTTTTACACTAGAAAGGTGTGTAGCTTCACAGCGCTCCAGAAATTTTCAAGCTAAAAAATTATTTTATTTTTGGGGGTTTTTTTTGAGTTACCTTATCATAGGTATTGCTGGCTTCATTGGTGCTCCTACCTGTAATAGCCTTCTCTAATTACTGCCACATATAATAACTTGGGACACCTTGCACTCAGTGGGCTGGAATGATATAGTTCACAGAGAATGAAGATAGGTTAAGTATTTTAACATGCATTTTCTCTCTTCTGCTTCTATTAATCTTTGAATTATTATGCAAACTCAATATTTTATTGATAATTAGGAGCTGGAAATGAAAATTGGATTTACATTTAATCCCTACATAAAGAGAGATTAAATTAAAAAGTACTGAGGTCACCTTGTCTGATTGTTTAATGTGCAAAGACCTGAGTTTTCAGGCCTTATTACACACAGAATGTGTTGCAAGATTAGACCACATTAAAGACTGAAATAAGTACAATTCCATGAAGACATAACCTGTTCAGTCTATTCTTCTTTGGCAATTCTTCAATGAAGACTGTAAATATTTGGTGCTGAGAAAGATAAGAATATTACTCAGAAATTAATACAGTGTGAATTTCACTGTAGGGGAGGCTTCAATATTTTATTATGAGTGACAGTGCTGAAGAGACACAATCAATGAACTGAAGACAACTACAAGACTTTCACATCCCGTAGCAGGGAAGTAGCGCATAAAGGTAAAACACTTTCAGTGCTGGAGTGGATGTTTTCAAAAATATTTTGGTGTATTGATTTACCTACTTTAATTGTTTTGTTATTAATTCATGTAACCTATTAATTTTGTAACCTATAAATGACTTTCACTCACAATTCAAAAGAATCAGTTCTGCCTGTCAAATATGTCAAATATGCAGAACCATTATACATTTGATTTAGTTTTGAGAGAAACAGACCATTTACAATTTGCTTAATATAGCTGGTTTTGTTGCAACTGTGTGCTCTAAAAGCTAGGTGGGAAACAGGTTAATAGCACTTGGTGAAAACTGAATACTGGACACTTTTTACTCACAGTATAATTACTTTGCTTGGATATACTATAATCCTTTCTGGAGTTCTCAGATGAAGCTGGCATTCCTTATATTTAATGTACTACATGTTTATAGCATTTATCCCCCTTTACCTGCAACATTTACTATGTCAAGAGGCAAAGGTGAAAAAAATAAGAATAGCAGTGAGTGTGTGCGGTGTTATTCCTGTTACCATGGGAAAAAATTACGGCTGCTACTGTGCTGGGTCCCTGTGGGAATCTGCTTTTTTTTTCTGCCAGCTCACTGCATAGCTTTCGGACTAGACAGCCCTGCCCCAGGTCTTGATCTATCTCAGATGAATCTTTGTCTCAGATTAAGTCCTGCATAGCACGTTTGGTCACACAGAGAAACCATGCTGTATGTACCTCAGGATTTCCAGGTTGCATGTTAGAAAGTGGGAAACATGGCATGTTTGTAAATGTACCCAGAGCACAAATTTCCTGTTACTGACTTACCTAGAAATCCTACGAACCATAACTAATGTAGGACTGACACAACTGGCAAGATTGGATTTTCGAATGACATAAACTGGAACTGTTTCCTGAAGATAAGGATTCACCTTGTCCTTTTTGGTAACGGAGGAATGGTAGGTAGGAACGGCAAAGAGCATTGGCAGAAAACATATTTCTGTAGAAGAATGTAAATACATTCCTTGCTTCTGAGGAAATCGCCTGTGTTCGGGTCCCTATATACATTTATAATTTTTTTAGCCAATAACTTTATAATTTAAATATGTAGAAGAAGTCCTGAGATCACAAGTAAAAATGTCATTCATTCTTCTTCCTTTGAGAGAGTACAGTAGCAACGGGACAAAATGATTTTGTTCTAAATTTTTCTTTTCTTCCACTATTTTCAAGAATTCCAATTCTTCCCTGTACAAAATACTGGGCAGGAGAAAGCCTCCAGCCCTCTCACTATTTTTGCCAAGTTATTAGGGTATTCTTGCCAATGATCAAGGAAGAAGATCAGACTCCCTTTAGGCTGAACTGGAGCAGCTTCTTAAATGAGACTTTTATATAGGCTCTGGAGGCTTATTCTATCTTGAAAGTACCTGTAACTTCTGTGATTTATTAAGAAAATTGCTGCTGCTGTGAATTGCACAGCTTTTCACTACTGCCTGGTGGCAGGAAATTTTGATAGAGAAACACCTATACTGAGGAATTCTGAGGGATTTTGAAAAAAAAGTTGCTAACTGTTTCAACCACATTACTCAGAGAAGCCAAATGCTGTCTAGTGAATACAGTGTCTGCTAAGACTAACTGGGAATATTAATATTCAATAATTACAGTATACTTTTCATTTTATGAAAGGTAGCACAGGACTATTCTTCTTGTTTGGATTTTTTAATTTACCTGGTGTGTAGAGTGCAAAAGTCTATGAGAGCTTTTTTGGTGTTTTTTCTCTTTTCCTCACCCCTTGACTGAACAGTGTCAACACTATGATTTTAAATAAGTGTGTAAGTCACACAACCATAGAATATCCTTAGTTTGAAGGGACCCACAAGGATCACTGAGTCCAACTAAAGTAAATGGCCCATGCAGGGATTGAACCCATGACCTTGGCATTGTTAGCACCATGATCTCTTTCAATATCAAATTATCTCTCAAAGGAGAGAATAAGTGAAGATGAAATAAGAAGTTAAAAAAATTGAGAATCTTAACAAGGGTAAGTTTACTTTGATCTTTGTCTTGAATTAGCAAGGAAGGCAATCATACTTTTATTGCATTCATAAATATATGTCTTGTACTTTTTCCTTTTCTTTTCCTTTTCCCAATATGACTTCATCATATCTAAAATTTTGTCAAAAAAACTCAGCAGTGTTTCAGGAAAACAAAACATCTACTGGGAAAGGGAAGAGGTTTTTTGCCATAGATAGTGATTAAATACTAGCAGAAAAACACTTCCAAGGTTAGGGAAGAAGAAGTAAAATGAGAAGTTCAAATTCTCTCCATCTAAAGATGGAAGAGGAGATACAGAAACCAGAACTGTATTAAATCGCATTCCCAGGATGAGAAGGAATTGAGAGGTGGGGGTTGCATCACTGAATCTCCCATTCTGCTCTCTTAGAGAAAACTAATCTGGAAAGACAGATGAGATTTCTCCACTATGAAGAACATTTATTAATATGTTGACAAATAGAGCACTACGATTTACCTTTCCTTGAAGGTAAATGGGTACAGAAACTGGAGAGGCCCATATGGAGAAAAAAAAATGCTAGTTAAGTGATGTCTTATGATTCCTTATCCTGGAGACTTCATAGTATTAGAAAAAGTATAGAGAAAATATATGTCTCTCCTGTAGAGAATTTTTAAATAACTTTCTTCAGTTTTGTCAGTTGTAAAAGTGGAAGAAATTTTCTGTCTCAGAACTTCCCACCCAAACAGCAAGGGAAGAAGAAGGCGAGGTAGAGAACTCTTGTTTTGTGAGTTAAAGAGAAGGTGTAAATGACCAAGTGTGTATCTCAGAACAGAGGTGGTCTCAACTATTGGGTTTTTTTTGAGAACAGGCTTCAAATTAATTTATTTGAACCTTGTGTTAAGCAAATATATCATAAGGTTATTATGAAATAATACCAGAAAAGCAGTTAATTATATTAGAATAGGGTTGGAAATAACTCAAGCATGAAGGAATGTATGAATTGGACATGACAGAATTTATTCTGTTCTAAGGCTTTTTTCATTGATTTATGGTTGAGGGTTGAACAAGAACATTAATAGTTCAAAGCTATTCAGAAAAAACACTTAGAAAATAGTGATTAGGCAAGCAGATAGTGAAGGAAAGTTTGAAATCCTCAAACATAACTCCAGGACCAGTATATAAGCATATTATGTTGCTATCCACTCATTACTCTGTCACTGCCAGTTGCAGATTAGACACATAAAGAGAATGATCCTACAAAAGAATACATATTCTAAACATTTAGATAAAAACATTCACCATATATGAGAGAGAAATTGAAACAATTTTTTTCTTTTGTAGTGCACTTCATTTCCACTTGATCACTTTTGAACACCTGGAAAATTGTATCCTACAGTAACAGTCAAGTTTTGCATAAATAAAATACATTTTGAACTGAATTTCATTTTGTTAACAACAAAAATAACAACAAGAAAAACAACAGGGTGGTCTCAGGATGAGAATTATTATTTTTCTTTTCTGGAATGCTGTGTCACAAATCATGTTTTGAGCTTCCAGATTTTTATTAAGTACATGTTCCTGTGAATTGACTGAAAAGTGATTCACCATAACATCTTTGGCCAGAGTTGAATTGTTTCCTTTTGTTACTTTAATACTACTCAAAAAAAAAAAAAAAAAAAAGTCTGTAGAACTGTGTGCAGCTGTAGGCAGACATTCAGCTTGAAAATAATTTGCAAAACTTCAGAATGGTTTCTGTCTGACAAATACAAGAAGGCTATTTTGGCTTCATTTATTTTACTTTCTTTGCCACACTTCATCTTCCTGTTTATGATCTATCTAAAACCAGATATTTAAGTAAGCCTCTATCAAGGGTATTTCGAATCACAATTTCCATGAGGAATGAGTTACTATATTTATCAGTGCACACACTGGTTCTTCTGTTTCATTACAGGAATTGAAGTTCTGTAAATTGACATCTAGGATAGTTGAACTAGAAAAAGACTCATATTTTCTGAGTAGTATCAGAATCTTCCAACAACTCCACTGAATGGGATTCTTCCCTGCTTTATCTCCTGCACTGCTTCGTAGCCCATGTGCTTCAACTTCAAATATATAAGTCAGAAACCTGGCAATACACGGTATTTTTAAGACATGTAGCCTTACTTTGGTGCAGATGCTCACATTTTAATTTTCCTAATCTGCAGTCACCCCTGCAATCTGTTAGTGGTCACCCTTGTAGGCTCTCTAAAAGAAAACATCAGCAAAACACCTACAATAACACCCTGTAGCCAGGCTATGCTCTGAGAACAACAAAGATTAATTTCTTCACAACATCCTTCCCAGAAACCAGTGCTGCTTTTACCATGTCGTAGTCTTATAACTCTTTCATTAAAATACATGCAGTTTATGTAACCTTATTTCAGCCTCTGAATTTAATGTCTTTGCTCAGATAACTGGCTTTTGACATACAAGATCTTAAAAGATCTGCTAGCAGCAGCTGAAGAACTAGTGGCATTCAGGCTCAAAGTGGTCATTGAGTGTTTTCAAGGGAAGATTTTTTTTGTTTGTTTTGTATTTGGTTTTTTGTTTGCTTGTTTTGTTTTGTTTTTTCTTAAATGAGCTTTTTAGCTATGTATTTTGTATACTCTTATTTTGCATCTCAGTTTAGCCTAGAAGGGGCTTTAAAACTCTTACTTCAACTTTCAGATAAAAAGCTAGTCTTGAAATATATCTGAAATATATTAATCTCACAAAAATAATTTTTACTCCTTTAAATTTCCCATTTGGTTTTATATAAGAGCCTCTAAGATTTCAGAGGTTTATATCATAATGGGAATTTCGGGGTACAGCAACACAAAGAAAGATTTCTATCCTTCAGTCTTTCAAGGTCAGCAGCCACGATTTTAATAATTTTTTTGACTGAGAGACTTAAAACTGATTGCTCCGTGAAAAGTCACTGCCATGTGATCCTTTCTGCACTAGAAAGGAAAGGACTGCATGTGAACGTTTTAATAAAAATATCAACTGTCTACATGATTTGCTAGGGCTGACTAAAAACCTTTGAAATTATGATGGGAAAGATGGATATGAGGTAACTGTAACATCCCTCACTTATAAACACACGGGGTGACAAAAGTTTTACCCAGAACACGGGCCAGGCTTTAGTGGTGCTTGCACGAGCATATTGTTGCTGAAACGCCTGACAGATTTCCATTCTTCTCTTTAGATGTACTTCCCAGGACCTCTGATGGCTCTCCTGATTAGATTAATAGTACCATGGTGAGAATGTATTTATTTCCATGGATTTAGAAGCTCCAGTGGTTTGCCTTTTGCAGAAGATACCAATGACTCTCATCCAGCTTACCAAAAGAGTTCAGGCTTGTTTCTGTGTCAGTAATGCCATTAGTGTTTCAAGATGAAAACCAAATTAATCTTTTGATATTAACCGAGAGGGTGCATAACTAAGCCACTTAGTGAGAAAGATATTTAAATTTGAAGACATTAAATACATTTTACTTCAAAGCAGTCAACACTGCCTGTGTAAATACAACTTCTGCAAAGTTTGTCTGAAACTAAGAGGTCTCCAAGACGCAGGATCTCAAGATCTATGTTAAATATGTTTATAGAAAAAGGAAAAGTCATTATTTAGTCTCCAAAAAAGTGGACTGTCAGTTGAAAAATTTACCATGGTCACTGTGGTTTTAAGTAATATAAATTTTATGGTTTCCTTTTTCTGGTTGGGATTTTTTTTTCTTTTTGTTCCTTTGGAATATTTTCACCTGGAAACATAATAATTTTGTGTCTTTGTTAGAGTAGGTCTTTAATTGATTTTGGCTGTGTTTCAGGATTTGGGGAATTAGTTATGCTAAGATTTCCTCCCATTTGTCAAAAAACTGTGGGACAAAATCCAATTGAAAAAAATGGTGGTTAAGATTTTGACAGTGAACATATCAAAACAAATATGATTTGGTTGTTAAATTTCTTCTAATAATTCAACTTGAAAATGCACATGGGAAAGTAGTCATTAGGTATGTTCTACCTGCAAATAAGTAAATCTGTGGAGTGAGAAGAATATTTTTTTCATTATTCTGTTCCAAAGCACTTCTGTTTCATTGTCCTCTCCCCCTGAATAAGACTGTATTTTCTCCTTAGTTTGTAATCTATTCAAAAGCAATCATTCTGTTCTATGTTTGTGCAGCTATCAGCACGACAGGGCTCTGTTTTCAAACTCCCTACTACGAAGAGTATGATGTAAAAAACCAAATGTTTTCCTTCTACCAGTGTTTTTTAAGACTTCACCAGGTGTAAGAAATTTAACCCTGCATTGAGATAGTTGTTTTGCCGT
>VZTA01025011.1:211889-225802 GCA_013398855.1 Mohoua ochrocephala | reverse complement strand
AAAAAAAATCAACAAAGCTTATATCCCTTGATGGTCTTTTAATAAACAAGTTAAAGCCTGATAGTTCTGTAATGGATTTAATACAGTATAAGGAAAACCAAAAAAGTTGTAGGTCCTTAAGCCTGTAGGTAAAACCTTTTGCTGTACAATAATAATGTTTCATCACTATTTAGAAAAGATCTAAACCAAAGCCAAAATTATGCCTAATACATCCCAGAACAGAATACTAATTTTTGCCAGATTGCTGGAAAATTATTTTAACTGTTGTTAGGAGTCAAAAGAAAACTCCATATTTGTTCTTTTTCTGCTGTGAAGGAAAACAAAACCAGAATTCACAAGACAAAAAAAACCCCCATCTGGTATACTGTTTCAAGAAAAAACCATAAAAGACATATAAAAGACACCTTTGAAAAACTGCTGTAGTTTTCTCTTCTTGAAAACAGAAGGGAAGCTGTCTTAAAGAAGTGGAAAAATAAGAACTGGTAAGTTAAAAAAAGATAGCAACAAAAGAACACAACCATTTATATAGCCCATTTGTGGGCATCTGTTGCTTTTTCAGATTTCAAAATTCATCTCAAAAAAAAAACCTCATTTAAAAAATTAAAGATTAGACACAGAAATACAAGGGAACTGTCACCATGATGCTCTGATCTCAAATTTCAGGACATACTTCCATAGGCTTCTATGTTCATATTGATGTTAGTCATGCAAAATGTAGGAAAAAAAGATAAGAGTAAGTTGTCTAAAGCTGCCCTTTTTAGATTTAAAAATTAAGTTTGGGAAGTTCACATTCTGTCAAGTTGAATGATCTCTTTGGTCTACCTGCAGGAAATGGATGAAACTTTTCAATTTCCAGAGATCTCAATAATAGCTTAATTTTCTAGTATCACATTTCATCAAAGACCTACCCAAAGAAACGATGGTAAGGTTCAAAATCAATGATGCACATCGAAACACTTTCCTTTAACTCTTTTAAGCCAGTTGTGTTATTCCAAGTGAAAGTGAATCATATGACTCAAGCAACAAAGTCAAGTAAACTCACTATAGGAAGGACTTTGAGCATGCCATAGTTAAAGAGGGCTTTTTTTCCTCACTGCAACGTACACAAAAATTCCTCCCTCCAGTCTGTTTGTACCTGGTCCAGAAATCCAGTTATATAACACGTAACTGCCAACAAATCAAAAGGCTAGGAAAATTTAAAAATTAACAATGAAGAATAGGAATAAAATCATACCTTCATTCTAAAAAAACTCCCAAAAACCTTAATAGATCCTTCTAGTCAGGCCTTCAAAATGTACAGCCAGCCACATAAACTATCCTTTGCTAGATAGCTTTTATAACGATCATCTTCTTGACATTTTTTTGAAACAGATAAACCTGATTCACAATTTGGACACTATTCTGGACAGAATGAAGAGGTTACAGACTATTTTGAATTTTTTTCTGAATTCCCTCCAGTTTCATGCCTTTAAAGCAAATTCAAATGTTTCTTACAGAGTATTCAGTCACCTGAGGGTTGGGAGGAATGTTCATTATTGGACTCATCTTCTGTCATTGAAATTGCCATGGCAATTGTAGAAGCAGCAATGGAAATCATCTGACCGGGAAGCTCTGCCCCTGTAAAATATATACATGCACGTAAGTAACAAAAAGCGTAAGTCTTAAAATGTTTTACTTGGTGTTAGATATTCGCTGGAACTGTCAGGCAGCAGAAATTAATGTGGCTAGACACTGTTAGTTTTTAGTATGTATTATATGTAGTAAATATGATCCAACGGGAATGAGTACTATTAATTTTAGTATTACAATACACCTGCAGCCAAAACTCAAAACCAGTTACTTGCTTAGTGCTTTTCTTGATAATGAACTGCCACCAACCAAGACATTCACAGTTGCTGGCAGTCTGATTATTAAGAAAATTTTTATACCAGTTAATCAACTTTACTAACCAACTAAAACCACAATATGGGAAAAAAGTTTCCTTCATCAGGGACACATGATGTCTTTGCTTTTTTCAAAACTGACTTGCAACAGGAAAAACCTATTCTTCTCAAAATCTAAATACAAACCATATTTTTAAGAAACTATTTTAAAAACAAATTACTGGATATAGGAAACTTGCCGGATGGAGTTGTCTCGGTTTCTCTCATACTCACTGTCATAGGAGCTACTAAACCTGTATTGCTCATTTCTTTCAAAATTAGCCTCTGATTTCAAATGTCCTGGGCTACCTTCATGCCTAGAACTACATATTGAAATCTGTAAACTCGAGGAATTTGGCTTCATAGTGAGTCGCTACTTTAACATGGAAAAGGAACATCAGTCCACTGCAATCATTTTCTGTAAAGAACCCAGGATTCACTTCAGCATGAGTAAACCACTTTGAAACACACTACACATCCTACAGTAAATTCTGGCAATCCATATGCTATTGAATTTACAGGGATACATTCCAGATTATTTCAGGTGACTCAAGTGAATTTTTGCCTCTAACAAGAAAAGAAACAGTGACTTTTCCTTACCAGAAGACTCCTTTCCATTCTGCTGTTCATGCAACATGCCTACTGTCATCAGAACAACTATAACCAGAAATACAGGAATTCTCCAGGAACCTGCCACAGAAGCTGAAAGATACAGTGTCGGGATTTTTTTTACAAGAAAATGACACAATTAATAAACTCTACAGTTAGCAAAACCAAGAAAGTCAGCATATCAACCAAAAAACAAAGAAGTCATAAAACAAATAGGCTTTATGCATTAAAGAAAAGGAAGAACAGAAAACAAACATGAAAGTTTCTCAGTGAACAAACCAAGCTGTTACTGTTCCTAACATCAGTGACTTTATGTTGATATAGAGAACAATTTTAAAAACAACATTCAAAATCACATGAAAATACACACAAAATTAAAACATTTTAGACATCAGAGGAAAGTCATGTTCCCCCCAAAAATGTGTATTTATGTTAGATCTCCACAGAACAGGATTTTTCTTGGATTTTGCCTATTCAGCCTGTACTTCCAGCAAATACAAAACTGTCAAAATTTAAGCAAATGCAAAGCCACTACGCATAGCTTAAACCTCAGGGAAGCATCCCCACATGGTCAGAACAAAACCTGAAACCTTCTGCTGAAGTAAAGTAAATCATGAAGTACACTGGGAAACCTTCTGTCATGGTAGTCTTCTATTAATTGCATGATACTTCCACCATAAACTCGGGCATGAGAACATAAGATGATAATCTATTATATTAAATGTGTAGCATAAATCTAAAAGATTACTATAATCTTCTATTTATATAAACAGATTATATAGATTACTGGCAAATGTATTTTATACTGGTGATATCATCCTGACATGACTGTTGACTACTAATAGAATTTTTTTTTTTTTTGCTTCTATTACTACTATTAAATGCATTTTACAGCTTCAGCCTTGGTTAATGGCAGGCTTTCAATAAAATATCACAAGTGAAAGTCTAAAGCCAGCCTCATGTGACCCCAGCCTTTCCTCACTGTCAAGAAGTACCTAGTCTGTGAATCAAATAAGGGAAAACCATGGGAAGTACAAACAGACATGAGGACTAGGAGACACAGTTGCTCAGCATCTCGATGCCTTCCCATTCCCTACTCCAATGCTCCCTTCTGGAGCACATGCAGCCAGAATTACTGAGCAGACAAAACAGTTTGCATTTCAGCTAAGACTCTTACTTTACAGATGTAGCAGAAGAGCAAGCGAGGAGCTTTGTTGACAGAACCCACAGTTATCAGAATAATAACTTCTTGTTACTCACCTAAGTGAAAGAGCAGCATAATCCAGACAGGAACAGACACTGCTTTTAAGTAACGCTCAGTGCTTATATTCCACTTGAATGAAACCATCAGCAGGTAACCAACTACCAGTGTCCATATCTTTAAGAAAAAGATACACACAGGTATGTAAACATCCATCAAAAGAGAGCTCTATTGTACTCATGCATGTGTGTACACACATGCACACACTGTAACTGCCTTAGAGAGAGAACTGAATTCAGCTTCTCAAGAAGCCCACAATTTCAATTAATTATATGAGTTCCTCAGCAGCACCTATGTGGCCGTGGGGAGACAGAGCTGGCCAGCACAGCAGCACTCATTCCAGCATGGAGCAGTTTGCCAGCTCTTGTGTTTCAGTCCAAAGAGACAAAAGGGGGCTTAAGCCAAAGAAGCCATTAGGAAGCACAACAAAAACTGCTGCTCCTCAGTGGTGTTGGTCCACAAAACAAAGATGCCTTTCTAGGACGTGCGACATGTACTGGTTTTACTTTTTTAACTAAAAAAACCCAAAAAGACAGGAAGATGTCAGTGACAACTTGGGTTTGCTGCTTCTAACTGCCTTCTACAACTCCGCTCATCAGAAAAATCACAATACAGATTTGGAATTAAGAATCCTGAGAGGATGAATTTGAGCTTGAAAATGCTGAAAAGAAAGAAGAAGGAAGCAGAAACCAGAAGAGGCGACAGGAGATGAAAAGTTGCTACTCAAGAGAAGATGTGAAATAAAAGAAGTATGAAAACCTGTAAAAATTTAAACTCAGTGTTGCATTCTTAACTGAAGACATTTCTGGCTCAAATTCAATGAACATTCCCTATCCATTACCAGTTAAGTACACCTACAAATTTACATTTATAAATCCATAAATCCCAATGAAGTTTTAACAGAATTTCTATTAAGAGCATTTTCTGAATCAGACATCACTGTAAGAAAAAGAATGCACCAGCAGAGACACGGAACAAGTAATTAGGCAGAACACACCAGAAGAGTTTTCGCCTCTTTACTCTGCACTATACAACTCGTGCTGAAGAGGCAACAGTCCCTGCGAAAAGCAGGTTTGTGTGACTACTGCCATGTATCTAATTGGTGGAGAGGAAATCTTAGCTGTCCTGAATTGAGCAGAGGAGCAGCGAGTGATGGTCCCCGATAACTTCAGAGGGAACGACTGCATATGCAAGGTAATTTAAAATCACTTAAGATATGTGAGCAAAGGTATAACCTTTGCACACTAATATTTCTCATCTATGCAGATCACTCCAATTTTTCACTTATCTCTAGTTTTGCATCAACAAAGCTGCATAATGCTTATGGCCAAGTGGGGACACAAGACAAATGTCCAAAACTAACAAAACCCATGGACATCAAGACTACAGTCATAAACAAACAAACATGAATTTTTACCAGAAATGCACAGTAGCACTCCGTTAACAGCATAGGTCTGAAACATAAATTCGCTCCTAAGACACTTCACAACACAGCTGTAATTGCAAGAGATAACTCATCACAAAGATACTATCCTACTCCCTAACACCAGCCACACAGCATCTTCGTATAATAAATGTTCCAGTTCCAAGCCGATTTTCTCTTTAGCTTTGAAATTTAATGACTAATTAAAAACAGGAGACTCAGTATGTTCAGTAATTTAAATTTTCTGTTTAAAAACAAGCCAAAAGTAAGAGACTAATAGAGTATAAGCCTATGTTTAACAGTCAACAAAGCAAAACACATTGCACAGCTTTTAGCCATGCATGTAGCTGAACATTATAGGGTTTAGGTATTCAATAATTTTTTTGTATTGTAAGTTAAAATAATTAATCGGTTCTCATTCCTAAAAGCTTAGCAAATGACCCAAGTAAAACTATTTCTCATTTCTATTGAATAGAGAGAAATAGCTTACTTTAAAATAAACCAGTCACCCTGTTTCAGAGATCAAACAATAGCCTTTCTGAAGCCCTGTAAAAAGAACTATGTGGTCAACTGACTGGTGCAAGAAGTTTAATTTCAGTGGCACCACGGAATAATCAGCTCTTCACTGGTTAATGCTATGGCCAAGCACATCCCTACACGGCAAGAACCAGCGCACAGGAACTAGGGTAGCCTACTTCCAACAGCTCATAGCTGAAAGCAACTGACAAAGCAAATTAACTTAAATTGACATGGACTAGGATTCCATCCCATACTAACTCGGCAACACCATACTTTTTTCTTTTCTTAACCCTTTAAAAACCCTTTAAAAGCATGTTACATAATCCTCCCCACTGTTTGTCTGGATGGTCTCCAAAGGTTTTGGCTGGAAAAGCATGGAGAATATTAATAGCCTCTCTACTATTATATGTCATTCTCAAGAACTGACATAATTGAAACAAAGAATGAAAGATACTGCCTACTTTCACTAAAATTAAACTACTGCAGTTATTGCACTGAAACTGTAATGGATAAGATTCCATGCTAAGCCAAAATGCCTATAAATTTGATTTATAAGAGTGTACAGCTAACCAGGTAACTAATACATACACTTCAGATTTTGCAGAATGCATTAGCTATCATAAACTATTTATCAAGCTGAAGTCAGTTGCAGATGCCTAACTTTCACCATGTACTCTGAGATTTTAAATCACTACTCAATCACAACTATTACTTACTGACATGCACAACTTCCACCTATCACAACTTTGGGATAGTTTAATCCTGCAAGCTGCCCTTCTTCCTTCCCTCACCCATCTCTGTTGTCTTAACAGACAGCAAAGACCTCACTTTTCACATCTCCTCTGCATTTTGTAGCATCTCTCACAAACTGAATAAAGCGTTGCTTTGCCTTTAGATATGTAAAACTGCCTGCTTCTCTGAATAAATAGCTCTAAGACTGCAGTGCAACTTCTTGGATTTTAACATCCATTTCTGTGTTGAAGTGGTAAATTTAAGAGGCAGATTTTGAGACATCTAAGGCAACTATGAAGGGCTTCGGTTCTCTTTAAATGGCCAACTAGACACAAAATTACACCATAGAAAGATGCAGCTTTAATGTTAAACTCAAGCATCTGCTTCAGTGATTTTTCTTTGAAATTTCAGTTTCGGAAAGTCTAGGATTTATCAGCATGAACTATTACCAGCTTTACTCAAAGTTTGTTTCCCCTTCCTGTTAGAGTTGAAGGATTTGAAAATGTGAGTCACTCTTTTGGCTTTGGCCTCATTTTTCAAGAACAAACTCTTACTACTCAACTTTTGACAACATTTATACTGATTTCTATTGGAGAGTAAAATTCTTTATTTACAGGGTTCCCTCCCTTTTTTCCGAACAACAAGTTAACCTCGAAGGGGAAGGTTTTGCAGATGAGCCCACTCAATAACTCACTGCAACTGAAAGTGGCAATTCACTGTCTCCTCCTGCCAGCTGGGCAGTCCCACCTCTTCTGCACAACAGCTTCAACATTCATCCAGCCAGATCAAGCTCCTCAAGCTCATAAGAAAACTACCTGTAATTCACTTTTATAGCAAAACAAGCTCACAGAAATGTAATAGGCACCAACAGCAGGGCAACTGAAGCATATGTCAGAAGTGGGATAAGCAAGAACAGCTTCCCACTGAAGAAGATTGCAAAGCTGTTGGAATGATTTAGTCTTCCTTGGAATGTTGCCCCAACAACTCAACATCCAGCAAACGCATTTCCCACCTCCTTCATGTGCCTTCTCAGGCACATGGTGTGATTCTTGGGGTGGTCCTGTGCAGGGCCAGGAGTGGGACTTCAGTGATCATTCTGGGTCCCTTCCAACTCAGGATATTCTGTGATTCCAAGAACCACCCCACAAGTAAACACAACAGCGAACACTGAGAAGATGAACCCACACTTACTTCTTTTGATATACGCCCTGCCAACCTGCCAAAATGTTTCAGTTTTTAGCAATTCAGCACCTACAAAATGGAGTGTTTGAATTCCTTCCTTTTTTAATTGTAGTTCTACCCTCTCCCTTGGCCATTTTGAAACGATGTTTTTTCCCAGACTGCTCTTTCCCTCTTAGAAATCATACAGCAAGGTTTTTCAGAGTCCAGTTTACATTTTGGGTTGTTTGGGGGATTTTAATTGAGCTTTAAATTTAAAACTGTTTGATGAAACTACAGCTCTAATTCAAATTGCTTTCTATTTTCCATTTTGTTTCAGTGTTTTGAACAGGAAAAAAAAAAAAAAGCCGAACTACCTCATCACTTCCCTTTAATATTTTAAAACAAAATTTTCATTTGGGAATAGAGATTTTCATTAGTTTTTTTTTTAAATAGAAAATCTTTAAAAATAGTGACCAAGCATTAACACAGCACTTTTGCAAACTTTTAAAACAGTGCTGCAGAGCAAAGATGGTTGAAGGAAGTGATCTTATGACACCAGTTCACTATTTCTACATCTTCCTCCTCAGCAGCGAAGCAGACTGACAGAGGAAAACAAACCTACCACAAAAGCTGAGCAGAAGAGAGTTGGACTTGAAAAATGAAGTGACACAAGGCATTAAATGCACTGGTAAAAGACAAACTGTGTTTGCCTTCGAAAATATCACAGTGTTTTCTCTAACTGCCTGTTCATTTGAAAATGCTTTTCTAAACAATACAAAAGATAATAAGGAGGCAGGTGACAAATTACGAAAATGTCATTTTGACTCCAGCTTCCAGAAACAAAATTAATTTAATGTGGCTTTAGTGCATTTTCCTTAGTACACAAGAGGAAATATCCCATGATGTGCAGAGTCTGGCAGAATAAGAACGTGTAACTGCCTGTCCTTTAGCACGGAGACAGCCTTTGTCAAACATGTAAGAAAATACCCAAACTCCAACTAACCACACATATAAGACTATTGTTCACCTCAGAGCAAAGACAACCACCTCCTCCCTTCACCACAGAAGCCTTCATTTACCTAAAGCAGGTTCTAAGTGAACACAAGTAAGTTATTCCTTGTCCCAAGTCCAAAGGACTAGAACAGTGCACCCATTCTGTTTCTTCTAGAACCCCCAAATGTGACATATATCCATGTTGATATTGCTGGCATTAAAACATACAGACTATTAAACCACATGAAAAAGAAACATGGTGCTTAGTGACATCACCCCTTTTTGAAGGGATAAAAGTATGAACTTATAACTAGAACCCTGGGGTGGGGGGACTGACCATCAAAATCAATGTTGCCACACATGGGTTAAAAATTATTTTCAATGTGTCCTGCAACATTTCCTACATTGAATTTAAGAAAAAAAAAAAAAACATTAAATGTAAGATATCCAGAAGACTGCAGCAATAGAGGTTGAGAATACTTCTCCTTTAGTTCACTTTTCCTGTCCTGATACAAAAGCTGCTTATGAGAAACTCGCAATAAAAATGCTATTCAGAAATCAAACTTATCAAGATTCTCTTGCAAAAAGAGCACACCAAATTCTTTCCCTGCAGACAGAGCACCACTCCTCTGACATACTTCTTGGTGACACTTTTTCAAGAGATGGCTCCTCGACACACACAATTTCTTCACCTTCTTCTTTTATTATATAGAGCACTGTTGAAATTTTGCTGGACAGTTCCATAATGATCATTCCTTTCAGAGGTGGTAGAAAAAGAAACATCATTGTGTTCCACCAATACATATAAATACCAATAAATAACTAATATTATGTAGCATATATCATTAGGCTTTAGGCTAGTGCCAACTTCGAGGCTGTAGTTCCTGCATATAAATCAGAACAAGCTCCTCAACCTCTCCAAGACAGGTACCTCACTGCAGGCTATTTCAAAACTGAGGGTGAGTGTGGAATGGAAAAACAACAGTAGAAAAGAAAACACTATCAACATCCCAGACTTTCCCTGCCTCTCTCCATCTTGTTTTTAAACAGGCCACATGTGGTCTCTACACCGTTTATCTCCACCAAACAAAGTTGTGAAAACAAACCAAAAATTGTGGGTTTGCTAAGATGTGTTTACAGTCAGTACTTGGCTGTATGATTTATAAGGACTGTATGATTTCTAAGCCAAGATGCCATAATAATGAAGGATTATAAACAGCAGAAAGAATATTTAAGAGCTTTTACAGGGTGGGGTTGTTTTTTTTTTGGGGGGGGGCGGTGTTTATGGTGGGCAAGTTTTAGAAACCTGAAAGCCTGCTTTAAGAGGAAAGGGAAGAAAAAATGCCCACCCACCCTAAACCCTCAAAAAAATAGAAATTGTATGCACATCAAAAATCAGAACTGTGCCCTTTCCTGTATCAGGAGAGAAATTGCCCCATCAGGTGAACTTGACAAAACATAGATGCTTTTTTGCCCCCACAGGTGACATTCAATCGTACTGTGGAAGCCAAACATCTGAGAGCATGGGACCCAAAGCATTTGCCAGGAAGCCCGCTTGGAGAATTCCAGTCAGCAAGGGCTACTTGGGGACTGCTGACATTTAGTGCCAACACCAAGGGAGGCTTCCCTGGTGGATGTCTTTCACAGGAAACCCTGACAGGGAGGAGCAGACAGTCCACCAGCCAAAACAGGTAACACATCCTCTGACAGTTTTCCAATACAGCAGTCACGGCAATGGCGTTTCCAAACGTGCCCAGCACCCTGGTAAAGTTAAGACTGATTAAGTCCTCTAACTGCATGGAAACCCCCGGAACAACACAAGTTGTACCTAGTACAGTCAGATATATAAAAATACAGTGACGCATGTGAGTGCACATTTGTGAGCCTGACCAATAACTTGTGACAAACCAAGGAAGAAAGATGGGCCAGCAGAGAAAGATTTTGACAGCCCTGTAATCAAGTTCATTACAGAGAATTCTGCTCATTATGATTACATCAAATTTAATTTACTAAGATGAACCTCAGAGCCAACAGAGAGCAGCTGTGTAATTTTTTACATCTGCTGGGATCTACAAACCATCCATTTTCCAAATAAATACTAGCATGTGAATTCTTCTTCCAAAAAAAGAAGAAAATATAACAAATAGCTGGCATTAGATGTATATTAACCTAAGGGTAAAATGTCAGCCTAAAGTACTTTGAACTCTTGCCACAAAGCAAAAGGATTTGGTTTTTAGATACAGTGCTGGACACAGGCATACTTCCGACAGAACCAGTGAAATTGCTGCAGCACAAAAGCGTGTAGGGCTATATTCAGTCCACTATGGGACAAACTCCCATCCTTTCCAAGAAAAAAAAGATAGAGAAAAACATTCCTCTTCCCTGTTATATGAAACTCCAGTTTGTGCAGGGCCCTCTGCATAAAAATTCTGCAAATAACCCAGAGAAGGCTAGAGTCAGAGCAAGGAACTCATCTGGAATTTTTAACCAGACCCTAGATTTAAGGCCCAGCAGCCAACCACATTTCTTGAGCAAGCTTCTTCAAAGATTATAAAGCCTGAAGGGAAAGAAAAGGAGACCGTGGAAGCACGATGCTTGTAGACTAGCCTAAGATCTTGAACTTGTTCTTCAAATGCAATGTTTTACAATCAGCTGTCAAACAATCCAGTGATGGAGGTACCCAGGGTTGTAAATTCCTGAACTGCAAGTGTGGCTTAAGAACCCTGGACAGGAAAACGGGCACTTCTGAATCTTCACTCATCAACACCATGAATGGCTTTGCCAAATATGAGGACAGCAGGACAAGACACCTCTTCAACACACTGGTGCCAAGATACACCTTACCATGTCACTGTCACATGCAATTGCTGCATTTGAAGAACTTTCCTTTTTTTCTGGGACTTAAGAGGAGAATTTCTGCCTCAGTATCACGGCCTAGTACATAACGTAAAAATACCTTTAGCTACAGGATACCAAATTAGTATTCCAAATCCCTGTAATTTTAATGATAGGCATCCACTCACTTCTCTAGCACAGCAGAGGGAATCAGAAAGGGAGAAGAGAATCGTGCATACAGAAGGAACTGTGGAGGATTCAGGGCCCAGAGAAGAACAGTACAATGGAGAAACCGACCCATAATATCCAAAACTCCTGTGCAGCTAACAAGCAGAACACATGCATGCAAACAGCCCTGCAATATAACATGGCAATTAAAGGGCTTTAAAGTGCTTAACTGAAGTTAAAGCTGACACTATTCACTGATCCAGCTCAGGGCTCCTCAGCAACATGGATAAAATTAAATTATCCTGCTACAGCTCTGAGATAATACGCATCAAGTAACTGCAAAATTAAAAAAAAACTGGACTAGGAAAACACTGCAAAGTGTACAGATGATGCCAGACCGAGTAGCAGTTATTTACAAAGGAAAGCCCAGTTTTTTTTCTCCTGTAAGGCCCCAGAAAGAGAGACAGACAGCTTGCTTACGAAGCAACTGGTTTGCTTAAGGAATTCTGTGATCAGTTACCTTGACACACACCCGAAATCTTCCCAAGAACTCAAGTCTGAAGAGTTCTGGGAGCTGACTATCTTTCGTGCAGTTAAAATCTTACAGCAGTTCAATGAACACAAGCGTTAAATCAGAAACACCGGTGCCAACCAGAAGGATCAGAGACCGCTAAACAAAGTTGCACTGAGCACGCACAGACATCCAGCAGAGCACTACAACCACAGTTATGAGCTTAAGAAAGTGCAGCTTCCTTCAGTACCCTTATATTTATGCAGTGTAAGTATGTCTTAATTAACAAAGTTTTAATAAAAGCCTGGACTTAGCCAGGTCAGTTAGTGTAGCAATACCATCGATTTGTTAAAAATAAAACAGAGGTCAGTGCAAAGGAAAATCTTAAGCTTATCAAGTAAATTGTGTGGCAACAAGTCAAAGCTTCCCACCAGTACCAGGCCATGCTTTAGTTCTGCCACTACTCAGCTGAAAGTGATCATGGTAGTACCTTGCCTCTTTATAAAGTGAGAATTTATCTGTCTGCTCAGTCCTAATTATACTTCTGAGGACAAAACAGACCAGAAACACATGTCCTCTGACATCTTCCAGCACCAAATAAAGTCAAGAAAATCTTCTCCTCCAGTGTTTACTTTCAAGAGACTAAACACATTCTCCCGTCTATTCTATTCACACTAGAGGCAGTATGTCAAAACATTCTCTGTCAGTCCATTCAGGAACACTGTTACCCAGGGAAAGGGCGTACTTTGTTTGTTTAAAAAAATAGAGCAGCTTTTGAGAAGTCGTTGACACCAAGAGATCAGAGTACGCCAGTTGGACATCAGTATTTAACAAGAGTACAACTTAGCGATCTTCTGATCTTCCACATATCCATTTGCTTCTGATAGGTAGTACTTTTTGTATATTCAGTTATAATTAACGAAGTGTAGAAGAGTTCTGCCAGAAGTTTTAACTATCCTACCTACGGAACAGAAAACAGGGAAAAGTAGTCTCCCCAGGCTTTGTTACCATCAGTAACATCTGTAAGTTAAAAAGCTTTACTTTTTAACATTCAAATTGAGTTTGTGCTGTTTGATACTCTTAAGAAGAAGAAAACCCTACACAGTACATTGAGAAACAAGCCTTAAGGTGCCTTCCCCTACCTCGGGTCGCATGTGGAGCTGTGCTGCTATTTCACAACACTTTAACACACACCTTAGAGCTCAACAAGCCCCGATGTTTGCACAAGAACTCGCCTGAATCACCTTTAACTTAACAGCATCTCCAGAAGCGGGGCATGACTAAAGCGCGGCCGCGGGACACCGACACTCGCTCAGTCACTCACCCACTGGCTGCTGAAGTAGTCGAGCCCCTGGCAGATGATGCGGGCGGCCTGTGCCAGCAGCACCTGCACGCCCAGGGAGCTGCCCAGGCAGTAGAGGCCGTAGAGCAGCGGCCCCCCGGCGCCCAGCAGCAGCAGGAGCCGCCGCCGCCGCAGCACCTGCTCGCCCAGCGCCTCCACGCCGTAGTTGGCGAAGCAGATGGGCAGGAGGAGGGCGGCCAGCAGCACCGGGGTGCGGGAGCGGTGCAGGCGGCCGAGCCAGCGCCGCCCCAGCGCCGTCAGCGAGGTCTTGAAGGGGTGCAGGAAGGTGCCGCAGAGCACGGCCCAGAGCAGCGGCCGCAGGAACGCCTCCAGGATGAAGTACACGAGCACGGCGGCGCCGCAGCACAGCCCCGCAAACAGCAGCGCCCCGGTGTTGTAGAAGGCCTGCTTGATCGGCTTCTCCAGCCGCGGCAGCG
>VZTA01025011.1:193227-211673 GCA_013398855.1 Mohoua ochrocephala | reverse complement strand
GCCCGAGGGCGCGCGAGGGGCCCAGGCTGTAGTGCCGCCGCCGCGCGGCTCCGGGCGTGCGCCCAGCCCGGCGGGAAAGGGGCGGTGCCGGCCGGGAAGCGTGCTGGGAAATAGAGTTCTGCTCCGGGAGAGCCGACGGCCGCGCTCCCTACCCCCGGCAGGACCTGCGGGGCTGTCCGAGGGCGCTGACCCCGCCCGGTCACCGCCGAGCGCGGGCCGAGGCTGCCCGGCGCCTTCGCGACGCTGGTGAAGAAGGCGGCCAAGGGCTGGAGCATGGAAAAGCCCAGCACCTCGCGGCACAACCTCATCCCCATCCCAGAAGTGCAGCCCCGCCTTGCTTCGCTGAACACTCTCCTCTCCCTACTGCTGCTCTAGTCTCGGGGAGCGGAGCAAACTCAAGAGATTTGGAGTGTCATTGCATGGTGGAGAGCAAGACTGGTTAGACCAGCTGGAGAATTTTGTCTTGTCTGAACATGTTCTGGCACCAAATTATTTAACGAGGAAGCATCCGCTCTTTTACTGGCAGTCAGGCCCACTGAAGTGGCAGTTGTTCTGTCTGGTTTTTTAGACCTGACATTTATGACGCTGTGCAGCATCAAATGCTATTTGCAAATAATCTAGAGAGGAGCTAATTTCCTGCAGCTGGCATACACCAGACCCCTGAATCCAGGCACGAGGGCAACAGGTAACATTTTACAGGTGGTCTAAATGCATTTGTAATAAATACATGTCGTCTGAGCAAGTTTTGCAAGGGCTAAAATTTGTGACACTTGAACTAGCTCAGTACTGGCACTGTGCTACTCAATTTTCCTTCCACAGTTTAACACAACCCTATTGGTAATGCTGCCAATAAACCCTCAGAGGGATCTTCCTCTCTTTTCACGGAGATAGAGCATATCCTCTATATCATAATAAAGAGGTCACATACCACTGAACATATAAAAAAAAAAGAAAAATCAAATTCCTGTATTTTTTCGAATTTACGTGCAAGTTTAACCTTATGTAACTTCATGTTAGATTGGAGTCCACAAGGACTTTGGTGGAACATTTCTTGCAAGATGGAGATGTTAAAAAGCTGAAATTATCCTGAGCACAATTGTCTTTAATTTGTAAAGTGGGAATATATCTATTCATAACCTAGCTTTTCAATGCAGAGCAATACAAAGACAATGGCTAGATGAGACCTATCCCAATCATCATACCAAGGGTGAAAGGTAGAGGTTTTTCCACACACTTCCTGCAACTATGTTGCATCCTGAAAGCTGTAGGTGGGGCTGGGCCCAAGCCAGTTTTTTGAGGTTTTGGACTGCAGTCCTGACTTGTCCCTACAAAGCCTTTCCTGCCAGTTACACAGAAGCTCACACTCGTAAAGGTTCCTCTGAGCTCCTGCCGCTCCTTGTTTCCGCTTTGCCGAATAGATCACATGTAGGTTCAACAAAGTGCTTTAATTTTATGCAGTGAAAGCACTTACAAACATACAGGCACTTTGTTTGATCTTGATAGTGATGAGGCATTACAAGCAGTTGTCCATATGAGAAGCTTTTATTGAACCTTAAACTGATACTGTCACTCACAGCTCTTTGATCAGATAGATCTGCCTCCTGGCAGGGTGCTGAAATAGGTAACAAGAATGCATTGCTACCTAAACTTTTCTCTTTAGTTCAGAAGCCAAACTCTAATGGCTCATTACAATACCTTTATTGCATTAAGGTTCAATTAGCAAGTGTCAATTAAGATTTACCCAGGGGGAGAGCAGAGAGTTCCAATCCTTCTGTTAGCTAAACAGAAATGCCAGCAAATCAAATCTCCATAGGCACATCCTTACTCCTTTGATTTTTCTTAACAGACTCAGTCAGCCGTGTTCTTCAGGAACAGAAATTATTGTCACCTCTTCGACTTGAGCAAAGCTATAAATATTGATTTACATAAGCCAAGGATCTGGTCCCTACTATTTAAGACCTTTCCTTTCCAATTATGTTTTTCACTGTCCATTATAAACAACTAAACGTATTAGAAAGGGGAAAAAAACCCCTAACAATGCAATAAAATAAAGATTTCTAAATTGTGTATTACCACAACAGGAACACTTAAGGACAGGGACAGGACCCATAAACATCAGAAAACAATCTCTGAATCTCTTTGACAGCTGAGGGAGGATGTGTGATCTTCACAAGACACACCCCAGCCTCTAAAGTTTATTTCCACAACAGAGTTCAAATAGTGACTTAACAGCTGATTTTGTCTAAGATTTGAAATTGTAAGAGATTTTAGATTAGATACCCATTTAGGTCTAAATTGCACTGATATATTGTGATTTAGGCATTTTTATGGTTGACGATAAGTAGCACACCTCAGGCTCCTATACTGCCAGAAATTCTACAACAGTGTCTTTGATTGTATTTTTCCTATTAGTAATTCTTCAAAGGCGAAGAGAGCAGCAAAGGAATGCTTTTGCATCAGTGGAGAAAATACGCATGCACCTAAAAATACATGTGGTAAGTACTGACAGCCTTTGGTGCTCTCCTATGTAGAGGGAAGTATTAAATCAAGTACTAATTGGTGAAAGAGAAACTTGTGATTTCTGCATGCTTCTGCACTAGCACCCATGATTTTGTGCTCTGAACTGACACCTTTTGAGTCCTGTTCAAGAGGTCAGAGACACTCCTAGCTCTTTATTCACTCGATGTGCAGTCCACACAGACCAAAGTTCCAAGCTGTCTTACACATGATACCAAAATACTGGGCACTGAGGTGGCCACAAAGCAGAGGAGATAGACAATGCCAGCAACTGCAAGTTAATCATTATTTACTCCCCAAATAACCACATGGAGCTATGAAATAAGTCAGGAACAAAGCCACAAGGTGTCAGCACTGGCCTGCGTATTTAGAAAAGAACTCCCTGCATGAGAGACTTTGTTTTAACCTGCAGTACTGAACATTGGTGAACATTCAGTTGAGGTTAATCTCACTTCATTAATTCACCTCAGTTTAATGACAAAGTAATATCATCTTCAGGTCAATAAAAAATGCTCAATGTAAACTACTATAGTTTCACTAGTAGCAGGAGCAAAGAAAAAATATGTTATCTTTAAAGTTAATGATTAAGATATAAACTTTGCATCTTTAGGTCACCTGCATATACCTTTGCATTTTGGGATAAAGAAAAAATTAGTCTTTTAGGCAGCTCAACTGCTAAGATGAGAAGGCTCCAAATTAAATGTCATTTACAAAATATTGGTGAAAATAAAATGAAAACCAATCCTTGGGAACACCATGTCTGATTGTACCCAGTGATTATAGCAGTGCCTGACTTTATTGCAGCAACAACTTTGTTCAACATCTCAGTTAAAGTATACAAAATTATCAGCAGAGCTACACTTGAATGATTCACACAGAAGACTGTGAATCTTGTTCAGTTAACAAGGGGAATGAAATGCCTGGTTGTAAGGCAGAGCAATCGGTAGCACCGACACAAAAATGTTGAGTCACTGGAAAAGGCATGCAAAACAGCACCAGTAGGACTCGTGGATGGACAAAATCCAGCGCACCGTCTTGCAGGGTTATCCCACATGATAGCTGTGTGCACAGAACAAGAGCTGGATATAGAGAGAGCTGAGTAACAGAAGAATGTTTTGGATTCATCAGGTTTGTGACAAATTCCTCACCAATCCGTCAGCAGTCACATAGTGCAAGACAAACAGAATATAATTTAAATCTATTTAAATGTATTTGCTATATGTAATGCCTCTACTGATCATGATGGCTTGCACAATGCACAAGTAGCTGACACACACAGGATCCATCCTTTCTTGCAGCCTGCAGCTACAGGCTTGCAATAATACTAGAAACACAATGAACAGACCACACAGTGTAAAAGCAATACATATCTTGTTGCCCTGAGCCAACTCTTCTTCTCAGTCCATCAGTAAGGAGATAAAATACCTGCTCAAACCTGAGAGCTCAGAAATCAAAACATCCCTGTTTGAGAGACTTCTACAGCTGCTTTTGCTTTGCTAAGTATCACAGCACTTCCTCCTCTCTGTTGCCAATCTCTAATATAATTTCATTTTCTTCTTTTCTGAAAGAGCCTGTTCTGGCTGCTTCAGGAGCCACTCTGGCCAAGGAACAGGGCAGTGATGACAGTAGATAAAGAACACTCATATTTGTAATATTGCAACTTGATCATACTTGTATCAAATAGGTTACAAAAACACAGCACAGAGGTCACCATAGGAACCTCTAAATTGTACATACTTATAGCAAGGGACAATTGGGTTAACACTTGGCTAAAATAGAGATGATCATATTTCCCTACAGCTTCATTGTGATTTGGATGGTGAAAAAAAAAAAGGTGGTCTTCTCACATCTGTTAATTTGCTACTCTGACCAGCCTCACTGACTTAAATGGAATTAGTCAGGCTAATAAATTCAAGCCCATGGCATGGGAATTAATTATTAACACAGGCAGCAGCAGAGACTTCCTTAACCTCACAGAGGCTTTTTTTCCCCCTTTATAAATGCCATACCACACATTTTCTTAGACTAAAAAGGCATTTATTGCAACAGTTTTATAAATATTGTTGTCTGTCACTGTCAAATAGCTAACAAGGCTCACTTGAACACCAACATTTAGTATAAAACAGATGTTACAAAGCAATACTTTAGGGCATGCACTGATTGTAAAGTAGTCCCATAGGTCACTGTAATTTCATTATCTATTCACCCAGTGTTATTTTTGCTGAAAAGACTAGAGCATAAATACAAAGAAGTTTGGCAAATTCTTCTGGACTACAAAACTCCCGTTCTGCACTCCCACCCAACCAAATGCTCATTGACTTCACGTGGCTGCTGGGTATTGGCATAAAGAACGAAGCCTGGCATAAAGAATGCAGAACACCACTTAACACTATAGTTACAAGTTGCTTATTCGTATGTTTTATCTGTATATTAGTCTTGAGAACGCTGAACAAAGTCAAAAGGTGGAGATGACATTTCAGGTTCAACCATTACCCTTCATGTAATACAAAACAAGTGGCAAGAGTTCGCACAGTTATGACAGCCTGCTTATTTGCAAAGAGGTTAAAGCAAACCAGACCTCAGGATGTATAAATCAGAAATACCAAGGCATACTAGGCATCTGTTTTAACCTAAACAGAACTCAATATGCTAATAAAATATATATCTGCCTAAATAAAGGCTGGGGACATCACACACAAACGTCAAGGTCCCACTATTTCATTTTTCTAATGAGTTAATAGGTTTGGAATTTCATCTTTGAATCACTTTGTCAAGACTTGAATGATAATTCCAGCTTTAAAAAAATCTATTGTGGTAGGTATTTTATATTTCAATATTTATCATTCACTTCATATCACCAAAGGTAAAAAACTGAAAAAGAACCCATTGCTTTATATGTGAGCAGTCAAGTATTTCAGAAGCACACACCATATTCTGGAGTTAAATAACAAGGTTTTTTTTTTCCTCCTAGGTTTAACTGTGGCATCTGTGCTTCCTTTCCTATTACCCTAATACTCTATATGACAACATTCTTTTGACTTATTGAACTTATCCTTGTTTCAGCTTGTTCGGAGAAAAAAAAAGTGAAAATAACACTGTAATAAGTCTAAGACTGTGAGGCTAATTTTTGTACTGAAGAAAGTGAAAGAAGGTGTACATATAAGAACTGCAAACATAATCTCCACACACGTAATATCTCAAGTTTATATATATTTTCCTGGATCATTCTGTCTCCCTAAAATCAGCTAGCAGCCAGGGAACACGTAGAGTTCTGTGGTTTGTCTTGTCTCCAGAGCAGAATCTAGCTCTGGAGATTTTTAGACTCTCTTGTATAATCTTGTATAATTCTCAGATTTTACATGCACACGCAAATATCTTCAGCGAAATCACATTGCCTAAACATTAATTCTATGAAGAATATTTTTCATTAATCTAAACCTTGCAGATCACTGTTGTGAAAAATCAGCAGGAATATTTTTATTCCTTGGCACAAAACCTAAGTGAATTTTTCATTTATTTAGTCTTCTACCAATACCACCTTAGGAAATTGAACTGAATGACGTCAAAACTGGGAGAGAGAGATGAAGTCAAATCACTAGTTACCATAAAATGTTTGCTTCCCTGAGTAAGCATTGGAGCCATAAAGTATTTGCAGCTGCTCAGCACTTCTGAAAAATCCAATTACTTCTTTAAAAATGCAAATATGAATTTAAGAATCATTTAGAAACAGCTCAGAAAAGTACTGGTAATTCTGTAATGCTCTAGTCTATAAAGAGTACAACACCTTTACAGAAAGTTTCTGAAGAATGCCACATAAAAGTTCATCTTGTGAGGACATTCCTAAATAGCCTCTAACTGCAGATCAGAACGAGCCTATGTGGAGCAGCAGCTGTTCTAAAATACAGGTTGTGAAGTCCTGCACTTATTCCAACCTCACATTGGTTTGGAAGAACATTCCCACTTAGGTAAGAAACACAGAAAGAGGTTGAAAGCAACAGTTGTGAATGGCTATGGAACCGTGTCGGGGGAACTTCAGATGGGACTTTAGGAAAAGATTCTTCTCTGAGAGGGTGGCCGGTCACTGGAACAGGCCCTGCAGGGAAGTTCAAGGAGCATCTGGATGATGCTCTTAGTCACATGGGTTAGTTTCAGGCAGTCCTGTGAGAAGCAGGGTGTTTGCTGGGCTCTAAGATCCTTATGGGCCCCTGCCAACCTGAGATAGTCTATAAGTCTATGAGTGCTACTCAAAATACTTAGTAATCCACGGAAAAAAATCTGCCCCTTTCTTTACAACAGATTCATTGCTATTGCCAAGTCATAACGCAGATTTTCAAAGCAAGTAATGTCTTTTAAGTCTGCATTTTCACACCTATCAACTCCACAAGCTGCACACATCCTCTCTGACATTTAGAAATTGCACAGCTTTTGCCTCACTATCTGAGCCCAAATTAGGTAAGTTAAATAACCATGTTTAAGCATATATAATTTTATCAAACCTACTGTGAAAATAGAAAAAAAATGTTACCAAAGTGATTATTTCATATTAATAAAAAGTGTTTAGAAAAGGCTTACCTAGATCTTACTCTGTATTTGCAAAAATCAGATACCTCAACATACAAATTGCATATAAATAAATAGATAAGGAAAAAAATGTAAAAAGCTGGCATATGGTTAAAAAAATGATTTTCTTTTTTATTAGTTTTTGTACACAGGGACTTGACATTTACTTTAAAATCTTCCAGTTAGAGCCGTAGCTATCCTGGGCAGGTTGAGGGAGAACTGCCCAAACACACTGCTACAGAAATACTGATAATGAAATTTTAATTAGAGGAGCCAATGTACAAAGCTGTTAAGGTAGGATTTAGAGTCCCCATCCTTTGATGCTCAGACTGCAGCCAGCAGGGAGTACCTGCTCGCTGGCCATTCTACAAACTGAGCAGGTACTCCCTGCTGCAGCCGACTGCCACTACTGCCTCTGGGGTCTTGATGGGGTTTTGTACCTCTGAAGGCCAGATCAAGCCTCCAGCTCTTACCTTGAGGCTTGACAGCAGAGGACATCTTGTGGCATGGTGTGACCTGTTGCCCACATCAGCCCTTACACAGCTGGGACCTGCCTAAAAGCCAAAATCTCATTCAAGACAGACTCCCTTCCCATGACAAACATTAATATTTGCTGGGATAAATGGTGCCAGATGGGCGCTGCCACATGTAAACTTAGGCAAAAATAGAAAGTATGCCAAAACCATTAGCCCTTCCTTGTCATTCATCCTTACTTCCAGTCTCTCCAGTCTTCTGTTCCCAACTGTTTGGAGTCACCAATGCCTCACCGTGCAGCATTCAAGCAAACTGCTTTGCCAGTTTCATTACAAGCTGTGGAGTCAGGGTTGAAAGGGATCATACCAATTCATGTAAGCTATGCACATCCACAGCTCCACGAAGCACAGAAACACTGTAATATTTAAACGTATTTCTGATTTTATCATAAATTTAAGGCTCTATGCGAAGTCGTATTTTGTATAAAACACTAACATAATAGTTACCTCTGAAAATAACTGGTATTAGACCTTTTGTAATTCTCTGAAATACCTATTTCCTTCTTGTAAAGCTATTACCAAATACTTTACTTCGGGGAAATTATTTGGAGATGTTAAAACAAGAGGAGGTGGGGGGAAGTACACCTGCTACACAACAGTGTGGCAAACCAATGAAACCACAAAGTCACAAAATGCCATTTAAATGCTATTAAAGTTACATAATTTGATATAAACTTTAATTTCTGCTCTAGAGTACCAGAGGGTGCAAACTTCCAATGGACCCAGAAAAGGCCTGAAAGACCAGACAGAGGGTCTACTCTCTAAAACAAGAATAATTTTCTTTTTTTGTAAATGTCTGATGCATTTGAGGGATGAGAAAGTAAGGAGAAGACAAAAAAAAAAAAGGAAGACCTGTGTCTTCCCTTAAACTTATAGCAGTTATGTAAGTGATAGGAGTAACTGAGAAATAATTGTGTAGATGTTTAGTACATGGAGGCAGTTGGAGGGCCCTTTTTTTGGTTCAGCCCCAAGTGAGCCTCAAGACCACTGCCTGAGTGGCACGCTGATGTACACCACACCAGTCATTCTCTAATCCCTGTGCTGAAGACTGGGAAAGTCAGTGCCAAAAACAGCTTTAACATCATTTAACCCAAACTGGGGGCATTCTTCAAATTAGGGAGGCCACAAGTGTTTATTTTCTTGCCATCCAAGTATTGCAAAACCAGTCAAGACAGACAAGAAGGCCACAGAGGGAGTTCAAACTTTTCTTATCAATGTTCTCTTTTGAAACCAGAATATTTCCCTTATAATAACAGAAGGCAGCATCACCCTGTATTCAATGACATCATCAAATCAGCTTGGTGCTTTTTTTTTTGAGGGGGGAAATCAATTAGCATTTCACCTATACCTAAAAATACACAGTTATTTGATACCAGCAAAGAAAAAAAAATGAATTATGCAAAAAAAACTTTCTAATTAATAATCAGTCAAATTTCCAAATAACACCATACTCTACATATGCCCTATCTAAACTCTATGCCTCTGTATTAAGTCACTGTGCAGCATGCAATTCTTAAAATTAAAGCACTTTGGAAATGTGTTCTTTAACAGTTGTTTGGTCATAATCACACTAGAGAAACAAAATTATTTGGAGAGGGAATTATCTGCCTCCTTTTCTTCTACTTTCTGCTGGTACCAGTCAATTAGAAAAAAAAATAAAAGAGAAAATATTTGAAATGCCATAATCACTTAAAAATTACTTTGAAGACTGTTACTTTATAGTAACTTTGCATAAAAGGGATAAATCCTACTTTTCAATATTAGAAAGAAAAAAAAAGACAAAACATGTGAAATCCAAAACACCCTCCATGACAAGTTACTATGCCCACTCAATGTTAAGACTTACCAAGTATCATACGAACTTACATACCACGTTTCCCTTATAACCTTTTTCTCCTCAGATTTCACCCCAACTAGCAATTTCTAGATACTCCTACCTTCTTTGTTTGTCAACTTTGAATTCCATAGTCCTGATTTTCCCACTGTGAAGAGGAACTCTTAGATAAACTCAGTGCTAAACTCAACCATCCATTTAAATGCCAGATAATAGATTGTTTTGCTGCTTCCTGTGGCCTTTTATTTCCTCCCTTTTGATTAGAAACACTTTATTAGGCTAATTAAGTGCTGTGAAGCTTAGGTGAAAGTTTTTTTAGAAGTGCACATTTCTGCTAGTACTTCAACAAGAGAAAAATATGATGACAAAAACACAGCACACTGACAAGTAATCTGGAAAAGGAATAAAAAAATAATGTAAAATACTTTGCTCTTGCTTTAAATCCTGAATTTGAAACACACCTGACTCCATATATGTAGAAAGCAGATTGACAGCTGTCACACAATTTTATCTTGGTATTATTATTGTCATCTATAACATACCTGTGTGCTCAGGTCCAGCCAGGCTATCCTAAATCCAGAGTGCTATTAAAGACGAAAAGGGGAGCCAAACTGGGTTTCTATCCTAGTTCAGCACCTTTAAATTATTAAATTAGCCCTTTAGTGGGTAATCAGCTAAATGGCTGAAACAGTAAACACCAAGCCATAAACTAAAGCAACCCTCAGGCTCCGAGAAAGAACTGCAGTATCTCAGCTGCCTACAAATCAGCACAAAGGAGAAAGAATTTATGCTAATGATTTCTTCACTTCACCTGTTTGCTGCATGTAAAGCTCATTATCCAGGCTTCTGCTTATCTGCTCCAGCCAATCTTAAGGCTAAATTACACAGCTGCTGTGGGCCAAAGCAGACCTTATTAGGTGGTCTCGACTTGATCAGGTGATGAGTAAGTAAACCAACCTGAGAGAAGTAATTTATATTACACAAGGCTACTGTATGCACTTTTAAAGTTCACTTCGTTCTGAATTTCTCTTCCCTCTCCCCAACTCTAGTCCAGTAATTTTAAGTGAACAAATCCTTAAAGACATCAATGAAAATATAAAATATTAATCAATCTTTCTTTTGAAATAGGGATAAAGTGTTTGTTATGAAGATAACTTCATCTTCAATCTAATTCATATACCTTAAGCGTAGGTTTGAGGAATTCTGAGCCTAAACAACTTAGTCTACAAACATCAATCTGTGAATAACGATGCAAACCCAGCCAAGCTAGTTAACCATTTTATACTCCATGCAGCAACAAGAATAGAAAGGAGTTGCATTACCTATATTTTACCAGATTCTATAGTAGAGAGTCCTCAAGTGTACCATATTAGATAAAACTTTGGCACTATTTAGATTTTAATTCTACTTAAGTAGAATTTCAGTGTAACCTGGAAAGTGAATGAGTAACCTTACCAAGCACATTTGACTGCTACATGTAAACGTGCTGTACACTTCCTATTACGTGAAGAACGGAAATTCTCCACTCAAAGGTATTATAATAGTCTGTGGCTCATAAATGCATTTTGACACTTTTCACCTCTGTAATATTTAGCATTCCTCTTCTACTATTTATTGGTGATAAAAACAGCTAATGTGTTTCCTTTTTAGCTCCTCTTTTTCCACAATACCTATATTTTAGCAGTGGTTTGATGAACGAAAGAAACTGCTGTTCTTATTAATCCCTGTCTTTCCTTACAAATAATCTCATCTATGTTTCTTTGTAAGATAACACCAGCTGCTCACAGTCACCTTTAACATGAACAGGATATAGTGGCATACAACACAGAAAAAGAGATTACCTCATACTACTGCACAATTACTTAAAAATATATTTACATGTCAGCAAAATTACTGGTTTTTTTCATAAAAAGAGAAAAATTTATTTCATCTATTAGGAGGACATCCTATGGCTTGTTGGGAACTTTTATATTCTGCATGCCTTACACCTGGTTTTCCTATGTATGGAGAATTTATATTGCTGTATTCTCCCTTCTCCTTGTTTAAATTACTTTATTTCTCACTCTTAAAAGAAGTAGCCACTTCTTTCAAAAAGGCTTTTGAAACACAATAAAGATATTCATCACTTCTTTCCGCTGAAAAAAAAAATCATGCTAATGCTTGACTATGCAAGTTTAGTTTTGGAAAGTACTGCAGCAAGTACACTTTCATAAATATATTTTTTGAAAAAGAAATTTGGAGGACTGTCCACTACTTTTATACCGCTGTGTTGGTATCCAGATCTTAAGATCAGAAACTGCACTTGGAGCTGTGCTCTCTGCTCTAGAAGTACCAAACAGCATTACAGTGTTTTCCCAAATTTGCTTTTTTGAAGCAATTTGGAAGGCAATTTTGTTATTTGATAAGATGTCCATCACTAAATTCACCTAAACACACATACAGGCACCCCTCCCAAACACACGTACACACACACGCATTGATTTTACAAAAGTCTCATTTTCTTTAAGCAAGTAATCACAACACTGAAAATATTCTCCTATGTGTTCACTGATTATTCTTAAATGATTTGTCACCACTCTGCCACTCAAAGGAGATGGTTATTTCACTCTTCTGAGAAGCTAACTATGTTCAAAAGCAGCTAGATGAGAATGGTGATGTGATATAAATTCCAATAGAAAAATGCACTGTCCATCCATATAGCCGTCCATCCTGAGAAACTTCCACTGCCAAATTCTTGCTATTTTCCATTGGTCATGGGGTTCCCATCAATAAATAGAAGGTCAGTGCAACAATGAGGAGCAAGCAGAATGGAGAAGAGAAGGTCTGATAGGCAGCCGAAGGCATGAAAATATCTTCGTACCTGTAAATACTGACAACACGCTCTGACACGGGTGGAGAGTCTATATCGTGACGAGTTATAGAACCTTTAGCAGGTAAGGGCAGAAAGAAAGAACGTCAGATGCAATTTTTTCTGTAACTCTACCAAAGAAACAGGTAGGCAGACAGGTAATTTTCAAACCTACAGAAGCATGCAATATTACACTGTCAGGGAGTAAAGCTCATTTCCTTGCTTTCTGAAATTCAATTTCTGAATAAAACACACGAGATTCCAGTAAACAACAAACATCCTTCAAAGGAATTAAGAACTTCTAGCTATGAAGTTCTTCTAAATTCAGCTTTGGGAAGTGGGGATAGTAGGTATATAGCCAAGAAAACAAGACACGTTGGACTCCTGTCTTTTTATTCTTTTTATCCATTTTTAAGCCTCATGCTGCAGAATTTTAGCTCATTAAAGAAAAAAGGGGGGTGGGGGGGGAGGGCATGTCTAATAAGAATCATGTTATTGAAAGACATTTATCAGTCTTGGCACATCAGTTCTGTGGGTAACAGAGCTCAACTTACCCTGGATTGCTGGACCCCAAGCAAACAGGTAGTACCAACTCAAGTGCAAATCTACGATGGTTTCCTCTCGGGGAACGTACACAGGACGCTTGAATCGACACGTGACACGGTTGTTTTCAAAAACCCCTTCCTCATCTCTAGCAGGGTTTCTCTGGATTTCTTTAGCCCACTGACCAACATTATAGAAGTGCTGTATTCGGACTCTTCCGTTGTCATCATGAACACAAGCCATGACATCATCTCCTCCCTACAAGGTTAAAAAAAAGAATTGGAAGATGGAAAACAAAAGTGTCATAAAACACCTCCTCATTTATGTATATAATTTTAATTCAAAACTAATCAAGACCTGGGACACTCTTTCCTTCTTTCTAAGTTATATATAAGCAAACATTTGTTCCCCTAACCAGGTGTCTTCAGTAAGACTGAAAAGCACAAAAGTGGGTAGCAATAGTTACTTACCCTTACTAACTCTGAATTCTCTTTTGGGTCTTTCTAAGAGTTATTTACTTAACATATAAATATATGTTAGGATATGAGAACACTCTGATATCACATAATTAATTGATCTGTGGAAGGCTGTTTTCTTTTGTTATTTGTGAAGTTCTGGGATACTGCTTCATAAAATGAGGCAGTCTTGAATCCCTGATGTGTACAAAATCCACTGCATCAAATCATGTACAGAAAACCAATACACTTTAATGAGACAGAGGAAATAAATCTACTACATATGAGAAAATAATAGCATCGATTACAGTAAGTCTTTCCTAATCTCTTCTCATGTTCACTTAAGGGAACATCACTTCTCATATCCCTTTTATCTCTTATAAGAAACGTTGAGCGTGTAATAACAGCATACAGTATACCATAAGATACAAGGAAAAAAGTAATCAATATGTGCTTCTTCACTTAGCATAAACAGCCACCAAAGGACCAACAGACAGAAGGAAGAAGGAGACACTTATTTGTAGAGGTCATTCATTGAAATACCAAAGCAGTTGCTGGAACAGTTACTCAAGGTGACTGACAAAGTGGTAGAGCCCTGTATCACTCAGGGATGAGCATTAACTTCAGGAGTGCTCTCTCATAGAAGCCTGAGAACCAAGAGCATTAAAACACCATCCAAGCTGGATGAGTGCCACAGCTGTCAGTGTTGTATTAAACATAGGCCCTGCTCCTCCCATACTCATCTTTCTGATATGTCATACTGATGATGGAGGTGAAGCTTGCTAGTGTGATCATCCCTCAGCTCTTTGCTATAGGGAAAAGAGAGGAAAATGGTGTATTTCAGCACTGTGGGAATATTGCAATGCGCGTTTGTAAAAGATGTGCCAAAAGTGAGGGGAAAGAGGGGACAACTAGGTAAAACACATGCCTGAACAGTTTCTGCACCTTGGTGCTGCTGCAGACAACCTTTCCAGCCTCTGCCTTGACACTACCATTGCTCTCCATAACGTATTTTCCAAGTTAACTTTTATATATCTAAGCACAAATCCCTCATTCTTAAGTACAAAAAGGCAAAAATAAAGCTGTTTTTACACTGAAGGAAAAAACTAAAAACGAAAGAAAAAAACGTTTTGAATCTCAGTTAACAGAATGACATTACTAAATCCTGCCAAGGCACAAAAGCCTTCAAGTGGAAAAGCATAATGTTATTTGAGACAAAGAAATAGGTCATAGGACTTTAAAAAAATCTGTTGAGGACACAAAGTAGTTTTTTTTCCTGAACTTCTGAAGCTATCCAGGCCAAACCATTTTGACTAGGGCCTCCAAAGCACAGCCCATTTCTCACAGCTAAGCTGTTTTGACCCAGAGCTATTTTACCATCAAAGCCTGTGCATCCCAGGACACCAAAACATCCTGGAAGTTATGAAAAGGATGGAGTCAGCAGGGGAACCAGAGAGGAAGAGAGATGCTGGCTGGTTTAGCCCAGCTGACTTATGGGCATTACATGATATGCAGAGGAAATTTGGAAGCAAAACCTTTTAATTTACACTTCCTTTATTCTTTTTACCAGAAGCTCAGACTTAACCTGCTGCTTGCTGTGCCTGGGACAAAAGGTAATGCCTGCTTTCCAAGTGGCTGATGAGAGGAGGGCACTGGGACCCTGGAGTCCACTGCAGGTACCTCAGTTACAAACTGGTAACACAATCTGACAGCTTGAGGACAAATTCTTAAAGGTGCTGAGCTGCTTTGAAAACCCTGTTGAGTACTTGCATCACCAGGCTTCTAAACTCTTCCCAAAATTTGGCTGTAAAGCTGTTCTTTACATCAAAACCACAAACTTGTTTGTTGTGACATGAACTGTTCTTTATGACACAAAAACCTTCTTTCGTCATTGTGTTTATTTACAGTGTCAGTTAAAACACATATAGTAATGCCTGAGAAGCACCTGTCCTCACATTTTCTTTCTATTTTTCATTTTGTGTCTGGTAAAAATGCTGTCAAGTCAGTGCAAGTCCTCCAAATCATTTTTTGGTAGGTCCTAGGCCAGGACGTCTAATTCTTGTATTTTTTCAGACTGCTACTTTCAGCATTACAAGAAACAGTCCTTTCTTTGACTTGTGGTTTAGGACATAGGCCCAGTGTTGTTTTATATACTCAGAAGTGTTTCTGTACATGAACACCTATGTTATAAACTGCATTTTAATCCTAAACATTTTACCAGGATCACAGACAAAACATCTTTGCATAAGCCACCTATTGCCCAGGTTTTTTAAAGTCCACACATTACATGCTTCTGTTTTGCTCATTGAAACTCGATGAAAAGTGGAGCTTTTGAATGAAAAAGTAAGTACAGGAATAAGCATAAAACCAAACCAAATAAAAATCCACAAGAGAGAGAAGAAATTTTAACAAGACTGCTTTCTAGAGTATGTATGTTTAAATTAGCAGGAATCATTTTCTCACACATTTGTGGCTTCCCTGGAACAACACGTAGGTATGAAAGAAACACAAACATTTCCTAAGTTAAACAGTGAAATAAAAATTTATATTGCTGAAATTCAGCTGATTTACTGAAGAATAAAATCATTTGCTATTCAGTTTATGATGCGTCTTTTGCCGAAATTACACTGACATAAAGCGCAACAGGACATTTCCACGTGAATTGGCTTATCCCTGAGGGCTTTTCTAATAAAAAGGCAAAAAGCTAGTGACATTCAAACATTCAGAGCTGAACTAAAATACTGCTGTAGTTCTCAGAGAAGAAGGGAAAGGAGATGTTAGGAAGGATGAAGCAGTTTTCTATGAGGCAGTGCTCCCAGGGGGGATACTGAATGGTGCTTTGTTTTCAGCAAGTCAGTTTTACCTTATATGCTCTGTTTCTCACCAATCAAACATACAAATATATATAAACCATTCGTATCCTAGCATGTGAAGGTGTATATATTGCCAACACAAAGAACTGTACATATCTTACCATTTTCTTGTCTGAGGAAAATCCCACTGCCACCCAGCCATCTGTGTCAGCACTCAGCTCAAATTCAACATCAGCTCCTATTCTACGGTAGCTTAGGAAGTAGTCACAAGTCTCTGCATTACATCCAGGCTTACCATACCTAAATGGAATTGGAAATACACATAACTTTTTCCTTGAAATTTCCTGCCATGGAACTTAATTAAGGTTTTGCAAGAAAAAACTAAAAGAATGTATTTTGGTATAAGGGCAGTAAAACATATATTCTGCTGGACACAAAGTAGCATTAATTAAGTGTTTGCAATTATTACTCTTTTAGTGTAAGAATGTATTGATTAATGTCTTTTAGTATTCAAACAGGACAGCAAATAATTACACACGATATTACTCTGTCGACCTTCCTTGCTCTGATTTTTTAACTGCTTCCTGAAAATACAAGAAACGTGAAAGAATTGTACGTCCATAGCTATGACGTATATTCTAAAATAAACCAGTGTCCTCAAATAACATAGCTTGTACTACAAAGAATGTTCTTAAATAATAAGCATTTATTAAAATGACTATGAAACACTAACCAAAGTCTCCAATATCATCAGTCAGCATCTGTAAACATAAAGGTATCTGCACTCTTATCTCAGACTCACCTGAAGCATCCCTTGGTTTTTCCACAGTCATCCACTCTGATTTTTGCAAACGGGTCCACAGGAGGAGCAGTAGGGAAAGGGTAACCTGTATAATCAGAATAAATTATTACTAAATAAAATACAAGGACTAAAAATCAATACTAAAGAGAAGGTGTTCCAGTAGCATTTACTTTGCTGATAACTGAACTGTTCAGATGAGTGACTACTTTGTCACGTGCACAATCCACGTGCTCACATGGTCCTGGATCCAGGTACCAAAGTAACACAAATAACTGAAAACAAAACTTTTCTCAGGTTTCCTACATTCATCAAGGAGGGAGAAGAATGCCAGAGGGCAAAAGTTAATGTAAGGCAGCAGGACCGTGGACTACTGTAGTCAACTAACAATTAGGGATCTCCACTCAGCTATCTCTTTGTGCACTCGTAGTCCCCTCAGGAAATCTGGAAGGGAACTGACTCCTCAGCCATAAATGACAGCATTAGGTATAAATGCAGGCGGGCTACCAGATGCAGAGCTGTAGGAATGGATACTGAAAGGACCTTATAATACATCCTCCTTTATGAAGTAAAATTACTGCACACATTGCAGTAAAAGGCAAGAGAGTATCAAGACAGGGAATTGCCTGCAGTTATGGCCTGCAATAACTTGTGAAGGCAGACCTGGAAGAGCCAGACAATGAGAGCTATGATTCCAAGCAATCCCCTGTCTGCTGCAAGATAGTACCAAAGAGAAAGTGAGAACGTTTACTGACAGACCTATTCAGTCTTGGCTTGTGGGAGCTGGTGGCTGTTGCATAAGCCATATGATATTTTAATAGGATATTCTTTTACTTAGCCGGATGAAAACCAAAGTGCTAGCTGTGAAACTAGAAAGTCCTCTGAAAATGCTTCATTGAGTAGGCACAGTGCTCCGTTGAGTAGAAAATGAACACTGCAGTTAGTTACAGCATCAGCACGCAAACTTTTGACCTACACAACTCTGGGCATTTGGGAGCCCTGATTCACTTCCCTAGATTTCCGACAATGGCAATGGAGAAAGTATGCTGAAAGCTGCAAATCACAACTCCACGAACTGTATCAAGGGCCGGGTAAATTACCCTGCATAAATAAGTTCGCAGAATTTCACAGCAGTGGGTAGCGGCGCATTACGGAAACGCAGGTCACAGGACATGCAATTTTCTCACTTCTTACTTATTTTCAAATCCATTGAACAAATGGTTTTCAACGCAGCCTAGCCGCAAAAGTGGAGTCCTAACATTCCGCCATTTGTAAATTAAAAAAAAAAAAACCCACCCCAAAGCCCACGACCACACTGTTTCTTGACACTTAAGGGCATCTCACGTCCTTTCGAAGCCCACACACCCCAGGACTCCTTCGTACGCTACCAGCCCGGAAAGCTTTGCAAGAGGGGAAGGCGAGGCGCCGCCGGCCGGCCCCGCTCTGCGGGAAGGCGACGGCCCCCGGCCCAGGCTCCCGCCCGGCGAGATGCCCGTGCCCGGGGATGCCCGTGGAGCGAGGCGGCGGCTCTGCGGAGAGCGGGG
>VZTA01025011.1:128073-192582 GCA_013398855.1 Mohoua ochrocephala | reverse complement strand
CGGGAGAGGGATGCGCTGGGAGCGGGATGCGCGGGCAGTCACAGGCACAGCTCTGGCAGCACCGAGCCCCCCCGCAGGGACCGCCGCCGAAGGGTTGCGCGGTGGCCTTCCCTGGATCACTGACTTCCCGCATCCCACAGCCCGCCCCACCCAGCAGAAACCCCGCCGCGGGGACATCTCCCACCTCCCGGGCACAGCTGTCGAGGGGCAGTACCCAGCCTTCCCTGGCTGCCCCCGTGGCCTCGATTCACTAAAGCCTCTTGGCATGTGCTTCAAGAGGACGTGGTAAATCCTGCTCAGTAATTGCCGGGCAAACTTAGCTGTTTCCCTATTTTTTAAAATTTACTTTTAAAAAATTATTGTTGTTACTATTATTATTATTATTATTATTATTTTTAATGACTTCTGAGATGGGACTGGAGACACAGCGCGACTTAACGTTCTTTTCAGGTAAAACCCCACGGTAGTGAGCGTTCGCTATCTGATTGCATGTTCTTGCTTTGTATTTTATACAATGTAACTGCAGGAATACCAATATTCTCCAAACTTGGCAGGATTGAAGGAAATCCCAGGTTGCCCCCAAAGTTGTCTTGGGCTCTGGTATCTGATGCTGGACTTGCAGCTAGACATTAAGGATACAACTGTGTTCTTGCTGTGCCGTGGTATCCACGAGTTGATGGAGGAACCATGGCCTTTCATCTCTTGCGTTCGTAAAAGCGGCTTTTTTTCTTGGATTTGGATTGCTGTCTTCTGGTTTTAACTATAATTTCGTTTTCATATTGTTATGCATGGTCACACTGCCTCCTCTGAGAGTCTGGAATAAAATTCAGCAAAACATCAGGGGAGAGGGAGGGAGAAAGAAGAAGACGCAGCGGTCAGTAATAGTCTGAAAATTAAAATAACCCTCAATTTAAATATTTTCTTTTTTTAGTATCAATGACTGCACTGAGTTACTTTTTGGTGAGGCACTGAGGCTGCCCAAGACCTAGGCTGCATTAGGCATAAGTTCATTCCCTTGGGCTGCGTGGTTGCCTGTCATACCGCAGTGTGCTCAGCTGCATCAAGTGAGGATGTTAATTCACATCTCCATGGTTTAGTCTGGTGGAGTAGCATGCTATTTCTCCTGCAGATAGAGAAATAGCCGTGCAGAGGAAGAAGGTAGGTTGCGAAAATAATTCCAAGTGCATGCAAATTCAACATGTTCCACGTAGCATATGGAAAAAGCTATAGGAAAACAACAGCAAGCTCAACTGCAAAATATTGAGTCCCTTCTTCCTACCTCGCTGAGCTCGGCAAACTTTAGCAGGCCAGTGGAAAACAAGCAAACAAATGGCAATAGAAAAGCCCTTATAAATCAGGCTAACAGGAAAGTAAGGCTGGAGCTTATTCTTTCTGGCAATAATCAACTCTGATGAAGGCCCCCCGTCTCCCTTTTTGAAATAGCTAGCCGAGGGTTGTGGTGCCTGTGAAGAAGCATTTGCTCAGCGAGGGAGCAGCTGTCAGCTGCATGCTGGTTTTTCCTCCCTGGGAACAGGCTTTAGCACACTGCGATATGGGCAATGCTTCACAGTTATCGTAAACACTTAGGATATTTGTCATGTATTGTTTGTGCCTACATGACACCTATCATTTTAAATCTGGCAGCTGAGATAACTGTCTGTGATTACAGTGGAGCTGCACGGATTTTCTAAAGTGAAGATATGGCTAAGAGACTGACCTTCCTCCTAGTAAATCCTTAAAAATTAAAACACTCCTGAATTTTTTGTTGCTCGGTAGAACCTCTTGTGCTTGCCTGAAGGTTGTCCCTATCGCAAAAATGGGTTGCTCATGGGAAGCAACATCACATTGAGACAGGTGGAGCTCTAATGAATACCTTCGGTTTTCACCAGACAGAAAAGTCTACACTGCATCTAACAGCACTGCCAGCAGTGCTGCAGGAAAGATCCTTATCTGATCAAGTAATTGAGGCTGTCATCAAAAAAAAGCATTAGCAGAAGGAGCCCAAACTGCAATTGCATGAGCAGCCTTAACCCTCAAATGCCTGAACTTTCTGAATGCCGTATTTCTCAGCTTGCTCGTGCTTGTAACGCCTTGCTTAGAGGCGACACAAACAAGCAGTGTGTGAACCACAGGCTGGAAGGCATTGCCGTCCTCTGACAGCAGGAGTCCTCTTGCTTTGGCTGTGTTAGAGATGTGGGCATTTCCACCACTTCTTGCACCATCGCCTCCTGCCTCATGGGAATCCAGAAGTCAAATTCCTTGGATGACTAATTGCTCTAGGTCAGGCAATTCTGTGATGCTAGCACTCAGTCTGTGGGTGTCTTCCCAGGACTGGAGACCAGATTTATCCCCAGCCTATCCTTGAGGCCCACCGTGCCTTCTTTCTTGGCTGTTTTTGTCATTCAAAGTACACCTTTCCCCTGGAGGCTCATGCTTTTTGGGGCCTTTGGACTAGAAGTTAAAGTTTCAGGGATAAGTCATATTTTATATACCAGACATTCAGAAAAAAATCTCGTTTAGTTCTCCTGGTCATTTCCATCCAATCAACATGTACTGAAAAATTAGTATGTATCCATCAGTGCTGACTGAGAAAACAACTCCTGAGACAGCAGTTTTCTTACTGTAAATCTGTAGTAACCTGAACCAGAGTTTGTAATTCATGTGCAGTTTTCTCAAACTCTTACAACAATCTTGTTCAATATGGGGAATGTATCTACTCTACACGTAATTTACCTTGGGCTTTCCTTTATTAAACAACAATAAATTGAGAAATTGTTGAATCATATGTTTTTATTAGTAGTCATTTATCCCGTGCTCTGGTTAACCACCTGGGACGCTACAGAAACACGCTTATGGTGTGAGTTACTCAGACTAAGGCATGGGAGAAAATACGCTAGGAATTTCTTGCAAGCAGAGCCTTTTCACAGTGTACAAAACAGATTGATGATGGAAAATATGTCAAATGCCAATAGATGAAGTGCATCTCCTATGAGAAAAGTGAAAACTAAGTGACTGCCTTAGAAAAACCAAAGCGTTACAAAGGAAAAAGATGTGTGCTATTTCTGAAAGGGGATTGTGAAAGAGATGAGTGAGCTTTTTGGAGGCATGGTATTGCTTCAGATCTTCTGGAGAAAGGCAAGAAAATATAAACTCTGAATATGCTATCATCCAAATAAAAACTGCATTCGATCATTAGATCATCTTTTGCTCAGCACTGGTGAATTTTTCATTTTCTGCAACCACTGAGTTACGTAACTGGTCTTGCTTCAAGAGTGATTGTGTCTTTGCAGCCGCTACTGCCCACAACAGCACTCTTTCTATAAAAGCAGTCTAATGTAGGAAAAAAGCAATGTCTCTGAGCTCTTTTCCACAAGCATAACATACACCAATCTAAAGACTAAGTCCAGCAGCTTTAGACACTAAATCAACGTGAGTTTTGCTTCAGCAAGCACTATAGACCCTTCCCAAAGTATATTACAACTGCAGCTTTTTTTGTTTGCTTGTTTGAGTGTTTATGTGCGTGTGTGTTGGTTTACATCAGGTAGTTTATAACTTTTCTCCCAAGATTGCATTTTTTTAACCTTCTGGCACTCTTTGCTACCTCAGCTGGAATGCGGTTCTGGGAGGTATATCTACCCTGAAAGCCAGATCTACCAGATGGTGGCACAATGTGCACCAGGAGGTTCTGGAGCAAAACATTTCACATTTTTTTAAAAAGTCCTCATTACAAAGAGGTTATTTATAGTGGTATTCTAATGAGGAGCCAAAGCAGAGCAGCCTTTTATTAGAACTTGCAGCAAAGGGTATTATATTGAGGCCTCCCTGTGCATAAATACCATTTACTGTGCAAAAATTGGCCTGGAGAGCAGAAAAACTCAGCTTGTATTAGCAAAGAGCTCATTTAGGTAGGAATGTTTTAAAGAGTTTAAGTAGCATGGGCAGAATTCAATTAATTCCACATGTGACAATGTCATTTTATCCTAATTAGTTAAGAATTCAGAAACGAAGGAAAAAAAAAAGAGAGAAAACCTTGTTCCCTCATGTGACTTCTTCTGAAGAGTTACAATAAAAGTCCTGCAAGTTTGCCTAATGGAAAATAACGGTTTAGAACAGCTTTTCCCCAGTCCAAATACAGATATCTCGGAGTCAAAATAATAATAATGACAATAATAGTAACAATAACAATAATAATAATAGTGCTGCCCTTATCTTCTAGGTGAATATAATTGGATGAGAGAAAGCAGCAGAGAAGCTCTTTTTGGCTCACTCCTCTGCAGTGAAGGTGCTTTCTCTATGTCCTGACCGAGGCATCTTCAGTCAGGGGGTCCGAGGGGACACAGGCCTTGGCCCCTGCTAGAAAAAGGCTACGGGAGTGTATGCTTTGTTTCAAACAACCCAGGGAAAAAATCCGGGATTAGGGCAGTTTTCTCTTTCTCGCAGGTGAAGAGCAGCCCCGGGAGCATGCTCCAAGTCTGGCTTTGGGATGGAGCATCCTGGCCAGCCCCTGCTGCTCCTGGTGCTGCTGGCCCCCTGCCCAAATACACCCAGCGCTCTCTACACTAATTTTTGGGCTTGGGCTGCAGGACAGGTGCTTTCTCTCTCTCCCCCGCAAATGCAATAACGCGCTGCGTTACAGCGGTAAGGACAGCTTTGGGGTGTTTTTGAGGAAAGGGGGAAGGAGGGGCAGACGAGAGAGAAGAAATCGAGGAGACAGAGGTGAGTGTCCCCGGGTGACAGCCGGTTTAGGCTGGGGACGATGCGGCCGGGGGAGATGGTGCCAGGCGCTTCCCGGGCCGGCCCCCTGGCCCCTGTGCCGGGGCATCTCCCCCGGAGCCGCGCTCCCCCCGAGCTCCGCCGCCGGCCGGGTCCCGCAGAGCTCCGGGGCTGGCAGTGGCACCCGCCCGCCGCCGAGCGGCACCAAGGCACCGAAGGACGGCGAGGTGCCCGGAAAACATACACCCATCAAGGCGGCAAGACGGGAAACGGGGGTTTTCTCTCTCTCTGCTGGTAGGAGGGGGATGGAGGGGACGCTGCCCGGGGAGCCCCTTAGAGCCAGTCCGGGGAGCTTGAGGCAGCCGGGGTCATCCCTGCGCATCCCTGCCTTTTACCATCCCTGGATGCATGCAAACTGATCTGTGAGAGCCATCAGCCGTAAGAGTGATGGACCGAGCAAGGTGCACACGCGAGTGACTGGAAAACTTGGGGGACTCTAAGTCAGGCTTCTCAGTTCTTAAGCAATAGCAGGGGAAAGGCTTCTGGGGCGGTAGGGTGAGTTACACAGCGAGGAAGGGAAATTCCAGCTCAAATTCCAGCTTTTGTATCAAGCTTCCCTCCTTGCATGTCATTATCTACAGGCACGACCATAGATGGCAAAGCCAGTCCGGTGTACAAGTGGCTTCGCTGACTTTAAAAAAAAATCTATTCTTTTGTTCTCATTAAAACAAGGGAAAATCAGTTACACCAAAGGCTTTGGGTACCAAAGAAGTCCACACTAACGGAGAGAAGTTATACCTCAGCCTCACCGCAGGCTTTGGTAACATCCTCGAGGTGCGTGGGAGTCTTTGAACCATGGATGCAGGGATGAACTAAACATAGAACAAGTTACTCTGATGTAGAAAAGATCCCATACATCTGCTAGTGGTATAACAACAAACAGCTTTGGAGAGTCTGGATATATTGTTTTGAATTGCTTGTAAACTGTTAAAAAAAGAGACATTTTTAATATTGTAATTTATGTAAGTTGCTACTAGTATTGAAATTAGCAAAGTCAGGTTTACTCCTCACACATCAATGAAGTGAGAGTTCAGTGTGGTTTATCTACCCAGAGATTCTAGAATACAGGCATGTTAACAAAACTGTTATCGAACAGAGCAAAACATTGTGCAAAAAGCAAGATTTAGAAACACTTATAGCATTTAGTGTGGGGCTAAAAACATCGTATTTGAGGGTTGTTTGAGGAGAAGTTGGGGATCTCTAGCTGCTCTTATACCTCTTTTTTCTACGAACTGAAAAAATCGTAGCATTGGTAGATGGTCGGGATTTTCTAGTTAAGATCTTCACGTGACCCAAGCCGTAAAGAATACCGAACTTGTTTTCTTGTTTCTGCCGTGCAGGTATGTAATATAGCCTAAGGTTAATTCAGTGTTTTTCATACAGATGTTTACAAGGATAAAACTAATTAAAAATAAGTATTTAACTGGCTTATCTTCATTTGGCAGTCAATATGTGCCTGGAGGAAAGGTTTCCAACGGCCCATGCTGGGCAATAGCCCCTTCCCCATGCTGTGCAATAGTCCCTTCCCTTAGCACTTCAAATAAATGAGAGCATGTTATGAATTCTGAAGCCATTTCAGAATGTCATTAAGCTGATGCTTTTGAGTTTTGTTCTGATGCTGTTGCTATGCCAGTTTGAGTCAGGAAAACAGTCTCTAAGCATTTACTGAAAACATTGCTCATCAGTTGGAAAAAAAGAAAACAGGGGGAAAAATCCAGACATCAATCTGGTACTTGAAGAGAAACACAAGCTCCCCTGTTCTGGCAGCCGGTTCTCCCACATGTACACAGAGCCCTCTCCCTGCCATTGTGAAATATTCACATATGTCAACCACCCAAAAATGTAGCAGTGGAGAGCAAAAGAGCACTAAACAGAGGCTTTCTTGCCACTCCTCACAGGCAGTCACAGTGGTGCTGAGTTGGCACCCAACAGCTTTACCAAGCTCAGGTCACACTGGGACATCAACATTTTTCTCCATGAGAGCTGATGAGCACAAACCCTGAACCCAGACATAGAAAGAGCAGTTAAACAGTATTTACTGTGTGATAGAGACACTTTAAATCTGCCCTCCGAGTATTCTTCTGGTCATACTCACGAGAAATTAGTTTGTCCACTCCCTCAGGCCTTTTGTGCCCCGGCCACATGCTGAAGGAAGACATTGCAGGTGGATAGAGTGTGCAACCTCAACCTGAGGAGGTGATGTGATTTAATTGTGCAGGCTCCAGGCAAAACGGTGACTGTCAGGCAGGACCGGATGCTGCTCTAGTCCCAGCTCTGGGCACCCCTCAAGGATAGAGTTAGTGGTGTGTGGCACTAGGCATTGCAAAACAGCACAGCTTTTTCCATCCATAGTAAACAATGCTTCTCATGAAACGTCTCAGCATTTAGTTGGAGTATTTTTAGAAGCATTCACATTTGCTAAAACAACACAAAGAAAAAACCTCAAACTCATCAGAACTCTAATTCCCAGTGAAGTATTAATATTGATAGTATTTTCAAAATGAAAGTCAAGAACAAGATTTCAGTTTTCTCATTTTCATTAGGGAATCAGAGTTCTTCTTTGATTCTACCATTTCCTCAAACTCATAACATCTTATTGTCATCAACTGGTCTAATTATATTCATATTTATTTTGCTTGCCATATCCAAAGAGTTTAACAGCATCAGAAAAGGGAGTTTGGATACTTTGCTTAGTTTTCATGCATGGGAAATTTTTACTTTTCATTCTCTGTTTGAAGAAAGTTCTCAAAACACAAGAAACTCCTGCTTCTGACCAGCTCTTCTCTAAAGATCAGTCCATGCTAAAGTTAAGGTTGCCGCAGTCACCTCAGCCCCTCCACCCCTCTCCCTGCCCTCGCATGATGACTCAACTTCTAATGACACAGTCACACATGGGTTTTTCCACAGCACCTGTCCCATTTGACAGCCTGTAATGAATGAAAGGGTTGAGCAATGTTTATTTTTATCTTCTCTTTTCTATTTGAGCTCTGCTTTGGGGACAACTGTCAAAAGCATACTTAACAACTTACTTTTAAAGACTTGCATGCATCCTTCCAGTTGCGTCCCCGTGGTTATGAAATTGACCTTCAGAACTACAGCTAAGCAAAGTCACAATTTCCTAGTAGAAGACTATTTTACTTTACCTTTCTCATTATGTTAAAGAAGAGAACAGGTAGCATTTTGTGTTTCTCATTTCATCTTCGGGGGGAAAATAGAGCTCTTCCAGCTCTTCCGCAGCTCTGTAGTTTTAATAAAGAGAGTCATCCTGCCCCATTCCACAAAGGAATGCTGTTACAGGTATTGCATGTAAAACATTTAGCAAGACAGCTGGCCATGGGCCTGAGGGGTGCTCACACGGACGGTGCAGGCTGTGTCAACAAGCACTAGCTTAACAAGCATGTAGGCAGAACTGCAAAAATAAACATTTCTTGTGCTTCCTTGTTTGAACAATTGATGCTCACATCACTTTCTCTTTTCTTCAGTGGTTGTCCTCTATCATTAGGAGTCTCATTTCCTTGTGCTGCTTTCCTTCTATCTGTTCCCATACTGGGAGGGTTCGACAGGTAGCTGACCCGAGAAGGGGCTGACAGAGGGCCCGAACAGATGTGGGGTGCTCTTGTAAATTCTCAGCACCCTCTCTTACCCCAAACTTTCCTCTTCAGTCCTGGCTGCTCTTCCCCTGGAAGCCCACCCACTTGCACTGCTAGACCTTTGCAGACAGAAGAACTTCCTCTGTGTGTGCACAACCATGACAGGCAGCAGCACACCTGTCTGCCGGCTCCAGCTCATCAGGTGTGCTGCTCGGCCAGCAGAAATAGCAAAGTGCACACCCTTCCTGTATAAGAAACCTACAGAGAAACCTTTGCTAGGTATGATGCTTGCACAGACAAGAGCATGAGTATTTCGATCCATTCGTCAAGTGCTTTCACTTCTCCACTTACCAGGAGGAGCAAATAGGGTGGCCATTTGAGGGCTGTGCAAGGGACCAAACCTTTGGCTTTGTGTCCCATTATTTGTGAGAATGATGATTCCCATCTGCTTCCATCAGTCCCTTTTTACAGATTAGTTCCTCAAACCTCCGTGACCGGGCAGTAAAGGAGCGATTGGCCGCAGGGGACTGCATCATTCCTTATCTGTGTCCGGAGTCATTGCTTTCGCTGGCACGAGGGGTGAGCAGGCTGCATCGTTTCCTAACACATGCGAGCACCTGCAGTCCCTGTTCGTGCAGCTGTGTATCCTTCAGGGGAGCTGCTGGCCTAACCTGACCTTGTCAGATGCCTGAATGGTGTTGCAGGTGAGTAAAAAGGAAAGTGTTTCTGGATGCAGCCATGTACAGTGACTCCAGCTGCACTGCACACTGCTTCGCTTTCAGGATGCAGCAAAAGAAAGTAGAAAGTGAAGTTAAGACAACATTTACAGTAGCTATCAGTGGGAAAAAGAGTGGGAGGCTTTATAGAAAACCTCTTCTCCAGATATAATTCACATTCACATCTAAGCATGGTTTTTCAGGGACCTGCCCGTCTTGCCTCCCTTTCCCCTCCCACGGATTTCTGCTCAGTAGGTACCACAGGGGTAAAGCAGTCTTTAACTGAGACCTCTATTTATTAGCTCTCAGTGGTTATTGTCATAGGAGGCCCACAGGTGAGATCAAGGTTTCATTATTCCAGGTGGTGGATCCATATAGATGTCGCATGTCCCTGTTGTAGTGCTGGCCCTGAAATGAGGCAGGAGGTCACAGTAAGCTTTGAAATACCAGCCCCAGCTGCTACCTCAAGGTTCAAATAAGCCAGTGCAGCTCCCCAGAGAGTGACATTACCAAAATCTCTTGGTGAGCTGACTCCACAGGCTGGAAGGGAAGAATAATATTTCAAATAAGTGGACTGGCAGACTTCAAAGGGATAATAAGCATTTAAATTCAACATAAAAGACATCTTCCTCTACAGAGCTTTAGGATGGAATGTAGCCAGGCAGATAAGCTATTTAAAAGCCCCTTTAATCAAGACTATTAACATGGAGATTTTTGTCGTAATTAAAAACATCCTCCTATTCAATCACCTTAAAGAGAAAGTGATACAAAATGTAATTTATTTTTTCTGTTTGAATCTCTTACAAAAGAAAAGCAAAAACCTTTCTCCTTGCAGAGAATCACATTGTCATGAAAATTATCTTTGAGAGAAGATTCATATAATCTATTCCATTGCTCATGTTTTAGCTCAGAGTGAACTATTGCACTCATGTTTCAACAAAAAAGGTAGAAAGCCTACATTTTTACTTCCCAAGTGTTTCATTTTCTGACCATAAGCAACAGTGAAACAACTTAAGAGGAAAATTTCTCTTCTCACATATTTCCTGGTATCTCAAAAGATGCTGTAGAAAACAATGCCGGCTCATGCAGAAAACACACTTTCTTTTTTTTTGTTTGTTTGTTTTTTTGTGCATTTGGAAGTAAACCACAACAAAAGGAGCCTACCTACTTTGCAGAAAGCAAAGCAAACCCAATAGTACCATGCATTTGTATTCAGCAAAGCCTTTAAGTGAGCACCAGAAAGGGAAGATGACACCTCAGGAGCTGCAGAGTGCTACCAATGCACCTCTCTCCTTTCCTAATTTAGGGGCTCTAAGTCCTATCTGCTGAGGGACTCCCCTCTTCCCTGTAAGATAGCTGTTGACTATTTAACTCACAATAGTGAAGAATAGAAGAAAAATTAATAGGACCAGAGAAACTTTCACAAAGCAGCCGCAGCAGGGATGCTTCACGCGGAAACATGGCATCTGAATGGAAATAGGCAGTCCTTAACAGGACAAGGGTTGCTGTTCACTTTGTTTTCAGGCAGATTTGCAGACCTGAGTGGTTACAGAGGAAGAGCAGCATATGGGACATGCGTGAAACCTCACTGAGCCTCCCACGCAGTGCTAAGCCAGCTAGCTAAGAACCTAATCCTGGGCAGGGAAAATATCACCATCTGACAGAGCTTTGCCAGTGTGAAGCAGCATTTCTCACAAGCTGAGAAGCTGTTCAGCGGTACAGCTGTGGTGAATCCGAGGATGTATCCTGTTGATCTCACTAGAACTGAAGATGTTTCAGGGTCCTTTGCTCGTCAAGTTCCTATTGCTTTGCACTCCTCAGACTTTTAGATAATGCCTTTGCTGTGAATCCTTCTTCCTTTCAAGCTGATACTGACTAAAGTGGAAGATCCAGAAGGAGCATATATCACAATATATCATATACATCAGCTCAGTGCTACATCTGGTTTATAGCACAGCTGTGGGCTAACTCAGCTGCATTGCTTTGTCCCTGGAACTTGGCTGGCCAGCTTCTGCACAAAGCCTTTTGTTGGACTGCAGAAAACCTGAAAATAAATTTGAAAATGCCCCATGCTCTTCATGATACCTTGAGCAGTGCAATTTCAAGGTGCATCTTACCCTCTCCTGGTGTCCAAAATGATCAAACATCTCCTTACCTGAACTGAAAATGCTGAAGCAGCTGCATGACCAAGCATCTGCTTGATAAGGTGGAACATCCCCATGCAAGCACCCATCTGTACAGCCCTGGCGTAGGTGCCCTGTTTGAGCCAGAGTATACATGCTGAATGGCAGCTACCATATGAGATTGCTGCCTGACAGGGCTCTTCACAGAGCAAGACCACCCTTCACTAAAAACGTTAGATATGTGTGTTTTGTCCTACAGATCTGTATGGGTTCAGAGCAGCATCTACCTTTCTGTAAGTAAGGAGCATCTGCATCACCATAGCTATTTATAAACTTCGTATCAGCTTTTCCAAGAAGGTCTAAACCACAGACATCATTTTCCTTTCCTTGGCAGCTTAGTCCTCTACCTTCACCCTTCAGAAACTTGATGAAATATGCTAATTTCCACCAGGCTCTATTTGTTCCTGTTCCTTAGAAGGTGTCTGTGCAGGCCACAAGCTGAATAGAGCTGTGCCAGCTTATGGCAGCAGGCATCAGCTGTGGTAAGACTTGCTTACCAAGCCTTGAGCACTGCCATGTTCTGCCTTGTGCATTGCAGGCAGCCTTTCCTTGACTGTACATGTCTGGAGGAACAGAAAAGGCAGGATCCACCTGAGGTGCTTGGATGGTTCCTAGGCATTAAATCTATTTAGTCACTGCTTGAAACTAAATCTATTTGAGGGCTGTTTGATGACTTTAGTTAATTAAAAGGCTTTTATTTAATGCTGGTTACTCTTACATTTAGTGAAAAAAAAAAGAGATTATTTCCAATATTGTCTCTTCGGATAAGAAGAATTAGCTGCTTTTGCTGATATAATCTCCTCTTAGTAAGTAACCAAGAAAGATCCATTATTGTCTCTTGAAGCTAAAGAAATGTCAATGGTATTAAAACATTGACATTTTGTTGCAGTGAGATCTGTGAGATAAGCCAGTAAGCTGCCTGAAGGCAAACTCTGAGATTACTCATCAGATTCTGTTGCTGTGATATGGCATTGTGGCATGAAATTGCCGTGAGTCACCCCCTCCCCTGTCAAGGTTCACACAAATGGCTGTGCAGCAATTATCATGGTTATAATGGACTCAAAAGGGCCAGAACCAGAAACCAAGAGCTGTTTGTGGTGCTGATTTTCATAACAAAATATGAGCTTGTTAGAATCTGTGGTTTTTTCACTAGTGCCAAATGAAATGCTGCGCATGACCTGATCAGATGATGCCGAGAAAAGGCTGTATTAAATCATTTAGGTTCAGTCAGTTGGGATAGCTCAGAATTGTCTAAATGCCCTAAAAAAAGATTATTTCTCCTTAATTAACCTTTTTCCTTCCACCTATCTTTCCTGGTCCCATTTCTATTTTATTATCATCCTTTCCAAGTGCATTGAGAAGACAAGACGAAAAAATCCTTGCCTGGTGAAAACACCTGTCCTATCTGTGTGTCCAAGATGCCCATTCTTCTTCTTGTTCACCTCCTGGGGACTGTCTACTGTCCAGCCGTAGCTCTGTCCTTCAGCCTTGTGCTGGTGCCTTCAAGCTTACCATGGCCCATATTTCTGAGCTTGCTTGAGTTAAACCACACAGAGGCAGGCAGTTGTCATCCAGCATGTATCAGCAGCCTCGGTTTCTCTCTTTGCTGGCCAGGACAGCCTGCAGGATGCCTTCGGCTTATTTCGCCCTTCCTCCAGGATGCCTGAAACTGTCACAGATCACAGTGGGACAGCCATTCCACCAGCACATTTCTTTCCTTTCTCTGAGTATATGTTTTAGAGGCAATGAATACTTCTGGGCTTTCACAAAAAAAAACAAAGCCAAACAAAACAGGAAGAATAGCTTTTTTGACAGTTTGAAAAAAGCAGATTAAGTTTTTTGCATTTCTTTGTTGTAGAAGGTGGTAAGAAATGAGCTGTAGCACTGCAGTAATGAGCATCAGCTGACATTCTTTCTCCACTAACCTATGGCCTGGCTGGCACATGAACCAGTGCTAAAGCAGAGAGGCCTTGGCATCATTAAAAAACACATTTTCTCAAACACCACTATTGAATTAGAATGGATTTTAAGATCAAAAATCCCATCACCACCATCGCTTCAGCCTTCGCAGAGTAAGGAAACTCTGCTCAAGCTACAGCAAGGCCTTACTGCCTTCTCACTGTCTCTGTTCTTGGTCTTGGTGTTTAGCCTGGAGAAAAGTCAACTGACAGGGAACCTCATTAATGTCTGTGAGTATCGAAAGGGAGAGTGCCAAGAGGATGGATCCAGGCTCTTCCTGCTGGTGCAAAGCAATAGGACAAGAGGCAATGGGCAGAAACTGATGCACAAGATATCCACCTGGATATAAGGAAGAATGTCTTTACTGTGCGGATGACCGAGCACTGGAACAGGTTGTCCAGAGAGAGCGTGGAGTCTCCCTCATTTTTCAAGATGTGCCAGCCCTCAGGACTTTTTTCTAAGGAGAAGTGAGAACTCTTTCAGTTTTGAGTAGTGGGGTTTCTTCAGAGTGGAGGCAATGCTTCGTTCTTCTGAGATCCTGAACAAGCTTGCTGTATCTTGTGCCCACAGGAGAGGGATTTGCATCCTTCTCCATGCCCCTGGAGCCTTTCAGCTGAGGAAGCTCAGCCCCCCAGAGATGGCAGGTTCCTATGCTGTTACCCATGCTACCAACAGTTTCTGTTTATTTTGGAATGTTTTCAATGGTGAGCCCCCTCCCTGCCTCTCAAGAGCCCAAAGGCAAGGGAAGCACATTCAGTAGGGCTGCCCTGACTGTGGGCTTTTGCTCAGCCATTGCTGAGGGTTTCATTTAGCTCTCTTATTGCCACTCAGAAATGCTCAATTTCAGTGGCTCAAGTCTCCTCGAGACATTTCAAGACAGCTCTCAACCACTCCCCACTCAACCATTCCCCATTTTTCCCTTGCTGGAAAGCAGACATAGCTGCTATGCTACAGCTCCTGTTCCCAGGAGGAAAGGGAATGGAAGCAGCCGGATTGCTCTGGTCTCTGCAAGCCAGGAGTCACAGATACATTTTCACATAGCTCACATTTGCATGGGAAGATCCCACAGATTCAGTTTGTGAAATACATCCCATACGCAGACTTCTCTCCATGTCTCCTCTTCCTCGCCCAAGGTTTGAACTCAAACATTGATCTTGATTATCTATTTAGTGCTCAAAAAAAGGTATCCCAGACTATCCTTAAAAGCTTCTTGCCATGCATCCAGGTCCAGATGCAACCTGTGGGCAGCCTCTAGCTTGGAAGGGAGCCAGAATTCACAGTGGACCCAGGCTGGTGCTGGCACATGAGACACAGGCGTAACCAGGAAAGGGACACCACCAAATAAAAACAGCAGCTCCATCACAGCTTCCAGTTCTCAGGCTTTCTGCAGCTTTGTCTGCTTTCAGAGTGCAGAGAACAGGGCACACACCCTAGCAGAAGGTCAAAGTGAAAACAATCTCTTTTGGGCTTTAGCTGCTTTTGGCTCTTCCTTCTCCTGAAGCCTGGTCCCTGAAGACACCTACCTCCACTAGCCATCCCTCCATCCCTAGGCCTGTCCACAGCACTGGACTCCTCTTCTTTTGCCTTCCAGCTGAGCTGTCCTTCCCCATGGTGCTCGACAAACCTCTTCCCCAGGACTTGTGCCCCACATCCTGTCTCCACCCTGGCACAGCGGATGAGGTCTGTGCACTTCCTGAGTCGCTGCAAGCCAAACAGGCAAAGCTCAGCCCTGAAGATCTGTCCAACCCTGACCATACCAGGAACAGAGAAGAAAATAACTCTGCTATCTTTTTCGGAGCAGGCTGCAGCTTCGTGCCTTCATTATGTATTACTCTTGTCATCAGCCAAAAAGCATGCAGGAAAACAGCCAAGCCCAGCTTATCAAATGTGCCTGGTAAGAATATCTTGTGATTTAAAGCCTTGGCACAGCACACAGCACAGGCGAGTGCTTCCGCTGCAACTGTTTGAATTCTCCTGGCTATTTTGGAGGGAGGCCAGGGGGACCAGTCTCACCCTGAAGCTGGGCATGTGTGAGTGTCTTGCTGAACCGAGGCCAAAATTTCCCTAGAAGAAAAAAGGCAGAGCTTGTATAAGCATGAAAATCAACAACAACCAAAAAACTTTTCTCTCATTTCCATAAGGCATGGAAATGAGGAACAAATCTACAGTAAATTAGCTAGAGATGAACTTTTGGATTCAGATTTCATTAGCTTGCACATCTGGTTAAAATGAGGCATGATTTACTGCAAGCTCTGAGGAGATGTATGGGCCTCTATTAAGTGATTAGGGAGAGGAGTCTCCCTCCTCCCCTAGTCACTTTGTTTCCTGTTTTAATTTCATAATGGCCGGTTTGAAATTTCCACAAACACTAATGGGATCTGTTTTCCCTCATGAGAGTTCACTCCAGCTCCTTTGAGAATCGAAGATATGACAAGGTAGCAGCCTTTAGCAGAAGATTGTTGGCACAGCCCTGGGCACAGTCTGCCAGGGTGGACTCGGCAGTGCTGTGAAGGGCAAGTCTGCCCTGATGGGGAAGATTTTCTGTACCCAGAAAGACAGCACAGCACATTTATAAAAAGTCACTCTTCCATATTAATGAAATGGCTTGCACTAAGTGGGCGTACAGCTAAGCTGAGCACCAGCTGATGGTGACATTAAGCACCTGAGGGTGGGAGTGGCAGTGCCTGCCATGGGATGCTCTGGGGAGCTGCAGGTGCTGGGATTTTTCCACCGCCAAGCCCTGTTCTCCTGTCCCATCCTTGCCAGACTGCTGGAGTTCTCAGCCAGCCCATGGGTCCCACATTTTATGCCGCAAGACTGCAGGATGCTACTGCCTGCACAGCCCCATGGCAGACAGGTAGGAGTAGTCCAATCCATTGTTTTCCTTCACGGCAATTCTGTGTCCCTAAATAATGTGATCTTTAAGCCTGACGTTGGAAAATTTGCCCAAAAGGCAGTGTCCATCCTCCTGGGGGGAAACTGGTGGGGTAGGATTCATGTCCCTTGTCAGGTGCCCAAGAGCATGGAAAGGTAAAGGTGACTCCAAATAACCCCCACGTATGTCATTGTTTACTCCTAGCAAAAGTTCAGCTGGCAGTGTTAGGTGTATGAGGGAGAAATTAGGCAGCCGTGGGTTTCACGTGGCAGCTAGAGCTGAATGTACTCAGTTACTGCTCAAGCCCACACAGTAAGGCTGTGGAATAGATACATGCATAATTCATATACTTTTAATTAAATGGTAACATCTTTCAATATATTGAATTTACTGCAATTACATTTATCGTAATTACATTTATCTCTTCACACCCTTTGACCTACTGAAGCATCACTTTGTTTCTTTCAGTTACAATGAGCATAAACAACACTAATTGGACTTTAGGACTGGATGTGACAAAGGAGACCTGGAGCTGTTCAAGCTGTTCCCACTGAAGAGAGCAGCGCCAGAACAGGGATGCCCAAGGGCCACTGAGGGAGATAGAAGCTGCCCTGAGCTGACCCACAGCTGCCGGGAACAAGTCCTGCATGTCCTAAAGCTCCTTTCTGAGGCTTGGATACAGTGTTCTTGGATGGGTTTTCAAGCAAGCAAAGCTGTCCTGCAGGAGCTTTGTTCAAGCAGAGACCACAGTGCAGCCAGGGTTGTGCAAGCAGTGGTGAACAGGCTGGTGGGAACAGGGGTTTGGGATTGGCAGAGCTGGCCCTTGGAGATCAACTGAGCCACCTCAGAGATGCACAAAGATTTTGTTCAGGAGAAGGGTGTCCCTAGAAAGTGGAGCCTGGAGCTTTTGCCATTGAATGTGTAGGTAATGCACACAGCTAGGAGATGTGTCACCTCTGAGGAGCAGGCTGCTGAGACCCACCATGGCATGTTCTTCTCTGCCGAACTCACTGCTCAGCTCCCCGCAGTCTGTGATGGGATCTATTGGGTGCAGTGCACTTCATTGTCTGGGTCTGCTGGGCTGGGCCGGCCGTGGCACAGCTGTGCTGGGGACCACTCGTGTGGGAAGATGTCTCAAGGCACCAAGGATGGGCCACAGGACTGGCAGTGCAGGGGTTCGAGTCACTGCATTAATCCAGTTTTTCCAGAGAGGGAACCTGAATCGTGTTGGTGGGGAAGGATGGGAGATAGAGATCCCACAAGGGGAGAAAGAGGGTGAAGAGAGGAGACGTCTCCCTCTTCCACCACATCCCCCATTTCTTTCCAGTGCTTCAAAGTTTAACATAGCAATATGGAGCAGCATAGCTAAAGACCTCAGTGGTAGGAAGGGATAAAAGAGTGGTCATTGCTACCAGGTAGGATTATGGGGAGGACAGGGAGGCTTCAAAAATAGCAAGAAGAAAGAAAGGAGAAGAGAGGGGGAAGGAAGGAAGGAAGGAAGGAAGGAAGGAAGGAAGGAAGGAAGGAAGGAAGGAAGGAAGGAAGGAAGGAAGGAAAAAGAGAGGGAAGGAGCTAGGGAAAGAAGGTGACTTTTGTCACACTTCTTCAGGGTGCCTCCATTCACTAAGGCCTCACTGATTAAATGGAGTTTAAGCACCCAAAATATGAGAGCAAAATCACTCACTTCGAGGATAAGGCAAATGACAATATCCTCTCTTTAGCACTACTCCTCTGTGTCCTCCTCTGGTGCCATAGAATAGGCAGAGCAGTGCATCCACAGATATTTACTGGACGTGATGAGAGCCCCTGCAGCCCTGGCTGATGGCAGACCCTCACCAGCCAGCTGGTCTCTAATGCGAGATCATCTCATGGAGGTTAGCTGGTTGGCAGGAAAACCTGCTGTGCTGTAATGCCTGTTAGACACTGGACCCAGGACAGCAGAAAGGGAGGTGGAGAGATGAGTGAGACACAGAGGAAGGGTAGAAAAGTGTGGCTGGGGGAGCACCTGCTGAGGGTTAGGGAAAGCAAGAGCTGGCAAAGGCAAAAGCTTTTCAACTGGAAAGCCAACAAAGCTAGAGGTACTTGTGTGGGAGGGGTGCTCACAAGCGTAAAGGAAGCAGGCACCCATGACCCAGTCTGTGAGTGAGTGCTGAGCAGAGGAGGGAGGAGGATTAGCAGGATGGCATGGAAAGGTATTAAGGGGCTGAGAGGCGGGTCCTCAGAGGAGGCACCCTCTGTTCCCAGTGGCTCGCAATAACCAGGGCAAGTTGTCAGGAACCCACACTGAGCCTTGGCATGTTGAGCTGGAAGTGGAAAAATGGGCGTGCTCTCGGGCTGCAGAGCTAAGGCAGCTCCAGCACTTCCCCTCCGTCTTCCTACGCCGGCAGCCTCGGTGGAGGTGCTTCCCAGGGGCTGTCATCCTCGCGTTGCCACAAAGGAGCTGTGAGCCAGCGTGACAAGGGCATTGCCGCTCTCATTCGGAGCAGGCGTGTGCTGCCAAAGGCACCGGCTGCAGCTCTGCTGCAGACCTTGCTCTGTTCCTTGAGCAAAGATTGGTCCTGTGGGGTTTAGTCAGCTTTGCAGGGCACAAGTTTGAAATGTCTTTGCGGGAGGGAGGAGTGATCAGTCTCACAGTGATGCCTCTACCAGTAAGTCCCTAATTTTGCACACCCAGGTAGAGGGCAGCTCACACTGACCTTTCTCCCCAGAGCCTCATACATCTACTCGTGGCCTCACAACAAGGACACAAGGCAGCCTCCAAAACCTCCAGAGCCTCAGCTCTTATGGGTGCCTCTTACACAAGCACCACAGCTCTCAGCTGCAACAGCCCCAAACCCTCTCTGGGTGGCCATGGAGCTGCAAATATCTCAGCTCTCAGCAAGGCAGTGCACATCCCATCTTGGAGAATGAAGAGGTTGTGTGAGCCACAGCAAAAAATGTACCCAAAGAAGGACAGAAGTGCTGGGTGGTATTAGCACTCCTCCCTCAAAAAACACCCACCCAATCCTTGTCATCTCATGCCAAGCCACCTTGTGCCCTTGCCAAGCCTGGCATTGCTGGAAGGGGGCCAGCAGCCAGAGCAGAGCATGAGACAATTAGCACAGAAATCACACTTTTTTGTTGTTTTTGAGAGCAGCAAGGCAAATAATTAAAAAAAAAAAGATATTTGAGTTCTTCACATCCTTGGGCCCCTGGGATGCTAAGCATCACTGACCAAATCTCTTTTAAGAAAAGAATTTTCACTGTGGTTTTCTTGGATTTCCAAAAGAGTTTACTAATGAAAGGCAGAGGGAGAACGATGCAGGAGGGTTAAGTTGCTCCCCGCTTGAAGAACTGAATAATCACTGCATGAAACTCCATGTGGCTTTTATGCCACTCTGATGACAGAGCTGAGCACTCACTGGCATTATACAGCGCACACACACACTGTAGAAATGCTCAAAATGCTCATTAAAAATAACATAATCAGTATCAATTGCATATTGCTTATGTAACGAGGCAATTTTATATAGGTAATTTTAAAATAAAGTAAAAAGGCAAACAATATTTTAGGCAGTACTTTGCCATCAGGCTGCCCAGCAGGTGACAGTGTGGGTTTTTTGCTGCTCTCTTTTTCACTGTTTTCCCCTATTCTCCTGACCATCATAGACCCTGAAGACTGGTGAGGAGACACCTCACAGACCATATGTGCTACTGGCAGCACATGAGACGTAGTTGTAATGGTCAGGGTTGTCAAACACATCTGATGCCACAGCTAAACAGATCCTATTTTTGGCTTCTCACAAAAAGGGCAAGCCTGCCCTCCTCATCCAACACCAGAGGCTGGGATGTTCCCATAAACCTGTCCTGGGCTGGCTGGGGAAGGACAATAGTTGATCTTTTATTTCCCTCATTCCCTGGTGTATCGTCTTGTACATCTGGTCACAACCAGACCTGACTCTGGGTTTGCCGCAGCGTCGTCCTTCAGGTCACGTTGCACTTGGGCACGGGGATCCCAGTGCTGGCCAGCCCCAAAGGCTTCATTATGCTTGGCAAAGGCATGCCTGTCACCTTTCACGAAGCTTGGGGTCTCCTCCACTCACCCGCATCTGCACCCTGATGGGTGCCTTCCTACCCCCTTGCTGCCACAGGATTTGTGCACCACAGCCGGGCTGAAACCATTGCCTTACTGTCCCCCTGCCCCAGCTTAACCGTGCCTGCATGCAAAGTCTGTTTTCTGCTGGAGAAAGCATGTCCCTAGAGATACAGAATTAATCCCAATGACTTCACACTCAGTCTCATAGATCAGTCATCTGATAACGAACCAAAAGATTGTTCAGATTTACATCTCTGAAGTCCCCACGCTTCTCCATTGCAGCTGAATTCCACAGGAGTATTTGCCGACCTTTTAGCGCACAGCATCTCATTCCACTGCACCTCAGAACACTGTTCTTTAGCAAAAACCTGTGTTAAGGAGAATTAATTAACTAGGTTTGCTGTCTGGATAATCAATTTTCTTGGTATAAATTGAGTAGTGTTGGAAGAATGCTGATCTGTTGCTCCTCTGATTTCCCCGCACAGAGATTAAAAATAGAAGAAGATCCAGATGGAGAAATTGAGTTGGGATCAGATTCCTTCTGAATACAGAGTTTTGGCAACCTCAGAAAATGGGGTGAACATTGCTGGGATTTAATTTCCTAAGTGCACTGGGAAAGTTAATGTCAAAACGTCCTGATTTAGAGATCTTTGAAGGAAAGGGAAATGTTTCATTCTGAAGCAACTTTTCATTTTGACATTGAAAGAAAGGCAAAATCAAGGGCAAAAATTTGAGTGAAATGTTTTAATTGTGTTAGAAAAAAATTACAGTGAACGGGCTTTGTTTGTTGTGGGTTTTTTGGTGGGTATGTTTTTAAATTTTCCTCGATGGAGCAGTTTAACAACTTGGTGTCTCTCAGACCTGTGCGGAACATTCCTCCCCACCCCTTCCACTCTAGTAATGCTTTTTGCTGCCTTTTGAGCCCTAGATGAAAGCCCAAAAACCTGCCAAGTCTTGTGCTTGTCTACCTTGATCCTGCCAGTGTTTTTCTGGCTCTGGTATTCAACAAAGTGTGCCCCGCCTAATGACTCCACAAATGATTGGCCCCCCACAAAACTGGACTATAACTTTAACCTGGAGGAAACCCTCTGGGCTTTAAGAAGAAATTATCTCTCAGTTTTTTCTTTGCATTGTAATTTTTTTTATGACGGGGGATCCACTTTACTAGCAAGCAAATGTTTCCTTTAACTGGCATGTTGCCCCTTGCCTCCTAAATGACTGGTTTGACTACAAATTGCTCAGACTCTGTGATTTATTTTTCATTTCTTTTATTGCAGGCATGAATACAGGAACAGGTAAACAGCTGAGCCGTAAAAGTTTCTCTTTAGGCATGTTTTCAACAAAATGCCATCATACACTGTCTGATGATACACGCTGCTACTCAGATGAAACAAAATGGTGCGAGCAGTCTTGCTTTAAAGCTGCTACCCACCACTCAGTGCTGCAGCTGCCAAAGAAGCCTTCTCCTCCGCTTACTCTCTATCTTCCCTCCTTCTCCACGTCATCTACAGCTTCTTTTACGGCACTTAACTTTACAAAACACAGTTGTGAGGCTAATCTTACATGCAATTACAGATCAGTCTCAGTATATTTATTGCAAACTCCTTGAACATCAGGACATTTAAAAAAAAAAAAAAGAAAAAGGAAGAAAAAATATTCCATTGCATAATTACAAGTAGGTCTTTTGTAGCAAATGAACCAGAAATGTATTCAGAAAAAAATAAATAAATAAAACCAAAGGCTATCTGTAAACAGTTCAAACAAAACATGATGCTGCCTCCAATGAAACATTTCACTGCATTGCCAGCTATGTTTCAAATGGACACATAGGCATCCTGTTGCAAGAGAGTGAAGCCACGAACTGAAACTTTGGAGGAGTTAATTTTCAAATTTTGCACTTCCAGGGTCTATGAAACATGAAAAGTCTGCACACACTGTGGGATCTGAGAGAGGTGTGGAATCTCAACCAACATTTCGAAGGAAAACCCGGTTATTCCTTTTAAAACAAAATAGTGGAAACAGCTGAGCCACAGAAAAACAAAGCACAATTGGTTGGCTTCCAGAAGAGACTGCAAAATGAGAAAATATTTAACTCCTTGCATAGCTATTTAAATGGCCAATAAATTTTGCTGGAATCACCCGAACATGACAACATTGCGTTCCGCTGCTTAGAGACTTCACGCTGAAAAGCTGGGATCTGCTGACGGGGTCAGAGCATCACTCGGGGCACTGCGAAAAGCCGGGGCCACCGCTGGTAGGCTCTGCCGGCGTGGCTGTAGCAGGAGGTGTCCTCAACCAGCCACTCCCAGATGGAGCACAACTACAGCAAAGCCTCTGTGCTCGTGTCACTGTAAGTTGTTATCCCAGCTCTCTGTTCTCCCACAAGGGATAAAAGCTGCTCTGACAAAAGGGTATTTCTGGCAGTTTATTTACACCTAACGCACAAGGCTTTCTCTGGCAGAGCTACGCCCGTCACAGATCGTACCCCGAAGCTGAACCCTGGATGATGCAGCTGAGTCAGCAAGGGTTTGCAATGTAGACCTAACCAGAGGGACGGAAAGCAGGATTCATCTCACTTAACTTTAATCAGTATAAAGGCAGACACTTAAGTCAGAGGCACCTCCGGAAGACAGTTCCTTTGATCTCTCATCGGGTGAGAGCTGGGCATTTAAATGTTAGATGAGATGAACCCTTTCCCAGGAGAGCTGAAGAGACAAAATCCTTTCAGCCACCCTTTCCTGTCACCAGTTCTGGAGACCATGCTTCAGAAGGCTGCTGTTCAAATGCGTTATCTTTACACATGTCAATGTATATGATAATGATAGCCTGTGCTGGGCTTCATGCTGCCACAACTACATATGCAAGCTCATTAAAGCTAGCTCAGATACTTCTGCACTATTATATAGACATACCTTCAGGCAGAGTATCCTTTAACACCTGAAAAGTTAAATTGTAGGGGCAAATCTGGACTATCTGCCCCTCTGCAATATGTTCGTGTTGATATTGTCTTGTTCACAGTAGTTTTGGGTAACAGGTGTCCTAACACTGTAATTCCCAACCAGAGGTGAGGCAGAAGTGTTTCTTCAGAGGATGTGAAAACTGAGATGCTGAAGCATGGCTGAAGAAGGTACATAGTAAGAAAGAACAAGGTGATGACATTCCACAGTTAAAAGTTTAGTTCAATATCAGTAAAACAGTTTTAATAAAGCTCCATTAGACTGCAGAATAGGAAACGGTGGCAGCCAGTGGATAAGACACTAAAACAAGACAAGGCAACAGACTTGGAGTTGTTCTGTAGAAAACGTCCCACAGAAACGAAGCAGCCACATGAGCCTTTCCCTCTTCTCCTGGTGGGAACCAAAGAAGGAGGAATCTCTGCCCTTCTTCAGCTATCCCAGAGCATGCCTCAGCTATAAAGACTTGGCCATGTAAAGTAACCTTGGTTCACATTTCTTGTTTTCCGGTTCTGACTGTTTCAGCTGAAGAAATTTCATACAATGGGAGCAAAAATGGTGCATTTAAAATAATAAACTAATAGACTGTTTATGGGCCAGAACATCTGGTGAGCTGGTCAGACTCAGGCATTCAGTTTTGCTAAAGGCTTTTGTGTGACCAGACTGTCTTAATGTGGGTAATTGGATCTGTTTTGCCCCCAAACCTGAAGGCATATTGTAGGATTCCTAAAGTTCACTCCACGGCAATCAGTATGACTGAAGGGTGTGTCCAGATTTTTTTCTGTTTGTTTTTTTTCCCCTTCTTTTCCTTGACAATGACTTTGTGAAACTGTTGCCAGTTCAAACACAATTGAGGGTTACCTAACAGGCAGAAAACCAGATTCAGCTAGAGTCAGCACTGTGCCATTCTCAACCTTACTTCGTTTTCCTCTCCCAAACCAGCATTTCTAGTTACAATTTTCTTTTATTTGTTGTTCAGAATGCTCACTCTCACTTGGACACAGGCAAAATGTGCTGCTGCTTCTCCCTCACCAACACCTTCTGGGAAGGGGTGAGGAAAGAGTAACAGGAAGTTCTTTTGAGTCTGTGCATTTTCTCCTCCTTTCTGATTTCCTCACGGGGATTTAATGTTCCTAACCAAATTTTTAAGAGCCCTGGATTGACGGAATGGGGCATTAAAACGTAAGGAACAGAAATGTCCTGACTCTGCAACTAGAGGGTGGACAGCATACAAGTCATATCTGATTACCCGGAAGAGTCACTGGAATGCTTCTAAATCTACAGTCCAGGTGTGTTTTTGTGGCTCCTTGTGCCCACTGCTCATGTTGAGCCACTTGGTTATATTTAGTAATGTGATTTTCTACCTAGCATTTGTGCTGTGTATTTTGACCCAATTTATGGCAACCAGAAAGTTTTGGGATTGGTGGATTTAAATGGGAAGCCTAATGCTAATTTCTTGTCCCAGCAAATATAAAATAGACAAGTCATTTTAGACCTTCACACTGCAATGCACAGTCTTACGAAGCTCTCCAGAGCTCTCATTTCAGGAAAAGAGCAGAAGCTAACTCTGAAGGAAACCCAGTCTCACAGCAATCACTTCCCAGCCTCCACACAAACAAACTGCTTAAGCTGAGATAAAGCCATCGTAATCAGTGCCAAATGAAGGGCAATCTTTTATCTTAATACAAATAAGAGAACATAGTGTACAGAGTAACAGAAAAATATACATCTTCAGCCATACAAAACGCACAAAAGCTTTCCCGTTGAAAGAGTACCTTGTAGCTGACAGTCAGATGTTGTTAGTTTTCTAGATGACCCTGCACCACTGAACAAGGGGAAACAGAGACTTTTTTTTCTCCCTAGGAAATAGTTGGTAGCATTACCTGTATACCACAAATTCCCTCCCTGCGGCTGCGGCTCTGCTAGTGCTGGACCACCCACCCCACCTCATGCCTGAGATAGCTCCACTGGACGTAGAGGCTGCTTGGGTGTCGGAGGCGAACAGGATGTATAGCCAGGCACACCCTCCGCAGGTTTGCCGGGACATAGGTGCTGATTAGTAGAGTTAAAAACACGGGTATAGGCACAGCTATGCCATAAACGATCACTGTTCTTGTTCTTTAAAGTGACCAGTCAATTCATGTCACTCAGGAAGGTGGTTTGTTTATCCACGAAGGAAAAAGTTCTCCCTACGTGAGCTACGTCCACACCGCTTGAGGCTCTGCAACCTTCAATGCTGGGGCAGAAGATGTCTGAGCGTGGGCTAGCCTTAAAGCCTAGGCAAACTGGAGAAGGTAAAACTCCTCACTTACTTTAAAAAAGTCAGTATCAAGCTAGAAAGTCAGTAGCAAATTACTTTAAACAACGGATTTTTTTCATCCATTAATGGAAATACGGTAAGATTTAGTTGAAGGTTTAGGTCAAGGTGACAAACTAGAGGGAGTATTGGGTGCGTGTATCTGTATGGTGGGGTGTCTTTCCCCCTTGCAGCTATTTATATCTCTGAGTGAAGGTTAAGGTTAGGAATTTAATAAGACAGCCGTTTATTCTGTGGAGACTAACAGTCCTGGGGTTAGGATGTAATAATCATTCTTCTGCTTTAAAAATGGTTCTTTAACAAATAGCTGTAGCTCATTGCAATTTTCAGTTGTACAAAATGACATATTTTCTATGTTACTATCAAAATATTCTGCATAACATTAATTTCTGTGCACTTATTAACATATGTACAGAACAGTGTTTCCCAATAGAAATCAGTATGCTCCTTGCTGATCCTCTTTGCCCTAGATTTACCAAAACCAAACCAGAAATTAATTGTGTTAATAGTATAAAATCTCAGGAGAGATAAAGGATTGAAGGTTTATTTCCCAGCAGCAAATGAATAAAGGAACTCCTTCAAGTCAGAGTCTAGCCGAGACGTGATTTGAACCAACCGTGGTGAATCCAGGCGAGCCAGGAATATCACACATTTTCCCGATGCATTATGTTGAGTACACAGAAGCAGAGGAATGTAAACAGACAGAAGGCACATGAAAGGCCCCAATCCATTCTCCATCTGACGGAAGTGCGAATTTCATAATTCTGTCATCAAGAGTCTTTTCATCATTTTCTCTCTCTCAAGTTCACGCCTCAGAGTCTCAGCGCTGTGTAATTAATGCACAAACAGCCAATTATGGGAACAACAATAAGTCTCAGATTTCAATTTAAAATAATTAACATTTGCAAAATACCAAAGGAGGGGAAAAAAAGGTCAGACTCAATTCAGTGAGAAAGCTGATAACTGATGGCTGATTCAAAAACAAGTGTCGCTTGATATTTCTGAAGAGCAAACAGAGGCAAGAAGAAGGATATAAAAAGATCCGCATGGCAAAACAGTTTATAATTTCATGTAACCCCCATTAAAGGCTACTGATTTCAAAGGAAGCTGGACTAGGACCCTAAAGATGGAGCAGCTACAGCAAATGCCATCATGGAAGACTACTGTTACAGCCTTCCGCTCCTTGGTGTGGTCTGATATTGAAGGATAGCTATATATATAGATATATAGGTATGATGAATTTACCACAGTCCTGCACATATCAGGATGTGGGAATCAGAGCCTGAAGTCCTCGCTCTCACCAATTCACTCCAAAGCCCAGAGGCTTTGTAGTCCTGGGAATGCCTCGGGTAAGTGATTCCATTTCTGAAACTGTTTACTGTGCTGTTCTGAAAGTTATGTATCTCACACCTGTAACAGAGCTTGGGGATTTAAACTGCATTGCAGAAACCTTGCTGCCCATTCGTGGACAAGCAGGGGTGGAATATCCCACGTGTGCTTGAGGCATCCTACAGAACCTGAGTTCAGCATTACAGCTTCAGAATTACATTTTTGCTGGAATGATTAATTTTTAGATGAGTTAGCAATGTTGAACAAGTGTGCAGGTGCAATTAACCAACATCTGCAAAAAATAATTAACAACCAAAAATGGGAATTGACTATGAATCCAAAAGTAAAAAAGAGTCGTTCATTATGATGTCAAAGAAATACTTTTCATACGCCTAGGACTATTTGTGCTCCAGAAATACGGAGTATATCCACTGCTACATTTATATTCAGTAAATTATCAGCTTGGGAAGTTCAGCTTTGATTAAATTATAGAATAGGAAGCCAGCATGCAAAACCAGTAGGATGAAAGAATAGAAAACTGAAAAGAGTCTGCCTGTGGAAAGGTGGTATTGCTTGTTGTTTCTCTGAGAAATTACAAGACCACTGTAGCTTGACATTATTAAAAAAGAAAAAAAAAGTAAGAAACAAGAAAGAAAACCAATGCTTGTTTTTCATTTAGAAGAACAGATACTTCTCAACCTCAGCTTTCCCCCATGGACATCTAATTTCAAAAAACAAATTGTAACGGCAATTATTAAAACAAAACCTTTGTGGTTCAGACAAAATGACTTGCCTGAGGAAAATCTGCACAACCCTTTCTCTCCAGGCCATTGGCCACAGAATTGGTACACTGCTGGCTGCAGCAGTTAATTAAGGTAGGCTTTTTTTTAATCTCAGAGCATGAGAGTATGAGTTACAGGTATTTCTTTACATAACCCACCTATTCTGAAGTAGTCAAGCAATAACCTTTTGGTATAAGAGAAAATTACACTTTATGGTAATTATGACAGAAAAAGGGAAATCGAGCTGATTCCTTTAATGCAGAGAGCACCACAGTATTTCTGTGAAAGAGCTGCACGGTACCTGTCTGCCAGCGAAATGGGCTTATGCGACGTATACACTGTCTGGACTGTTGGAGTCGGTATAGTCTCTGCCAGAGACCTCAGGACAGGTGATGGAGACACCAGCGTAATCTTAGGAGACGACTGCACCCCACAGCACTGTAATTTGCTGTCTGCAAATTCTGCCTACAAAAAAAAAGCATGTAGAAGAAAAGAAAAGAAAGAAAAAATTGTAAATTAGCTTCTACTGGTCTTGCCATCCTTCACTATCCAATTCATTGCCAAGCAGTAACAGAAACTAAAAATGAGAACAAATGGGAGGCTGTGGCTATAACCTCTCAGTGCAACCTCTGCAGATGCTGGACAGCCACCTCTTTTGATGCCTGATTGCAACATGCGCTAGGGGATACGACACTGCACGTATGGGACTGGCAGCATTCAGGTGCAAAAACATAATCAGTTTGGAGAATGACACTTATCTTTATTGCATTTTCCCTAAAAATTATGCAGAGTGTTGACAACATGAGATTTCTGGAATATTCTTCTGGAATCCTATACAATTTGCTGGTGGGTCCTCTAACTACTCTGTGTTTTCTTAACAGCTGGGAGTCTGGGCTTTTAGATGTCCAGGTTTTGAAATCTCCATCCCTTTCCCACATTTGCTAACTGGAACATGCCTCGAGAGAAATATTCTTGCAGTATCCAGTGACAGGCAATGTTAAAGCAGTATTGGAAGTGCAGATTTAAGACAAAGAGCAAGCAACCATATCCTGTCTTTGATGTGAGGCGTATCAGCGCAGCAGTATTACAGCAAAGTCTGGGCTACCCTTACAACTGGAGGGGGAGGATCCCTAAAAATCAAACAGCCCTGTCTTGTTTTTTGGCATGGGCTATTTGTCATGCCAAACCACAGCAGCCAGTGCCTGTGGAGCATGTCTGACCCTGACCTGGGAAGAACACAGAGCAACTGCAGTTGTCAGTGTGTCAGGATCATTACAGCACGCTCCTGCTGGTATCAGCTTCATTTCTTCCTTGATGACTTTTTTTTCTGGACCTAGTTCAGAGTTTAAGGCAGGGAGGAAGAAAAGTCACCATCATAAGGAAGCAGCTATTTGAAGAGCAACCTTTATTTTTTCTTGGTCTTAATTATTTCTCAAATTCTGCAAGCCTCTGCAAGTGATTCACAAACATAGTTTAAACAGTGGGAAAACTATTTGAGCCCAGGAAAGACCGTCTCTGTTAGGTTTGCTTGCTTATTGTCACTTTTTAACATGTCTAAACACATCTGTTATGATCCAAAATAACCTCTTAAGCAAAAGGAATCCCATTAATTCCACAAAATTAGTAACATGGAAAAATGTAAAATCAACTAAAGAAACTCTCCTGTGTTTAAATAATGGCTAATAGAATCTGTTCAAAATTCTCTGTCATTCAGCTTTTAAAACTCAACCTTACAAACTGAAGGGGTATGAAATTTGGTGTTCCTCATGCAGGATCCCCGTGCTCCGAGGACTGCCAGATCTTACTCTATGGCATGAGAAGAAGGCATCACCCTGAGGCTGATGAAAATTCTCCCAGCCTCACTGAAATCAGCAGAGTGATGACAAATTACACTTGCTGAAGAATTGCCTTGAGTCCCATAGTGTGTTTGCTCTGGACGATTATTTTACAGTAGATATCCAAAGCATCTCTTTATATGTCTGTCTGATTGCATGGTACACTGAAGCCAAATATTTAACTGGTCTAAACAGATATAATTTCATTAATTTAAATCTATGTGACTTACACCTGCCTGAGAATATGGCCATCATGCCTGCCATTTTTCTGTGGAAATCTCCAAAATGCAGAGGGTTCCTGGCTTGAAGCTTATATTTAAACATTCCAGGTAACCAAGTCATCTAATTTTTCATCTGATCAAATCAACACAACTGCATATACACCACCAAATTTGAAGCTGTACATGAAAGGTAAAGCCTTCTAAATGTCACTCTTCATAATCCTTTTCTTGCTTAATAACATTTCAATGTTTTCTTCCAAAAAAAAAAAAAAAGAAAGAAGAGAAGGGGAAGGGTAAGCAAGGAAAGGAAACAAGAAAACAAAAAAAAGGAAAACAATTAACAAACATTACCATCTGGGTCTGTGTGTGACTGGAGATCATTCAGAGTTAGATCTGCCTGCAAGTCCTAGTTACCCTTCCCTTACAGATCCTGCCTGTGGTGTAGCTCTCTTCAAGCCCTCAGGAGAGCATCAGGATGATCTGAAATGCTGTTGTGGAGAGACACCTCCCTTTGGGCTGGGACACAGGGCCGTGAAACACAGGACCAAATCCCACCTAGCCCTCCTAATAGTTTTTCCATCTGTATGCAGTCCCGTAGGTAGCTGCTTGTTTGCCACAGATATTCGTACATAACTCACTAAAAGGAATGTACGGGATCATGTGATGGATCATACATCATTAGCTTTTTATTGCAATGGTATTTTAAATATTTGTGATCTGGATTTTGCCCTCTACCCTGCCCAGGGAAATGGAAATCTATGGGGAGAAGATAGGATTTCAGGAAGATTAGTTTGAATTTTGCTTTGCTTCTTTTCTCCTGACAGAACATGACAAAAATTCAACATTTGAATTTGCCATGAAATAGCCATTTTCTGCCATATGGAAATTTCTGTGGGTAAGTATATCAGTGTACCTTCTGTTTGTATTTGAGAGTTCTGACCCCCCAATTCTGAAAATATATGTTATATAGCCCTCCTAAATTTTGCTTTCATCCTGTCAGAGACAGAAAAATAACGTCTGACAATCAATACTAATTAGTGGGAAAGCTATTTTGGGGGTGCATCTTTTTGCTTAGATAAAGGAGTACTGTGAAAGACACAAGCACTGTAACTTTGGGTTAGCTTTTATCACAATTGTACTGTCTGGACTTGGCTGACATAATGAAACGCTGCTGTGACATTCCTGCGTATTTTCAAATGCATTTAATTAGGGCTCAACTGTGGCACTTACACAGCTTGGGGAGGCTAACTCTGGTTTTAAAATACCTATTTGGAGAAAAAACACATTTGCATAAAAGCCCATGATCAGGTTTATTGTGAAAGAAAAGCCTCTTTCTTTAAATCATTAAATACAGACAGAACCTTCACATGACCCAACAGTGAATGAAGTTACTTATCTTGGATTATATGCCAGATATAGATTGCTGCAACCAGTAAAATTTAGGGTCAAAGTCTGAAATGCTTCATTTTGCAAATGTAACTTAAAAATTGTAAGTCATTTTACATGGGGTTTATAAGCAGATTGTTTCTTAAAGAGTAGTTAATTTTGTCATAATTTTTTTGTCCTACTTGTTACGTAATGCCTCTACCACTAAAGCAAGATTTCGATCGTACTTACTTTTTAAATTTTCAGATAATTGTTTTCTGTTTGTATGTAGTTTACCTCACCAAAATCCCTAAGTCACGTCTTCTGTGAAAATTTAACACGAATGTCGCTCAGTATCGGATTCAAGTTCTTAGGTAAACATGAGAGTTTATACAAGGATGCCATTGTAGTCATTCACACAGTAACTATAATTCTTCTTTAAAATTCAGATGTAAATTCAATGAAAATCAGGGCCCTCTTTGTCATGGCACAGCAGGTGGTTTCAGGCAGGAGGCCATGCAATTGCTAGACAGAGGACTAAGTCTTCCCATTCCCTTACTGCTCCCTGTAAAGATGTTATGGAGCTTCACAAGTGTCCTCTACAGCCCCGAACTGAACAACATTTTGGGACTTCATCAGTGGTGAGCCTTGACCTTTAACTCTTAGTCCTCTGTCTAGTAAGCAGCAATGTCTGAATGCAGGCAACATTTTGTATAATGGGAATATTTAACTGCTTTGTACTCTAATTTCTACTTGGAATTTATCTTTTTTTTTAATTTTTTTGAGGAGTGCTTAGTGCATAGATTTCTGACACTTAAAAAATCAGTTGGAATTGTGTTAAAACACAGTTTTTAGTTGCACGTTCTACTTACAGAAAACTGTGGTACTGTTGTAAAGGGATCGAAAAAAGGATTAGATGTATCAGCAGGGAATGTCTTTATCTTTAAAAAAGATAAAGAAAAAGATGTTACTTTCAGAGCATAAAAATGCAAAAGAAAAAAAAAGCAGCAAAGCATTGCAACTACAGTGACATATCCAACAAATCAGAGCAGTTCAGCAGTGCTTGGACCAGACCCAAAAAAGACCCCTCCAAAAATGCATACAGAAACCTGATGATGAATAGTCAAAGCATAAATATGAAAACTTGATAAATTAATTTTACCATGTAATTAAATCTGTTGAGCAAATACAGAGCTGGTTGCATACAATATATCTTTCAATTCTGTCACCAGAATTATTATTCCTTCCTTCAGCCAGCATTACATTTTAAGATATACAATATGAAGTGTAGGAGCAAGTTTTGCTGTACAGGAATTTTGTCTAAAGAACTTGTGCTTTAAATATTTTAGACTTCCAAATTTTCACTTACACAGTTGCTGCCAAAGACAAACAATCACACAAGGTGGGATCAAAAGAAAATCATATATTGAAAAACCGCGGGGACAGCTGTTTGTGTCAGGCAGCTACAAGGCCCTGTGTTGAGAGGAGGGCTGTGGACAAAGGATGACCCTTGGAGGTTTTTTGAAAAGTGCATGGAGACAAAGAGGAGAGAGACCAACACATCCATCTGCCGAGAGGGCTTGGTCCATGAGGATATAGTCACTGGTGTGACCAGACCCTGCTGGAAGCCACTTCTGCCCTTAAAGTAGTTTCAGACATTAGCTGAAATTAAAAATACATTAAAAGCAGCAACAATCTCTGTCCCACTTCATTGTGAATGCTGCTTCTCATTATTTTCCTTTTTAGAAGGCAGACATTATTCGTTCATTCAGAGAGGACAAAATAGCAAATAAACGTATGAGTTTTGAACTGCACTTCATGCTTTCCCTTTGGAAAAATCACATTTTTCACTGTAAAGGTGTGCTTTTCACTTTATTACAGAAACTGCTGTGCATGGGTTTGTTATGCATGTCTTCAATCATAATTTACTAACTACAGCTACACAATTGTTGTTTAGTAATGAGGAAAGCTACCCTGAGGGCCCTGAGCCCCTGTAGGCCAAAGAAAAACCTGGAATTATGACATCAAATATAATTAAGTAAATGTACAGTGTTTATTTTGCAAATAAAACAACAGTAACATATTGGCTTATAAGAGTACCAAGGGAAATCAACAGCTATCTGTGGGCTCGCTTCTGCAAACATGTGGAATTAAGCTTAGCCTGAACTGTCAGGCTTCTTACACACGAGGAGTACGGATAGCAAAGATACAGTTGAGCATGTAGGTAACTTTTTAACAGAATAAAGGTGTTCGTAAATCAATTACACAGGCGTAGATGAACTAACAACCCTGCAAAGGAGAAATTATTTCAAATCACAATTTTCTATGCAAACTAATTAAAGGAAGATTCACAGTCCTTTTACAGTCCTATATTCATGTCTGTTAGCAAAGTCTATGTATGTCTGCTTTGTTGTTGATTGAACCTGACTCGTTGGACTGATACAATAGCTCCCCACAAGTTTGCTATGTGAGGTTATACCCAGAGCCAAATCTGGACAGCTGTAGCATGTCTCACTCTTTTGAGAGACAGCACATACCCATGAGCCCAGGCTGACATTCTCAGGTTATGAAGGGTTTACAACATGATGTTACAGTACAAAGTACAAGTGTACTCAGTTACAAATAAAATCTCTGAGCCAAAGACAAACAGGGATGGGAAGCAGGCTGCTCATGTGCAGTATGAGTTTGACGTCCCACAGCTAAAATCTCTCCAGTGTTGCTGGTTAGTCTCATTAAGGAAATGAGTTACTGAATGCAGGAAAGAAAAATTATGCAGAATGCTCGAGAGTCCACTGAGATTTGGGAGCAGAGGCACATAACAGGAGCCAGCCTGATCACATGCTGTGACCCACAGCCATGCAGAATACCCTCTTGCAAAACCAGCACTTCAATCTGTGGATGTGCGTAAGGCCAGCCTAGGCATCAAAACAGGGCAAGAAATGGTTAATCCGGTTTAGTTATCAGTGTGAGTCCCTCTCTCGGGGACCTGTGCTTTTTTAATCTTGACAGTAGGACAATGTCGACAAATGAAAGTCTCTCTGGATTCTAAACCCCTCAATTTCTGGCCTTTTAAACAAAGTGGAAAGAGAAATTAGGGAACAGAGGGGAAAAACCCCATACCTGTGTTCAATTTAAGAGCGACAAACAGAAACCATCCTGCTTAGCCTTTAGTATTTACTCTTTCTTCCCCTCATATTTTTTTCCCTCTGAGAACAGGCCACTGTTGCTCAAAAGGCACAATAGAGTTTATTGGTTTGGCCCAGGCCTTGATAAAATTGTTGCTGCCAGCTTCCATGGGCAAGGCAGACAGACAACACTGTCGTTGCCTCTTCAGCATTGGCAAGAAGCTCTTAACTATTAATGGCTTGGCTCTTCTGAGCAGGAAGTTGGTACAACATCCTCATCCATACAATAGCAGAAAAAAATCCCATATATTCAAGAATATTATTTGGCCAGAGGATCTGCAGGATGGGGAGACAGCAGTGTGGAAAGCGTCACTCAAAAAATTGGTTTATGTGAAGCTTGGTTTATGTGGAAATTTGAAAGGTCTTTTCAGCCAGGAAAGTACTTCGCCTGCTTTGACCTAACTGTCCTGCATGCTCACCATGGTCAGCAGTAGCAGTTGCCAGCACCGGGAAGGGAGAAGAAAACCCTGTGATTGCCACCCCACCGCACAAGGAAAGCAGCGTGAGTCTCTTCCTTACCCTTGCACTGGAGTTGAGTTTATTGCATGAAGTCAAAAATCCCATAGCAGCTCAGAAAGCAAAACAGCTCCCAGACCAGAACCTAAATGTTATGCCTTCCCCACACAGCCTCTCTCCCTGCCCTAGGAGGAAGATACACCATACCTTTAAATATCTCCTAGCTCACATGGCAGAATCAGACTTTTAAATTTTCCAGGGTGCTTTCTTTTTCCTGCTGTGACAGCATCAGTTGAAAGATGCCACCTGGGAACTGAGAAAGGAAGAAGGGCAGAGACAACTCTACCACCTACTTCAAAGCTGCAGTTCCTCCAGCCTCTGGAGACCTTCAGCAGCTTCCAGGCTTTACCTGGGATGGCACACACGAAGGGAAAAGGAAGAGGGAAGAGGAAGTGGGCAGTTCCATGGGCAGATCAGTCTCATGAAGCTGAAGTCTATCTGCTCGGAGAAGTAAAACACAATAGCTGCAAGTGTGTGGATTGCCTATAGACCAGAGTGAGGTTTGCTGTCTGCTTTGGTATGAAACAAAACAAGGAACATCTTTGAAGTTTACAGCTGGGCACAATTCCTGTCATGGCAGATGGAGAAGCAAGCACGTCCCCATTGCTCAGATGGGCATTTTCTGGTACAGTCAGGCTCTTCCACAGGACCAAAAGGGACTAACTGGTGTCACAGAGGCTACAGAAATACCACGAGCAACAAGAGGTGAGAGCTGTGCTCTCCTTAACAGCACAGACAGGCTTTTAAGTACAAAACTTGATTTCAAGCACACTTGCTCTCTCTGCAGGAGTGCCAACAGTCTTGCAGCCAAAGTCACAGCCATAAAACAACCTTTAAGGCAAGCCCCATGAGTAACTGTCAGGTTACAGGGGCATGGCATGAAAGGGGAGTGAAGAAGGTTGGCATTCCAGCAGCATCTCACATGCTTATTTCATAACCTGAAATGCCCCTTGCTTGAAAGGTCAGGGTACATTACCATAGCAGAACTACTTTGGACAAGTAGCTCCTTGTCTGGAATATTTAGCTTGGCAAGTTGAGAATTTACTAAGCTTAAAAGAACAGTTGACTCTCATAAAAAAAAAAAAAAAAAGGAAAGAAAAAAAGAAAAGAATAATAAAGAAAGGATCAGCATAGTCTCAGGAGAAGTCCAATGGCTGAGTAAGCTTTCGGGTGAAAAATCTGAAAACCAGTCAGATATAACAGTCACACTGATTTTGTGGGAAAATGAACAAAAATTTATTCCTCTGTGGATAATTTTCTACTAGTACTCAAAGATTCTTTTTGCATTATTAGCTGTCCATTGGGGTAACATATTTTGGAGGCATCTTTGGCACAATCAGAAAGAATTAACAGCACTGATTTTCCTTGTTTAGACTGCAAGGGAGAATGAAGAAGGGTAAAGGAAAAAAAAAAGGACAAAAGGACAAGAATCTTCCCCTTTTCTTTGCATTTATGCAAAGAGTTCTTCTGGGTGAAATTTAAAATCTCAGTAAAAACAATTGCACTTTCCTGAAACACTTTTTAGATGAGTTAGGAGAAAAAAAATGTAACTATCTCATAAAAACAAATGGAAGTGGAGGGACATAATGAAAGAGTACTTCTGTCAAGTTAATTGATATAAAATCAGCTATTTTGGTATTTCCATCCGAAGGGAATATTACAAATGTCCTTGCTCTGGCAAAAAAAATACTACTTTTGGAGAAGTGGGCTTAATTTGGATACGTTCCCTTGCCTTTGGAATAGTATATTTACTGCCCTGGCACAACTTTCTTTTCTTCCACAAAGGTCCAGTTACATTATCTGCTGTTGATGTTTTGCTTCACTCCCATCCCCTGCACCTTGACTGGAGGCATCTGTAACCTTACGGTGAAAGAGTGTGGTCTCAGTGGGTTTGCACTGTCACTCTGCATACTGACCAGATGGAAGACAGACTTTAGGCCAAACATTTCGCTGGATTCCCACGCATTGCAGCAAGAAGAGGCAGAGCTGCTAACACCTGGAGCAGTGTCATAAATAAGGCCCTCAGGATACACATATAGCCAGAGGAGTAGTCAGTCGTGCTTTATTTCAAAGTACACGATGTAAGTCGAATACCATCATATCTATACAGCACAGAGACTTGTTTCTACTCATCAAATTAGAAAGGGATATCAGCTGAAATGTCTAGAGGACATTGCACTAGCATTTCCCAGTCCTGACACGTGATAAGACTTTAAAAATACCGGTTAACCACTAGGCCTGGTTTCCAAAACCAGTGTGAAGATTCTAGACTCTGCAATAGTTCAGTAGAGCTCCTTGCCTGCTGTCATACTATTTCTGAATGGTGGCTGAAATGAATAATGAGGCAGAAAATGTAAACCCAAAGAGTTTCTGGTATTTTTCGCCACGCAATACCTACATGAACAAACAAATTCTTTTGAGTGGGAGTAGTTCCAGGCTCAAATGATCGGATTATGTCAACAGTTCACGTCCTTCTCGTGTGGCAACATAACCGGCGTGACAGGTAGGCATGATCACTGCCAGGATGCACAGGGCAAAAATCAGACTAAAAACAGTGCAGCTCAGCAAACTTGCAACAGGACAGAAACATAAATCAGCAATACTATTGACTAATTAGTCTTGGAAAAACCTGTGTGATGAACCACATGCCCTGATGGTTTGCATACTTGGTGCAAATCCCACGTGTTCCATCACAGGCCACCTTCTTTTCATGAGATGCAGGATTTTTTCTAGTTTTTTAATTGATATCCAGGTGTCAGTGTCAGCAGACAGATTTTGTTTACACTCATTAAAGAGGGCACTTCTGCAGAAATGTACTATTGAAAACACCCTGAGGCACCAAATGCGAAGTTTCTGAAGAGGATGGGTTTCTGCACAAGCCACTAAGCCAGGGAGGAAGAAACTGAGCTACATGTTCAGAACCCCCCTGCCTACTGGCACTCTCTGAGGAGATAACTCACAGTTCCATCTGGTCTTTGGGTCTCCCTTTCTCATCTTGAAAGAACGAGCGGAGACTGGAGTTCAAATAAATATTTCCAAGAATATTCATTGACTCCTGAGAACCAACATAAGTGAATCCAAGTCTTTGACTTATCTGATTTGGTGTGAGCTTCCACAGGACTGCTGTACTGCAGTACAGAGTCCCTCTCCCCACAGGTACTGCTCAATTCCTTCTGGTAAACTGAAAAAGCTCCACTTTGAAAGATCCGTGTTCATCCCACGGTATCTTTGATGAGACAAGTTCTTTTGGGGCCCCCTCAAATGGCAAACTTGCCGTAAATCTGCTCACTGATGTACACCTTGATGGTCCTTGTCTGGACCTTGCTGCAGGCTGAGTCCACCTGTCCTGGAGCACGACCTGGCAGCACACACAGCTTTCTTGATGTCTCACCAGCTGCTTGTACTTTCTTCTCCATCAGGTATTTTCCTCCCTCTTAGAGGGACTTTGTGCAATCCTTCCCAACACAGAGGTGTTGTCAGGAGGTGGCTACGTGGCTCCTTGACTGTGCTCCAGTGGCTTCTGTCTCCCAAACGGATGTCGAGGGAGTTCATGGGAGTAGAAGATGTAGAAGGTTCAGCCTCTGCTAAAGCTTGGCTTTGCTGCAGTTATAGCATTTCACAGGTACTTTACGCATAGTCGTTTGTGGCTGCAGTATAAACTATACAGTATTTTCAAGCAGGTCTACCTAAATCACAGTAGTTAAGATGCCCTGGATATAACCCTGAATCTTCATGTCAACTTCTGTAACAATTTGCAGGGGCAGCCCTACAAATTTTGTTGGTGCTAGTATCCTTTTTATGCTACCTTAAGGGATCAAGTACTCTAGATTTTCGCTCTAAGGATTGTAATTATGGGTTGCAAGCAAAGGGATTTCAGAGGTATTGGGAGAGCATGAGGGACAACGGCAACAGTGTTATTAAATCAGTCCAGTATCTCTACAGCACACTGGAAGAAAATGAGTGTCCTGGATAATTTTTACAACACAACTTTGCCTTGTGAATATTTTTGAGAAGATATTCTTCAAAAGAATACAGAATAAGAACGATTCAGGTGTGACAAAAATGAGACAGCATCCACGCTCTCATAGTCTTCAGGATTTTCAGTACTCTTTCGCTGGTGCTGTGAAGGCGAGCAAGCTTAAGCATAACATAACCACAGAATGGGCTCTCAGCCCAGACACCATCCCCTGAGGAAAACGTGGCAAGGCAAAATGATGTCTTGGTGTGTTGGCTAAAATGCAGACTAAAGATTTCAGCGTTTGCTTGGTCTTTGTTTAAAATGAAGCAAACAGAAAGCAGTAGGCCCCCGCTGGATATGGTTACTCTCCAACAGTTGCTGCATTAGCTGCATTGCTGGGACAGCTAATGCAAAGTTACCTTTTTTGTCCCTTGGCCTTTACCAATGAAATCAACGGTGATCCAGTGGCAGGTGCCTACACCGCGTGCACAGCCAACAAAATCAAGTGGCATCTCTGCAGATGGAGGCTGTTTTCATAGAAGAAAGTCACTAAAGATGGATAACATGAAGAGGAGGAAATGAGTGTTGTGATTCCTACCAGCTGAGAGTGCCCCAGGTAAGCCATATACCTCCCAATTTCAGTGCCAGCAAACAGACTGTACATGCATTTTGTACCAGATGGAAAAACTCACCCCTCACCACACTTGATTATTTCTAGGTATAGACACTGATGGCTCATCACCCAATAACTGTTAGTTCACCATGACCCATTAACACGGAGACTTTGAACCCAGGAACATTCCCACAAAGGCTGATTAATAACCACATAACACACCTGCCCTTTTTAGAACCCTCAGGATCACATTCCTCTCTTGAAAAGATATGATAGATTGGCACAAACAGTGTACTGCTTGACCTTAGTCCAACACAAACAAATAGTTTGTCCCTCTACTGTAATCAACCTCTACTTGTGTAAGAGCAAAAGCTGGCTAAAAGTCCTTAAGCGTCCAGAAACTCAACCCATCACAGTCTCCTTGAATGTCAGGATAGTAAGAAATACTTTGCACTAATTTTCTGTCCTATTTTTCTGGGCTATTGAGCTCTGACAAAATCCCCAGGAGTTTATACAGTTCATTATTATAAAGGAAAAGAATAGCACAGGTAGATTAAAGTCAGTGGAGCTGCAGAAAAAGTGTTACAATTACAAACTGGTGCACTATTTATATATCTATACAGAAGGGCACTTGAGTGTATTTTCAACTTCAGCATGTGACCAGTCCCAGGGACTACTGCAGCCTTAATCTATGCACGTGCCTACAAATTTTGGCGACCTCTCATGAATTATGATCTCAAGTACGCATAAGAGTGCTGACTGCTGTGCTGTGCTGCAGTTGTCTCACTACTCTAAAAGTCTACTCTGAACTAAGCTTCTGCAAGACAATAATAATTTCCCGTCATAATATGTCAGCTTTTCCAACATGCATTAAGGAAGCAGAGCGTTGCTTCTTTAAATGCAGTGGATACAAAACTATTTGATCCTATCAATAAGACCAGCTGGAACAGAAGCTGGAAGTCTATTAGGAGCAAGGTTTTGCTTGGTTTAAGATTTGTGCATGAACAAATTCAATCTCATATCTAGTAAATCTTTTGTGATAAATGTTATAAATAAAAACCTATTTATTCATAACCTCACACCCTTGACTATGAATCATTCATATTGCCAGCCATCAAGCATTAAATAAACACAAAGATTCTGTCTTGACTGCAAGTAAAATCTAGTTGTGTTCAAACACAAGAGCTCATTAGGCATATATATTTACAGATTCAAACACCTGAATTCTAATACTTTGCCAATTCAGGGCTGTGAAACACATCAGATGCCTCCGAGTCTGTGGGATGTTACCCCAAAAGCCAGTCTCCCAGTATGAGACACTGCACTCAGGGATGTCCATGGCTAAAGAGATTAGTCCCAGCCAAGGGATAATCCAAATCAATTAAGGCTATTAGCACATAACTCACTCTTGCCCATCCTTAATTACAAAAGAAACATCTCCTTTGGACCAAGAGCACAAGTAGAGAACTCTTCTGCTTGGCCCGGGAATGACAGCGGTTTCAATGCCAGAAGTCTGTTCTCTCATTTGAGCAGAGCTCTGCTTCCCCATAATTTGTTTATTAAGCAAAAGATTCAGAGGATCCATTATTAAAGACATCTCTGTGAAGGCAACTGAAGAAGATTATAATGTTGCAGGGAACAGGAAAAGTAAAAGGAAAATGGGAGAGAGGCCAAACAATGACAGTCCTCTGCTCTGAGGTCTGCTTGTGGCATCTCTTCAAGGGAAGAAATACTCTGTGAATAAAATGTCTCAGGCAGATCCTGCTCCCCAGCTTCCTGCCCAACCCAACAGGAGCCCACAGGCAAGCCAAACTGGGAGCTGGAGATGAGGTGTGAGGCATTTTTCCAACACCACTGCCTCAAAGACCCCTTCCCGGCACCGCGTGGTGATGGAGGAGGCCAAAACACTGTCGTCTGGCAACCTCTGCTGATGTTGTGGTCCCTGGGAAGATTTAAATTCAAAACTCTTTAAATTCAGAAGAACCCTGAAGTCTTCTAAAATGTAAGAGGAGCAAAAACTGGTCCAGTCAACTTCCTAACTGGGGAACAGTGAGGGGGCTTACAGCATTTACTTTTAAATTTCTTCCCAAGAGCCCTGGGATAGCTGCAGTCTAGGACGCAGGATACTCTCTTTTCTCGGAGGAGGGTAAGAGCAGGGTGTTGTTCTGATTTGCTGTTAGGTTTTGGGGTTTCTTTTGCAATCCTATGCCTGATGAGCTTAGGAACTGACTGTTCTTGGTGCTGGAATATGCCCAACCTCAGCCACACTACAGACGTAAAGAAAAGCCTTTATCCACACTGCCTCACCAGCCCTGCTCTTGGTGAGGAAGAAAAGAGAAAGCACAGTTTCTTCAACCCTTTCTCCAAACCAGTAGCAGCAAGACAGGAGAGATCTGAAGGCCAAAATTGCTTTAGAGGCACACACAAACATGCGCTCTCCTGACCACAGATATCTTGAAGACAACGAGCTTCGTCTGAAGTCTGGGCAGCTCAGCCACTGATGCAAACACATGGATTCTATCTGGGTGTGAGCACTTGAGCTTCATCTTTATAAATTTTGACAGTCTGCTCACCTCGGATGCAGCATGAAACGAGTGCCAAATCGTGCACAAATTCAGGTGGTCAGAAGCCCACTGTGCTTGGCACACGACTTCCCATCCCCAGCACTGCCAACAGGGCTCTCAGCAGAGCATGTGCACATGGCTAGGTGTGTGTGCCAGATGGCAGGGACAGCTCCTTCATCAAAATCCACCCTGGCAATATCTGGCACTTGGCCAGAAGAGGCCAGGTGACATTCCACAGCACTGGAGCACTTGCAAGATTCTAGTCAACCTTTTGGCAAAGGACCAATAAATGACATTAACTTGCTAAATGAGTTTTACAGAGATTCACTTTCCTGACCTCGCCAGCTGAGTCTCCTAGAGAGTAGGGGCATTTTGTCTTGGTTTGCTGAAAATGAGGAATGCCATACCATAAAGCAAGCCATAAATCCACAGCTCTTCCATAGTGATGGTTTTGTGGACAAGTTCCAAGGAATAATTCAGAGAAGCATGCAAGAATTGCTTTCTATTAATCAGGCTTAAAATGGTTGCATGTAAAATCTACCTCTGTAGACTCTTTCTTCTTCAGCTCAAAACCGTTTAACATTTTGTTTTTCAAAGGATGACATAAGGGATAATGAACAGAAGGGAACCCTTCCTACTGAGTTCATTGGTTTGCAATCCAGTTACCATGATAGCTAATGAGCTAGAATTAGGGAACTCCTGTTTTCTTTCTTCCACAATTGAATTACAATTTTCTTCTATGATATACAATGCCTGGGACAAGGCAGAGAACTGTGGAATTACCATAGATGTGCTGAGGTTTATGCAAACTTCGGGTTTAATCAGTTTGTCATACTGGTTATCCTACCATTGCCTTGTACTAGGCTCTGTATAAAGTCATGACAAAAGATCTGTCTGGATGTAAATTTCACAAGTCAATGAATGTGTTTCTGTTTCACTTTTGCTTGCTAGTAGATAGACTACTGAAAATTAAATATATAATTTGCTTCAGTAGAGAATTTACCCACTGTTGTGAATAACAGCAAAAAGCAGAGGGTAGATCAGTAGACAGGCCAGAAGAGAAAATCTCTGGTGACTTAGGTATCACTTGTGGTTCGTCAGAAAGGACTGCTACTGCTTAGGAATTCTCATCAGAAAATGCCTATTTATTCAAACTGAATGTGTTACAAAAGAAATGGTGCTGATTCAATTTTCTCTTTACTTAAAAAAAAAATTTTTAGAAGGTTTCAATCAGCACTTTGTCAGAGCAATTTTCAGTGCCTAATTCAGAAATGACATTTTAGTTGGAAATAAGAGTTCATTGAAATTAATAACCAAACATTACTGGGAAATGAACTACTATTTAATTTCAAATTGGCCTGATCTTTCTATCTACCCTTCTTACTACTCTCTGACATTCGGTTCAGGATATTTTCCAAAATACAGGCTTTTCAAAGGAAGATGCAGACAAGCGGATTTTACTTTAATCAAAGAAGATAAAAATATATTTCACATCAGTTCCAATTATTCAATTGCATGGCAAATAAAAAAGAAAGTTTATTTGATTTTTTTGCTGGTTTTACAAGTTGAGTCACCCAGCCAGTCAAAAAACAGTTCAGAAAGCAGATGTTCCCATTTTCTGCTGAAGCTTGGAGACATTCAATTGAAATTCCACAGAACAGCCAAGCTGTTAGTATCACACTTGCTATCACACTGGAAAAATGTGAATTAGAATTACACATATATCATTTCATTAGAAGGCTGGAAAGAAAACAAACACACAATAGTTACTCACTGGAGTCTAAATGCAATTGTCACTAATGGCAGTGAGGAAGAGAGATTAGGAATTTCGCAGCTGCTGAGACAAAAGGAATAATGTACTTCTCAGGCCAAAAGAAAGGTGATCAACATGCCTTCATCAAAAGTCTTTGTGACACGATAGTTTCCTCACTATACTTGTCTCATTGAGAGCAAATGTAAAAAGATATACCTGGCTTCAGCCTTTGCACAGAAGCTGAGCATTTTTCTATCACACCAATCACTGTAGAGTGCAAGAGGAGACTCAGCCAGTAAAAAAAGTTGATGCTTTATGCTCTGTGTCTGAAAAGCCCTGTCTATCTATTGTTCACTTTTATTCTTCATAGGCAGATGTTACACCTGCTTTCTGCTGCTCAGAACATGAAACATATTTGCTTGAAAGCAAAGCAATAATCTGAAATAAAAAAGACACTGAGCAAAAGTATGACTGAACATATCAGACCTGATTTGCAACAATACGCAGGTTATAAGAGATTTACTAAAGATTTGCCTTCTGTGCTTGCCGTCGGAGGTAGATGTCAGCTGGTTTAAAATCTGTTTGCTTGCATTTACTTAATTCCTTTCACGTCCTCTGATGTTGATTTCAAGCAAAAGAGAAAGCTGCTAATGCTGTGGAATGATCACTTTTTTCATTTATGAGGAGGCAGGAGAAAGGGATTTCATGTAGCTTTCTTCTTCTTTTTCTCTTTTTTTTTTTAAGCTTCAATAATATTCATGACCCTCAAGTTTTCTGACCTTCCTAAACACTGCTGAAGTGGTGGCAATCTATATCACTTCAGAGGCACTGAGAAAAGCTCTGGACTAAAAATGATTAGTACGCTAATTGAATAAAAGGAGAAGCACACAGACAGTCTTGCAGTGCCCTGTCTGTGGTCTTTGGCAGATGCTCTTCATCATCAGGGAGCAGACTCCCTGGGACCTTGTCTGTCAGTCGGCCTCACCATTACTGCAGCCAAGCACATCCTATGCCCCCTCCCATGAATTGATCAAACTTTATGGTAATTTCAACAACCACAGTACTTCCTTTTGGAGTAGTTCTCCAGAAACTGCACTGCTTGCAAATGCACTTTATCACTCCTACAGTCCTCGGGAGAGCCATCTGTGAAACTACAGGGGCTCATGGATGATTTGACCTAAAGCTAAGTAATTCTGTTTGTAGGGTTAATGTTCAGCCACAGCCCCACTAAGGAAGTTGGGACAGATTAAACCATCCAGCACCCATCTACAGCAAGAGCTTCATGTGCAGCTGTGACACCACAACTTCAGTCCTTGCCTTCATAGGCAAGTCTGGAAATGGCCACAGAACCACCCATCGTACAGGCACAGCAAACATCCCACCCCTGTGCAACAATCTCACAGACATTAGCTACAGAGCATTTTTCCCATTCTGTCTTTCTGCAGGCACACAGGTGGTAGAAGATCCTCCAGTCTACTGGTGTAAATATCTTCTCAAATGAGATCCCATCTGCTCAGGCCTGCTATGGAGTCCAGCCAAAGTCTTAAGTTCCAGGACCAGCTCTGCTTCTGCTTGCATGATCTGGCAGAAACCAGATTTACTGATAGGCATTTGCACATTTCATAACTTCTACAAACTTGAAGCAGGCAATTGGAATGCCAGAGGATGGTTAGGACAGCATCTTAAAAAGCACAAAAGGTGACAAAAAATAATTGTACGTGGCAGAATTTATCTCCGGGGAAAGCTTATGCCCCCTTGATCCAAACTATCTTCTGACATTGCACCTCACCTTCATCTCAAGTTTTATAAAATGTTAGCCAGTGGACCATTGATTATTTAAAAGCACTGAATTAGATGATACATGCCTGAACTTTTTCCATTTAACACCTTCCCCTATTTTTGGAAGCTTTTCTTGCTCATATACACATCATATCCAATTTATCACGGGGTCCACAGGTGCAAAGTCAGCAATGGATTTCACTTTGTGGATCTTTTTATTTTTTGGCGAATTCACTTTCAATTAGTTAAAGAAATAGAGAAGTGTTGAATCATCTGTCACATATCTACAGAGTTCACCAACTTGTTCTGCTCAGCATACAGATAATGGGGAAAAAACACAGTGAGCCAATGAATTTAAATCACTTAAAACAGAGGAAAAATAACAAGTAAATGCAGAAGCTTACAGTTAATCTTTTAGCATTCTCCCATTTTATTTCTTCACTGGCTACTTCTAAAATGGATGAATGGGAGCAAATCCCTACATAGCTAAGTAGCAGTCAAAGAATTTTAGGCATTTTAGTGAATTTTAAACTAAGATTCAAGGGGCTGTCTCTGAGACTGACACTCAGTTACCTTGCATGTTAGTAATTCAACAGACTGCTCATGAAACTGGCATCCACCAATAAAGCCCTGTACTTTGCAGAGCTACATATTAGTCACAAGTCCTATTAATAATGCTTTATTATATTATTCACCCATTAATCCGGTTGCCCAAAGACTTTAATTGTTTTAAAATGTTCCAAGTCCCATCCCTAGTTAGTGAGATGCTTTCTATGACCTAAATGATGCTCAGGTAACCTGCGTTTGTTTGATGCAAGCTGTGTGCTCCCAGGAGCCTTCTGCTGCGTGGGCCCCCGAGCACGTCCTGCAGATCCCCAGTCCAGTGTCTCGTGCTCAGTTTGACGGAGCCTTACAGTGCAACCCTTTGCAGTGTGTTCTCATCCAGCTGATGCCCTTTCCTTGCAGCAGAAAAGAATGGTCCTTTGCAATATGAGTAAATTTAGAGTATTCCTTGAGTTCACGTGGAACTAGATTTATTGCCCATTGCTGTAAGTTTTTTGCTTTGAAGTTGTTTGCTTTAGCAATTGCTATTCTTTGCTTTTTCTTAGTTTAATATGGAGTTAAAGGGCATGAACTTGAAACTGGGAATAAAGGTGCATTCGACATCCTGCTTGCTGCTTTTACTTCTTATTTCTATGTGTAACAGACAAACTGCTTATTTTGGCAAATTCTTTTGCTCATAATTGGCCATTGCATGTAAGTTTGAGTGTGCAAATACTGTTAATTGAGAAGCTGGCTTGGAAAATTGCATTTTTTAAATATTTCCCTTTGAATCCATTGCATAGTTATTGCATCCAATTCATCTTACACACTAAGAAATCTTTTTGTTGTTATTATTGTTGTTGATATGAAGATGTAAAAGTAGCAAGCTTCTAATTCTGAAATATATGACCCCATCTTCATGAGTCCTATTTTTTCTTCAGTATTTAGTTCACCATAAGTGAAGCATTTATAAATTTGTCTCTGACTGAGCTGTTTTAAAGACCTTGGGGGCATGCAGAGATACTTGATCTATACTTTCAGCCAGTTAGATAGTAGATACATGCTAATGCTCTTATCAAATATCAGTCTTGAATTACATTGTAGTCACTTTTGTTTAGAATTCAATGCCAAAAGGACTGGTTATGAGGGTATTAGGGTTTGATATGTTTGCCTGTCTTCCACTGAAAAATTGCTTTGCACAGAAAGTGAAAAGTTCTTCAAAATGAAGGCAAGAAGTACTGAACTCATTTCCTACTCTGTTATTTGGCTTATTGCAACCTTGCAAAATTGCCATAAAAATTTAGCAACTAAAAATCAAATTAACTCTTCTTTATTAATATAACAAACATTAAAGGGGAGTGGAATCAAAAGATACTTATTTTGCTCTATTCACTACCTCTCGCTCACTATCTACTATCTACTGAGAGTTTGCAAGGATGTTTTATCACCTCTGTCAAGATGCAAAAACTTCTCCCAGTTTCCCCTTGAGCTGAGTCACTTTTGACCAGGTCACCTTCATTTTACTTCCAAAATAGTAGATGTTAATGCATCAAATTCTGTACTCTTTCAGACTTGGTGAGATCACTTTGAATGAACACGATTGCATATTAATGCTATCACTAAAATAGAAATACTTGTTTCCAACTCATCCTAAATAAAAATATCTTGTATTACACTGAAAGCATTTCTTTTTCATTTTTAAACTATCATACCGGTAATTTACACCTTTTAAATGTTACATCTCAACCTTTAAATAGGCAAGTCATTTTCTACTTTCTGTTTTCCGCCAATAGATGGCAGGTGAAGCTCTAGAAAATTATTCACTTGATACAGCATGAGATAACCTATAGTTTGAAAGTACATAGCCAGCTGGAAATTACTGCTCTCTGATACCTCTTTAGATGTGATCACGACTTAGTCCTAGCCCTTCCACCATGCACTGCAAACCTCAGTCTAAGTTTAGGAATAGCTCCATGATGTATATAAAACTCTTCGTTCTTATTTCTTTTGTCCTACTCCATTAGGTCACACTGAAGTTTGTGCACACCGGCTTTCTCTCTTGTTCGAGGAGGAATTGTCAGAGCAGTGTAGCAGCTGTTACATTCATTCAGGGTCTTAAGACTGAGCTCTCTGTAACTAAACAAGAAAGCTCTGCGTTCATACACATGTCAGAAATGACACTGATTATAAGCTGCAACAGAATAGCTCGAAGCTCAGGCTTTGATTTCCAGTTCCATAAAAGCTAGAAATACAAGGAGGGAGTGCAGGAGGAGAGAGAGGCTGGTGGCAGAAAGAGCCTACTACACAGACAAAACTTATTCTAGTATACCTCATTAACAATGCTCCTAATGTGATGATATAATTCTTCATATATGACGCTGCATTTTTAAAAATCCATTTGCTTTTTCTGAAACACAAAAGCGGGAGGGATTGAATCTTGTTTGCATACAAGTTAAGAGCATACGGTGCTAAAAGTCACAATGGAGCGGTAAAAAAAAGATAAAGATTTTCTTCTGCTCATGTTATAATGATTTTAAGGACAACAAATAATATACTGTAGTCAATTAATTGTAGGATCTAATTGAAAAATGAATAGAAGTGTGCATAAACCACAGGGTTTGAGGACTGCAGAGCACAAAAGGATACCTTTCCCTCTAGGCAATCTGCATTAGTAAACGTACATTATTTCTCTTGCAAAATGATTTCCTGAAATCAGTCTGCCTCATAATTGCCCTTCTGTTACTGGCAGTCTAAGTATTGATGACTAAGTGACCATTAGAGCTCAGCTGGTTCTTGTATATATCACAATAGCTCCTCCAGGCTGACGGAGTAGACAAATTTGATTGCTCTCATCCCTGCATGGCAGCCTTGATGATTTCTATTAATTCACTCCATTCAGTAATCCTTACATTTTTATAAGTTAATTTGGTTTTCTGAGCTCCACTTCTATGTGTAATTCTCAGCATGTATTCCACTGTATTTGGTATCTTCCGCTGTTTTGCTGGCAACAGCAGCAAAACATGGATAAAACCCAAGGTCATTGGGAAGCATCAATGGATAGACACTGAACAACGAAGATCATGCAGCTCAGTCAGTGACTATTAATCACTCTCTACCAGTAATGTTACAGAAAAGAAGGGAGGATATCTAAAACTGCTTCAAATGAACAGCTCTCCAGTGAACTGGGGAAGTTTGGCAGCGTACATCATGACCAAAATAAATTACAAAATCTAATTTTGGATGACCAATTTAGGTGCCTTAGTCTTTCTAGTCCAAACAACAAAGACAAGACAGCTGTTTGAATAACCCTCTGCAGGAAACCCGTGACTACACAGGAACCTGAGCTTCCATCTCTATCACCTCAGGCAAATACCCCAAATAAGACAACACGAATGACCCCTTCAGATACTGTACCTGCCACTGAATGTGAAACAAATGGGTGCAATTAACAAACAAATTCCCAAGGGCCAGGTCACAGCATGCAAAACCAGCACACGACCACAGACTTGACAGTAACACGACGCTAAGCTGCACATGACCTTGACCCTCAAATAACAGACAGCACATTCTATCACAACAGAACTATTAAATAATCAGACTGTCTCAAAGCTACGCGTTTGCCCTTAGCTTGCCTTTGCTTGGAGCCTCTCTCCCTGAAGAGTAAACTTTTCATTCAAACCTCAACTGAGAGCAGCCTGTAGTCAGTGAAACTGCAGAGAAAGGTCTGTAAACAATACCTGCTCTGTAGAGAACAAGCTGACCTTTATAGATGTTAAACAAAACAAAAAGGGTTGATTGATGCTGGGCCGTACCTGCTCTCCAAAATATTAAAACCAAGAAAGTCACTGGAAGGTTAGTTTATACATACAGTGTGATAAACTATGTCAGTCGGTGGAGGGGTAGGGAAGGGGAAAGCATGATTTGGTAAAATATTTAGGGCAAAAAGCCTGTATCCTCAGCTGGAAAAGGAAAAAGTGTGTAATGCTGACTTCTGTTAAATGGGAAAAAAAACCAAAACAAACAAACCTATGTTATCTAGAGCAGTCAGTTGCTGAAGTCTCCATGACTCATTTTTTAAAATTCTGATTAACAGAGTAAGATATGGTATGTTTTTTAGAATAAGAAATCTATTTGTAAACTCCAACAGATAACTACAATTTAGTCACAAATGTGTTACTAATATAGAGAAGGACAATCTAACCTAGATAGAATCGTGGAATCACTTATGTTGGAAAAGGCCCTTCAGATCATCAAGTCCAACCCTAACCCAGCACTGCCAAGTCCCCCCTTAAACCATGTCCCTCAGTGCAACATCCACAAGTCTTTTAAATACCTCCAGGGCTGTCGACTCACCCACTTCCCTAGGCAGCCTGTGCCAATGCTTTATGACCCTTTCGGTGAATAAATCGTCACTAATATGCAATTTAAGGAGTAATTTGAGGCCGTTTCATCTCGTCCTGTCACTTCTGACCTGGGAAGAGAGCGATACCTACCTCGCTACAACCTCCTTTCTGGTAGTTTTGGTTTCAGGCTGCCTGTGTCTTGTCAAGCCCCACAGCTCTCACCCAGTGGTAACAGGACACAAGCAGCTATTTACAGACAGCTACAACACTGTCTCTGACGCACAAGGCACAACCCCACAGCACTTTTACAATACTGTAAACTAGGACCTAACCACGTAGTGAAAGCAATGCCCAGGACAGAATTACCTTGCTACAAAAACATTTATGCCCCAAATGTGGTGCTGTCCTTGTCACGCTTTTTATGTGCTTTATCCGTGGTTTCTAGAAGACAGCAAAAATGCCTTTGGACAGCAGAGGAGCTGTCTGGCATTAGAGTTATTTGCAATGCAGGATGATTTGGAGTAAGTTAAGGATCATGTTATGATTATGCAAGAAATCTGCTGAGAATCTGAGATGAAAGCGTTGAGATCACTGAAGTCAAGAGGCATTTTGACATCAGTGGGACTGGCATCTCTCCCTGGCTTTTAAGCAAAAATAGAAATCATGTACCTCCAAAAAAGAGAAGTTAATAATCAACACATTATATCAATTCTGTCTAAAGCGAGGAAGAGCACTCTGCTAATGAAACACGAAAGTGCAGGTACACGTCTTTGGATTGGCTATTAGGTAAGGTCAGAACAAAATTGTGGGGAAAAGAAATGACTTTTCAGACAACTCCCAAAAGCAAACCTATGATCACATTAGGAATTTGTGTTAAAGGGACAAAGAAACTTGTGAAACCAGTGCAGCAAGGTGTAAAGATAGGAGAGAGAAATAAGAAGTTATCCAACAACAAACACATTCAGAAGATCAGCCAAAACACGTGTTGATGTGGACTGATTTTCAGAGATTCTGAGCTGAGTTTGACGGAGGCTCAAGATCACTGAATATCAAGGAAACTTACTTTATTCCTGTGCACTATCTAACACACTGCATAGTATCCCATTCATTTTAGCCACAGACAAATTATTGAAAACTTTCACATTTTCCTGGTTACAAACTAAAACTATTTACCATTGGTGTGGCCTCTGTGAAATCCATCAGGAGGTCACCTGGCTCCAAAGCAAATGTGCTTCCAGCATCTGTGGAACTCTAAAGGCAAAAAAGAAACCCAGCATTGGAAAAAAGAACCATTTAATTTCTGTAATTTTGTTGGTTATTTTTGTTGGTTTTTTTAAAATTTCTTAAAGCACAGACTGCCAAATGGATTTAAAATTTCACACCATGTTTTTTAGGTATGGCTACTCAGGAAAGATAGACAACAAAACTATGCACCTTTAAAATCAAAGTGGTTAATCCTGATCCACTTCCCCCTGTCGCTGATGAAAAACTTATGGATGGGTCTTGGAGCAGGCTCTAAATACTTCCTTACACAACAAGTTAAACATATTACTACAACTCTGCATTAAAAAGTACTCTTAAACGTAGAATTACTCCATCCAGGGAAAGCCTGTTACTCACAGCTCCCTCCTACCCTTCCTGAACCCTCTCCCAAGTGACATAAGTTCCTCTCTTTGTGTGTTGTTACCTTGCCACCGGGCGAAACCTGTGTTTGTCCTTCCGATGTTTGTGGCGTACACGTTTTCTGCGACCCGGGAGATGCTGAAGACACTGGTGTTGATGCTGCTGCTGCTGCTGCCAGTGCTGGAGGAAGGTCATCTTCATCACTGCCATTGATAAAAACAGACAGATTTTCTCATTAGACAATGCCACCGGACTTTTGACTGCACTCGTGTCAGAGGAGGCACTGGTAACCTGTATGTCTGCTGTAGTGCTTTGAAGCGAAGCTCCATTTACTCTTCCTTCTGTAATGCAGCTACCTTTTCAAGTAAATTAGATTTTTTCTAAGCTTTAAGAATTCCTGAAACATGGATTGGCTAGGTACCTCTCATCTGCAAATGGAAATCTTACGGTTATTAGGTGCAAGTAGCATTTCTAGGGATTATGTAGATATGCAGAAATGAACTGACCAGATATTACCCCGCTCTAATGTTTACTCTTTTCTATGGAGGCTGGCAGCACTGATAAGAGAACAGATATGGTCACACCCATCCATGGAGCTGACTGCTTCATTGGCTTCGGACAGTGGCAGATTTGACGCCCATTATGGAGCTAGTCTGTGCTGCTATTTTCAAGCTGTTTTCAAGGAATTTGATTGACTCCAAAAAGGATGCCTTTAGAAACATTCTTGTGAGGGTATCTTTTTCCTGTCTCATTTATTCCATTTACAGAGAAAACATTTTATATAAGATGAGGTGGCACGCTTCCCCTGGGCTTTAGGCCGTCAAGCTGAACTCTTTCCATCTCACCTACAGTCACTACTAATTGAAAGCCAGCAAAGAATGCTATTACCTTCATTTACTTTCGCAGAACCCCACTGACTACAAATCACTGGGATCCGTCAGCCCTGAGTCAGGATGTTTCTAATTGTTAATTGCAATTGGATGGAGGTAAACAGAGTCATAATTTGGCCCACGGAAGCCTTATTACTGGGAATGATGTGTGAAAGAGAAGACTACAGACTGACAGTTTAATGCACAGTGAAAAATAATGAGAAAAATTACTTCTGCTCATAAAACAGCACCGAGTTTAACTACCAATTAGGTACTCACAATGCATAGAAGACTGCCATGCCAGCTTGACAGATACTTCCAGAACAGAACTGTACTTGATTTAGTGCCACTTGAAGGCAGCATGCCTGGGCAACACAAAAAACTTCAAAACTACATGACATACAGGTGACACAACCTTATGGTATGCCTAGCAATGTTTTTTAATTATGATATAAAGTTTTGGTGCTTAATATTATCTTTTTCAAACTTCATTTTTTATTTCTTCTAGGTAAGGACAGAATCCAGCACCACAGCATGCACAGCACACAGGTTTTATGCTGGAAAGAAAATGTGAAATCTTTTGGACCTGTTGAATAGACATTTTATTAATGCAACAAGCCCAGAGCTGGGCTGTTGACCTAGTTAATCTCTCTTTCAGAAACATGTAGCTGACAATTTCCCAGTCCTTGATCCCGACTCTCAGCAGGAATACATTGGCACCCTCCCCATCCTTGCTGGATAAAGCTGCTCTGGTGTATACAAGGAAGTGGAAAAATAAGAGTTAGGGTCGATTTATCAGCCATCAAGCTATCAGCACACTAGCTGTAAGACTGAGAATTGGACTTCACTGTATTACTTTCACAATAATCCTTTGCTATTTCTTTACATTTCCCATATTTCCATTCCAGATACAAGATAATTTAAATTGAGTAGAATTTGGGTTTACAAAACGAAAAAAAATTGCGGCCTGAATTTTTAACTAGGGACTCTTTGGCCCTACACATGGCCATAGCAGAGGTGACAGCTGTGGTTAGATGTGTTTATCTGCTGTTCCTCACACCTAATACTGGACAACTGAAAATCCACATGGGAGCAAGACATATTCAAAACTGTTCCTCAAAACCTCATCAATCAAAAAGTGATTGTGTGTTTCCACATGCCAGTCTTGGCCTCTTGGACAAGTACCAATTTGGCTAACAGCTCAATTTCCTCCTAGCTTCAATTTGACTCATTCTTCTGTTTCTTCTCCTAAATAATTTTTCAGTTTTAGTAATGCAGATTGTTAAAAAGACAATGTTCTTAACAGTGAAACAGAATATAACTACGTATTGATATTTATTAGAATCTTTTTGGAGAGACGGAGGAGTTTTCCTAATGTTGATATATATTTACTGACCTTAGAATGTTGAACTCCTGGAGGGACTAACGGTTGCCATTCCACACAGAAAGCACACGTATTTTTTCTTCGTTATGGCACTGGTATTCTTGTGCTGATAAGCTTATGGTGACATTATCCCTTTTTCCCCCAAGTTTCTGGTGGCCTTGTCCGTCTTTTCATGGGAGGACAAATCAACACTGACTTTCACTTCTGCTCAGTACCTCACATCTCTAGAGACTTTCAAGTGGAATGAATTACGTGTAAATGGGATGCCAAAGCTCTGTAGGCACAGATCACTCTTGCCAGGACTTAGAGAATTAGCTTTGCTGGCTGTAGCTGTAGCAGGCTCAGCAATTTCTTCATGTGACAAATCCCAGAGAGGGCGGGTGTGCTTTCTGAGAGGGAATGGCTCACAGCACAGCTTGATGCCCCGACAACTAAAGACTGTTTTCCTCATTTTGCAAATGGGGTTGTAATGAAGCCGACAGAGCAGCTTGCTCCAGCTCACACCAGGTCTTTGACATTTCATGTGGTAAAGAGGTTTTTAATTCCTAACCCATAAGCTCGGGAAAAGGTGGATGGCCTGCAATTCAAAGGGTTAGCAACTGCATAGGAAAGGCAAATTCATTTTGTATTAAAAGCTTGAAGATTCTCAGTGATGAAAGGAATGGTATCGGTGTAAGATCATTATCATGTAATTGCACTCGTGCCTTTCAGAAGGCATAGCTAGAGCAATAATTAGCATCCCCTTTCATTTTCAGCTGTAGTAGGCAAAACCACAAAGATAGTGCTGTATGTTACTCACAAACTGTACTGCCTCGTTAACTTCCTCACACGAGGGGCTTTAACCTCCTGCTTTTCTGTAGGGACAGTTGTTGGTGTAGTTTCGGGTCTCACTGGAGCTGGACTTCTAAAAATAGCAAGAAAAACATATGTCATACAGGCTCTACTGAAACTACTTCGGGGGTATCAACAAAGTTCTACCTCATCAACACTTATTTATCTTGCAAAGTGGCAAGTGCCCATTGAAGTTCATCCTTTTGTTCCATTTATAGTTCACAGGCCAGTGTGCGTGCACAGAAAAGGATGTGTGAACTCACCCTCCGGTGCTGGGCACACCATTTATAGAAGCAGCCACTGGTTACAAACATGTAGCCTACGTGAAAGACCATGTGGAAATGTCACTTTTTCCAAAATACCACATTTGAATAACAGACCAGCAGTTCAGTCACCTCAGAAATATTTTTACAAAACGTGTGTTTAACAAAAAGTATTTTATGAATTGTGAAACCTGTTCTCCTTGAAAGAGTTTTTACCTGAAATTAAACAGTATCCTTCCACATTTGAAAGAGCAGCTCAAGGGAAATGAACTAATGGATCTGATCCAAGAAAAATGATCAAATCTTTTCCTACTTGCTAGAAAAAAGCAAAACTCAGACACGTTTCAGATGCTCATTAATGTGAAATACATCTGCAGAGCTCCAGCAAAGGACAGATACGGCAGTGAGGAAGTCCACATGAAAGAATCTTCTCCTTAACCATTTATCAGTAGAATTAACTCAGGCTCCAATACAGAAATCATAAATACTAAATACAAGATCCTCGTGACCTTGGGAAGAAACCATTTCAACCATGAGCTTGAGGGGCATAAAGACACATGAAACATCTTAAATACTGCTTTTATTTGAAGCAACGGGTTATGATTAAATACACTATATGTGTACTATAAACATAAAAAATATGCCAAACATTAAAAGAGTAATTTGAAAGTCCTGATTAACAATTTGTGAAATGGTATTCTGTCATCTAATCTGAAGTCAGATTCTAAATTAGTGACTTGAACAGCCCTACTGATTGCTGGTGGGACTGCTCATGCACTGAGGTACATTCCACAAATGGCAAAAGTTTCTCAAGACTACTTGCATTGTATTAGCTTTCTAAAGCCTTAATAAGATACGCATGTTTAATCTTCACAATTGCAGATCCCTCTGATGCTCCTGTGTGTTTTAAGCTTCATTAACTCTCTTTGATAACTTCTGAACCTGCTGTCCAGCTACAACAGAACCTACTGAGGTGGCACAGCCTTCAGGTTATATATTCAGTTTTCCTAAATGTTCTTTAGTCTTTGGAGAGGTCACAGAGCATAAGATGGAACAATGGAAAGTATTAAAGTACAAAGGGCATAAATAAATCATAAACCTGACTACTAGTACCACTTCTCATGAAACAACTTTTGTCAATTATTTTCCTGCTGTTTGTTCCCATTAATTTCAAGAAGTTAGTAAAGATAGCAGTAAGATTCATATCTTTCCTTTTCCCCAGTTCAAACTTCAGGGTCAGTCATTTACATTACAGATTTCTCCATTACATTGATGCAGAACAATCCAGCCAGATATGAAGACCTTTTGCTGAGTTTGTTAGACTACTAGGCTGGCAAATAAGGGGAAGATAAGCAAAGAAAAAGCAAAAGCCCAAATCATCTGTTTTAGTCTTGAATTCAGTATATATGACCTGGAAATCTGTGAATCAACATCCTTATGGAAGCTCCCAAGGTCATTTTCATCAAGTCAGACTTCAGATTGGAAGACAACTGTAGCTCTTCTTTTGCTGAAGCAAAGGTGGCTTTTGACTACTGAAAAAACTTACTAGTTCAATTTACCCAAACTGATTTCCAACTGAAGTCTGACATCAGCAGGATAAATATGTTAGGACACATTAAACAACTGATAGTCAAATTCTGAAGGGGTGTGAATGAGTGTAATTATTAAGTCATTATTTTCAGTTCAAGTATATTAGCCGACATTCTTGCTCCGTATGAGTGGTCCTCACAACTTTCCAATAATTTTGTAAGAGGGCACCTTACAAATTTTAAACCTTTTCACCAACTCAGTGAGAGCAGAAACAAAAGCAGTGGTATAAAGAGCATGAGTTGAATAATATTTCCTCAAAGCGATAGCAAGCGATGCACTAACGCTGTGAAGGGGTTCAGGAAACAGAAGAGCGCAGAACAGGAAAGCTGGTAACAAATCTATTTCCACTTCATGGGTACTTCAAATTTCTCAAGACAACATCATAATCTATGATGAAAGTAAGTCAGATACTTTCACACAAAGGAAGATTTGCAGTGATATTTTCAGCTCTTTTATTATGTTTCATTTTACAAAGCCTATGTATCACCTTCGAAACATCATGGTTTGTAATTTAAAGAAAAAAAAGGGGAGGATTTGGGGCTTTTCAAGCAGTTATTTCAATTGCCACAATCAAAATTTTTGTTTGAAAAAATGTAGTGCAATTTTTAAACTAAAGCAGTTTACAATGATTTCAAAGCAAATTATGAAACTCACTTATACATATGAAAAATTTTGAAATTCTGACTTAGTGCTGAAAAAAATGTTTAACATGAAAAATTTTGCTCAACTGTAAATAAAATGTTTGAGATACAAACAGCACCTACTCTCTAATCCAATAAAAAGATGAAAAACTTATTATTTTCCTCTGAATGCTGCAGATTTTCAAGTGGGAAAAAAAAAAGTCAAGTAAACATTAGACACACCTACTCTTTTTTAGTCATTGTAATTGCTCAGATAAACTTTACTTCTGTTTTCTATCACACCAGTAAAGTATTCCACTCACTTATGTTGCAAAATCAATACCATTTTAAAAACAAAATCTTCTTTCCCATTATGACAAAATTTTGCCATAATTTTTGTTAGAGGCTGGAGGCAGCGACTACCTTTCCCCTGATATTTATCAGGCCTCTGGGGGAGACACAAGCCCCATTTATTGCACATTTTGAGACGCTGTGGGTTAGGTAGTGGGTAAATTGAAGTTACCACTGAATGAAAAGGAGCTGTGGCAATGCCTCTACCCAAAGAGGCCATTTGCACGAGATGAAATGTTAGACTAGTCCTACCAACTGCAGAGCTGGATTTTTACCCTCATTAAATCCTTGCTATGTTACCTCTTTCCAGACCAGACTGAAAATTCCACAACAGCTCCTGTTTCATCTCCAAACACTCTTCCTCAGTCTGGACTTGCTCAAAACTCTTGCTACTCTCTCGTCAGCAACTAGATGCAAGAAGTGCTCAGCTTGATCAACCCAGAGCCTGATCTGTGTTTTAAAAATGGCAGGCTTTTAATATCACAGAAACTCTTAAAAAAAACCCTCATTGATATTCCAGAAAAAGAAGCAGAACAACTTCTGTTATTATCCTTTGATTTCTACAGCCAGAATTCTTATATGGAAAGATATGATTTTTGAAGAGAAGCCCTGTAATTATTTCAATTATTTAAATAGAGTGATTATGTGCAGATATCACCATTTCAAGTTTGTAGTCCTATATAAATTACACAGCTCTATAAACTACTGTAGTCCTGTACAAACTATATCCCTCGAGGAAAACCCAAAGTGTTAAAGGATCAGCGGGACTCAGAATTAAAGCAAAAAAGAAAACATACAGTGTATTACAGCTCCTTTAGAAGGCTCTCTTTCAATCTCATTAATTCATAAGAAACCTTTTTCCTGTAACAGTACCCAACCACTACTGCATACAAATGAAGGTACTGAACCAAGACAGAGTTACTTAATGACCTGGCACCTTACATAAAAATCTGTCACTTCCTGGTGAGAATGACAATAACAACTACGAATGTCAGCAGGCAGTGGCAGGTCATCAGAAACTGCCTGTGCTCTGAGAGCCCCAGCACACTCCTGAGCCACAGCCAGCACACTCTCCCGAACTAGCTTCAGCCTGTTTCACAAGCCTGCACAGCAACACAAATATGACCTAGAGAGAGATCCCCCCCAAACCCAAGGAATCTGCTTTGTTCTCAGGGTAGCAGCCAAGAAGGCGACTGAAACCAAAACCGCTCATAAAAAAAAATTACTCTGTTGGATATTTCAAGTGACCACAGAAGTACACTGGTTTAGCTTGAATCTTCCTTGGGGACAGAATGCATGCGCTCATGCTGAGGGACTCAGGGTGTCCCACCCCACCTCGGCTCAGTTTGGGGGTTGCAGGCTGCTCTGCTCCTGCACCATCCCTTTGTGTACCGTGGCTTCCATGGACTGACACGTCTCCCTTGTCCCCTGCTTAGGCGGCTCTGGGCAGACCTCCATACTTGTTTGAAACGTGGCAAGTGGGCCATGTGGGAGAAAACCATTGTCCACCTAATAAACTGAATGGCATTAAAAAACTTCTCTTACCCTGGAGGATCCAGTTCAGGATTTTAAAACCACCGAAGTCTGCTGGGGGAACACAATTCCTGCATTTCTCTTTAAAGGCTTTATCTCCTTTGCTCCTGTTTGTGCCTATTTTGTCATCTGGAACAATCCCTCTCCCTGTGTCTTCCCAGACTGATGCCAAGAGATAGAGGCTAAAAGCCCCATGATTTACAAGGACACAGCCATCTGCATGAATGTTGACCTGCTTTCAGGTGCTGACTCACAGAAAAGGAAAAAAAAGCCCCAGAGGCTGATTTTGGCTTCAGAACTCCCTTGGAGTGGGAATACAATAGAGAAAACTTGGGAAGGATAAGCAAGGAAGAAAGGAAAGAAAAGGAAAAATATTGGATAGATGCATTCTCTTGTATACTGAAGACATAGCCTAACGAGCTAAGCAAACACACACAAACACTCAGATCTTTCCTAAGTCCGTGCTCAAAGGATTCCATACATTTCTTTTCCAAAGGTCATCTGAAGCTTTTCTCAGAAGACAGGTTAGCTCTTCAAAACAGAACTTGGACATTTTAAAGCTACTGCCAGGATCAAATTTTCTGAATACAGATTTTTTCTTCTTTTTACCTCCCTTACCCACCTCCCTATAGATTGAAGATGTATAACAAAGTTCCTTGCTACAGCTTGTGTGCTTTCCTTATTCACCAGTTGAGTTCTGTTTCTTAAAAAGGAAAAAGTTCCTCCCATTCCCTTGCCCTTATAATGAAAATGTATGTTCAGTCTAGACAAAAATACGGTGCTCCTGTGGTGCAACAGATAGATAATGACGATACAGAAACTGTTCTTCTCCCACAGCTCGGGCTAATGTAGGAGGTCAATGCCTGGTATATCTAAGGCCAAACTGAGCTACAAACCCTACCCCTTCTCACAGCAACCAGAACAGCCATGATGAGTTCCGTGGTTTCCAAAGAGCCTAGGCACAGTTTAGGGGACACAGGACAGAGAAATGCACCTCAGCTTAAGCTCATCGGAAAGGTCTTGAGTACTGCTCCTTGCTCTGTAGTTTGGAGGTTAAGAATACAATTATAAACAATTCATGAGCACTTGGCTTCAGGCAACGGGTCAAAGAGGTGTTTAATACTCAGAATGAAGTCAAAGAACATACCTAGGTGTCCTATCTGCAATCTTTAATGCGGACTGGCACGCAAAGGCTACTGGAGAGTTCAGCTTGAAGGTATGACTTTGATGCAGAAATTACTGGGTGAGGTTCCTGCATAAAGCTAGAGCAGTAGATCCATTAACCTGTCCATGGATTGAGGCCAGGGTGATGTGTATTTAGATATTTGCTTTATTTTTGGAAACACTGGTTGAAATTTCTCAGTTGGAGAATGATTCTTTATTTTTTTTTTTAGGTAAAGATTGAATAAAAAAAGATGAAAAAGGAGCTTTTTAAAAGCAATTCAAATTTGTTAGGAAGAAGACAACACAGGTAATGATTTTAGTTTACCTAGAATACTTCACAATACATTTAGAAGGAGATAATTAAATGTAATGTTTCAGACTCTGCCTCACAGAGTTAACTCCATTGTGAGTTTAAGGAAACACAGCCTGCTTGAATTCACTGAAGTTCATGTCAGATAAGACTAAGCACATAATCCTTGATCAGCTTCAATTCTGAACTGCCTGAAAGTTCTTTTGTATAGATCTAGTTTTCTAGGGAACTGAAGTCTTTGGCTTGAGGAAACAAGCTGCCCATTATCATCCAGGTGACACAGCAGGTAGCATGAAAGCTACCCTGACATTCACTGGGAAGCATATGTATGAAAACAGATACTGAGGTGCTTGTTGGAGATCCTAATTGTGTACAGATTAGGCAAACATCAGTTCACTTTGCACCTTGCTTATACAGTCATATTTCGAGAGCACCTGCAGAGAGCCAGAGTTCTCTGAGAAAAATGGTTCAGGGTCAGGCTGCAGCAGGTAGGTCAGCAGGACGCTAGCTCAGATAGCAAAATACGACAATTTAAATGCTACTACAGTTTGTGCAGGTGAGGGCAGAGAGGGAAAAGCACAAGACTGCAGACATTACTTTGAGAGACATTCCTTCCTTGATGATACACGCAAGCTATATTTCAGAAGTATCACTTCGGACAGAAAAGGTGTTGGGCATTTTCACATAAATAGAAAGGCAGCCAGACTCAAAGCCCAGTGCACCTCAGAGGCACAAGCCACAGCAGGTTAATCACACCCTGACAGTCTGTACAAGCAAAGCTTACTCTGCATTGGGCATTCAGAAGAGCGCCTGAGATTACTTCTCCTGATTCGTCTGCACCCCGTAAAACTTGATATAATTTAATGTTTTCCACCCTTCTTTTCTGGTGTGCAGCATCATCAAGCTCTATGAAATAACATTTAATTTTATGTTACGTGTTGAGCAGCTCCTAATGTAATTAGTCTCAATGTAATGGCGTAATTTGGTTTTGGACGGGAAGATTTACAAAGAAAATTAGAATAAATGAATGCACAAAGCACCAGCTGGTGCTTATACCTACTCCCACATAAGAAGAATATTGCTATTTGCAATCCTATGAAAGATGAGATAATTTGGATAACAAGGATCAACAAAGGGTGATGCAGCAGTTGGTCTAAACAGAAAGAAATCCACAGACAAATCCTGAACCATGTGGGATATAAAGCCTGCCAAAGCTGGCAGTAATCCAAAAGCATATTTTAAGGGAAATAAATATTGCAGTGCATCAATGTACCACATGGTGCATGACAGCAAGTGGCAACAGCAACAAGAACAGCAATAACTGACCAGCCAACTTGAAGGCTTCAGCTGAAGAGGGCTCCTGACTGACAGCTGAACTTGTGTTTACACTTTTGATCACTATTTTGAGTAAGAGGCTGCATAATCTCCATCCTCCACTGGGAGGTTTTAAAAATTCAGCTAGACAAATGGCTGACTTGATCTAGTGTTTGTGACAGTCCTGCTTTGAGCCCTCACAAAATGAAGACAAACATGTAGCAGATGAAGAAGGTATTAGTGTTTACATGTACCAAACGTATCCTATCTAAGCTTTCCAGAGCAGCACGTGAACATGAAGAAAAGTGTGTATTAGCAGCAAATCCTGTTGCTAGATTAATTCCTGTCTTACAAATTTTACTTCAGTTGCTTCCCCAATTTGTTTAATTTTGAGCATTTTTACCAACATTTCTACTGTTGGATTTATCCCAAGATTAACGTTTAGTTTGGCAAGCAGAGTGTGCCCAAAGACAGTATTTTGCCTTGTCCAAAGCAATAGCAATTCCTAACATCCAGACTATTTTGGTGTAATTCTTAACTCTGGAATTCCTTAAGCCGGTACAGCAGAGTTATACCTGGGCTTGCATTCAGACATGATTGAAGAAACAAACAAAATAAAAAAAAGAAGTGCAGATCTTTTTCTTAAATACAGTCCAAATCTGTATGTGTGAACCGGCATGCACATGCACACAGGTATCCATGCTATGGGCTTATCCAGGTGGTCGTAGCCAGAAAAAAAACATACTTCAAAGAGTTTTCAGGAGAAATTCATGTATAGGCACTGGGGAAATTGTACAGACGGTGCTTCAGTCTGGCAAAGCTTTGAATAAGAAAACAAATTCTCTTGATGGGGTTCTGTGGTTAGCAATATTCCTTATATTTAATAAATTAATCAGGTTGGCAATTAGGCAATCAATTTCTGGAAAGAAAGTTCAAGAGTTTAGCTTTCTAGTATCCATCCCTTTACTGAGAAATGGGTGAGGTTTATAAAAAGGTGAAAAGGTGACTTTGTGATTCACATTCCCTTGTTATGCTGCAGGAGAGAAACCTCCGTGTCCAAATCAGTAGGTGGGACAGGCCCCTGATCAAGAGGAAAATGTGACCAGAGGTGATAGGGAAGCTGCTGACTACATTTTTCATTTTTCTGTTTTGCACAACACTATACTTCCTTCATTATACAAATCTTTCTGGCAGACAGCTGGAACCCTGATCTCTCAAGGGTAAAAGAATCAAATACAAAAACACCCTAGCTGGTGGAGGCAGGGGATGAGAGCCTTACGAAATCTGTACTTAAGAACATGCAGTGATCTCAAACTTGAATTATATTAGATATCTAATCAGCAAATTCTCCCTCAACACTTCTTCTTCAACATTTCCATCTGGACACAGAGACAGATACTTGGGTGTAAGGAATTCTCTAACAGATAGGAAAATACCTCTGCTGCTTCCTCATAATCCCTTCTGGATCATTTGCCACCATGACAGGTTCTTCTTTTACAACACTAAAGAAAAAACTGATCTGAAAGCTAGAAAGGCTTTTCTAGCTCTAATGCAAGATGAATTTGTCTTGTTGGTCTTTAAAAGGACTGACGTGATCACCACGATCACCATTTTCCTTGCACGCTTGGGCTCTACATCTCAAAAGAAGTACCATTAAAAATCCTTGCAAAATGACTGCCATTAAAAATTCCAAACTAACCCAGTGTTGACACAAACACATTTTTACTACATGCCTTAACAAAGCATGCCTCACCAAGCAAAGTGGTAACTGCAAACTAACTGTATCTCTTCTTGATTCACCACAAACAGTACAAAAAGCAAAAAAAAAAAATTCAAATACATAAATAACACTTTTTTATTTCCCACTTATTCCTTCTTCCAAAACCCAATGTTCTGTTCTGGACAAGCCAAAATGCATGCAGCCCAGCTATATAGTTACTAGTGTACAGTTATACAGTACATATTACTTTGGTGTTGAAGAAAACGCGTGCGATTTCAAATCTGTTACAACAGATCCGTAACAAAGAAACGGCTGACTCTTCTCAGTAGGATTCCTGTGTTTTATCAAGGTAACTCGTGGCTCTCCTATTTAACCTGCTAGAGATATTCCCCTCCCTCTGGTTAGCTGCTCTCACCTGACTTTGTTCAGGTGAGAGCTCTGTCACGTGCAGCCTGGCTGGATCCAGCTGAGGCAGCCATCCAGCTTCCCTGTAGCCCCTGTAGCAGATCTGCCGCTCTGTTACGGGTTATCAGCAAAGCAGCAGGGCCAGCAAGGGGAATGTATGACCATGTCCCAATTCATAGTGCACTCTACCAGTCTTAATTGAGGATTAAAGAGGATGTAAGATAGAACACTGCAGCACGTATTGGGTTACTGAGTCACCAGCTTTTTCCTCATCTGATGTTGGAACCAGCACTTGAAACAGTCT
>VZTA01025011.1:793-128064 GCA_013398855.1 Mohoua ochrocephala | reverse complement strand
AAAAAAAAAAAAATCCTATCCAGAGGAGGAAAATCTATAGAAACATGCAGCACTGCTCTCCAAAAGCAGGGATTGAGAGAGGACCGTAGTCTGCTGTGATCCCACATCCTCCTGCGGCTTAATCTGTTGTGTACAGGTTAGCTATTAACAGGAAGATCAGGAGACAACCTCGCACTTCCAGCCTGTGCACCGAATGACAGAGCAAATTTAACAAGGTTTCCCCTGCTGAAAGCGGACAAATTAGTGTTATTTCAGCTTCAGCTGTGATTCCCCCCCCCCCCCATCTTTAAAATTACTTACATAAAGAAGTGTTTGGAGTTTGCCAGAAGACATGGAAAACAGGCGAATAAACTGTCTTTAAAACAAGACAACTAAACTGACAACTTTGCATAAGCACAACAGTATCCTGAGGCCATGCCCAAGAAAATGACTGGAGACCTACTTGTAGCAAAAGTGGCTATACCACACATACATATGAGTAATTACTAGTTGAACCAGAACTAATTCTACAAAGAGCTATAGCAATTGTTAGCCAAATTGAGTCTGTCGTGGCAGATGCTAAAATAATTGCTCAGGGAGATTACAGGCCATATCCAAGCAGTTAATTCATTAGAAGTGTAATATTCAGAATGGCAGTAGAAGAGCAGACAAAATGGTAGCAAAGAGAGCACAGTTTTTTAATCAAACAAGCGTTACTGCTCTCCTCTGTCATCCTCTAGTTCCCTGTTTTTATGAACAATTCATGCTTCAGTTACTGCTCAAAACTGCATATGTTTGCTTACTAGCTGGCCTGAACGAATTTCCCTGTGTCTCGGGTTTGGAAAAAACATAGTCTTTTGTAGTGTTTTGTACAGTCATCAGTGTGAAAAATACACAAAGTCATTGTCCCTGCTATAAACCCCTTGCATGAAAAGAGTGGAGTACTGTTAAAAAGCTGTGACAGGGACTGGTTTCAACTGGCAAGATTTTTCAGCAAACAAGCAGTCCTCAAAGATTCACAGACATGTTGTTTACAGAAATGACTGCATGGGCACTTGCAGGAAAAAAATATATATTCCATGTGGAAGGGTTTTTTACAAAGAACACTTTTGCTTGTCTCTGCTAAAGAGAAGAGAAGAGAAGAGAAAAACTCCCGGACAATTTGTCTCCCGGTATGAACTAACCCTTGGCTCTACTCAGATGCAATTCCTTGCAGAGCAAAGGCTCATTTATGTCTATCATATTCCACAAGATAGAGGTTATAGAGGATGTTATTGGCAAATAGGTCACATGCTGGCTGGCTGCAAAGGTGCATATATCCCTGCAGAAAGGGTAGCTGCTTGAAGGAGAAAGAGAATGGTTAGACATTGGATTTATTTTGCATTTTTCTTTCAGTTCTGAATGCAGGCTGTTCAAATTGGTTTGTCTCTTAAAACTGGTCTATCCCTGAGCATTGATTACTTGTGTATGTGCACCTCCAGGACACAGCAATAAAAGAATATCATTTCATTTGGCATAACTGACTGTAGAGGAAATTATGCCTGACATAACACAGATAAAAATAAATATTAGAAAAATATACACCAGAATGCTGCATACCAAGAACTCCAAAGTGACTTTTACAATTTTATGAGCTGGGATGTGTGTGAAAGAAAACAGTGAAATTTGCTATGCAGCCAGGTTACCAACCTTACCTCATGCTGAATAGTACTTTACATCAAAAAGCACACCATTCATTTACAGTTCAACATGATGCAGCTGGAGAAAACCTATCCCAAAATGTGGAGCAAAAAGGCTTTTCTATAGATGTTACGCAGAAGTTCAGCAGAAGTGATTAAGGAAAACAAGCCTGTAGCCACATTCCCAGTCACATAGGGATTTACAAATTGGGTCCTCCTGAACTGCTTCTGGAAGTGACAGCAAACCAACAAAGGGTGTTGTGGCAGAGACAACGCATGAAACCCATTTCTATTAAACAAAGAAATAGGTCACTGTACAATGTATGTGATGAATTTTCTTAAGAAATAAAAGAATTTTCTTAAGAAAGTTTGGTGGAGGTCTAAGAAGAGCAATGGCACAGGAGAAAAATGGGCGATTCTAAATATCAAACAGACTTTACAGCCTCTTGGACAAACAAATGAGAAAATCACGGCCTGTCAGGCGGGAAATTTCAGCTCTGCAGGGTATCCTGAGATGAGAGATGTGGAGAACTGGGAATCACAAGCTGCACAGCAAACAGTGCAGGCAACAGCATCACCTCTTGTGTCTCCTCCTGCCTCGGCACCACCAAACATCCCCACCATTCTTCCCTACGTAGCTGCTTTCATTAAGCAAACACAGCAACTCTGCTAGCCCAATCTGATCAGAAAGGAATTCCTAAATGAAGTGGGTTTTGAAGGCTAGCGCAGATTTATCACTTTATGGGAAAGATATACATTTGAAATAAAGGTTGACAAATTTTCACCACTGTGTTTCTTTTTGAGTTCAGAATGATTTAACTTGTCAAATATAATTCATTACCCCCCTCAACTAGACTTTTCTATAAGGTGATTAAATGTCTGCTTTCTATTGCAAGAGTCACCACCCGAAAGTTATAAAATGAAATCAGGAGATGACTCATGCTCCAGTACAAATGTGTATTGCATACACATGAACATATATAAAAAGCAGATACACTGGTGTAATTAGCTGATTAACAGCCATGCTGTAAATCCGTAATATTTTCCCCCTCAAACTCTCCCCTCAGATTTCAACACTGAAGATGTCCAGAGTGGTGGCACTACCACAGAGGCAGGCGATTTCTAAATGTTCCTGCTGTAACCTCCTCTCTAATCACCTGCGGGAAGACAGCATATTGTGCCACTCAAACAATGTTTACAATTAATATGCCTCTTCAAAATGGCCACTCTAATAAAGAAAGACTATTTTCCTCTATCAACAGAAGAAAGTGCAATCAAAAGTAGTCACCACTGTCTGCAAATGAGCCATTTTTCTGAAGGCTGTATACTAAATGGCTGTTCTTCTGCAACAGACCTTGCACAAATCAGGAAAATGCAAATATGGGGATATTCCAGTTTGGACACCTAGCATGTTTCTGATATAAAAGTTATGAAAACTGACTTATTTCTATATAAGCTTTTCTAAGATTGTCACTAGACCTGATTTCTTACGCAGAGCTTTTGTCATTTGTTCAAATATATACACTCAGTCTGATCTTTAAAGTTGAGCTTTTATCAATTCTTAAACTGCATCTGATATGTATGTATAAAATAAGCACCATTCTGACAGCCACCTTGTCCTCAGGCCATTGCATGGTGAACTTTACACAGCAACCTGGAGATGAGCAAATCGAACTGTAACAACAGGTTGAGATAATGTTTGGGAAATGCCTCATTACATCATACATTAATTTTATGTTTTCCCTACAGACAAGAAGCAACAGACCTTACATTAGGGTCCTGCAGACTGGAGGTCTTACTGGGATTTACAAAAGAGGTCTCTTCTTTCACAGCCTGTTAAAAGAAGGAGCCAAAGTTTAGTACAATGTCCATGCACTTAGGGTAACACAACAGTTTCTTAAAAAAATATTCCTGTAAGCACCTCAGAAAACTGCAGTACCCAAAATGCCTACTCTGCCCAGACTTAAAAGGCACGATCTTTTTGAATTTTCATCTCCTACAGCTGACATTCACTGTGATGAGCTGCTATGTACAATGTGCAGGGCAATAGTGTAAGGAAGAGATTGGTACTGGAGGAGAAAGGAAGGAACAGTGACATTTATGGTTCCTCCAGAAAGCATTTGAGCAGAAATCATACAAAATCTACACAGGCAAACATACTGTAGTTGAGCTGTCCTTTCAATTGGAGTAGAGTAAATATTTATGTAGCCTAACTGAAATAATGATGCCAACTTTTCATTCAGTCTCCGAGAACCTAACTGAAAAATGTGATCCCCTACATATATTCACACTGTATGCACAATTCACAGAAAATCTCACCCACTACTGCTCTCTGCTAAATTACAGAGTCCTGTCTCTCATATGCCATTTGTCTGTAGAGTTGAAAATACTAGTATTGCAAAATAACTTACATGGAAATTGCTTTGTCACCTAGGAAATGCCCAATCTGGGCTCGTGTTGACATACTCCTCAACTGAGATGCAGTATTCCACAATCCACATGTAAATGCCAGTGTGAACACAACACTGACCCCCTCTACAGAAAATACCGACCAAAGAGACAAGAGTACCTCCAAATCAGTCATGGACTTCTCAGACTGTGACATTTGCACCCCGCTACATGAATGGAAGGGAACTGGAATGGTCCCATGACAGAGGGATTTTTCAGTGTTCAGTATCTGAACCACAGTAATTTGAGGCCATTAGGTCCAGATCAAATTAAATTAAATGTGTCAGTCTAATCCTCTTAAAAAAGGATGAAACAGATTTCTTCAAATCCATCAAATCCAAATCAAAGGATTTTGCAGACATGTAAAAATATTGTAAATGTTATGTAAGACCTTCCATTCAATACAAATTGATATATCCCATTTGGGGGTACTCATAAGAAAAGGAAACAAAATCAAAGCCGAGTTTCTTCTCTATCTTAGCAATGAACTAAAGTAAAAACATCACTAGGGATACTCAGTGCTTGGGGAAATTCCCCAGCCTGTGATGGTTTTGGGTTTGTTTTCCCCTTGTGCATAGAGGGAACAAAACCCTCATTGCCACTTCCCAGATCATTATTTACCAGATCATCGGCCATGGCGGGAAGAGACTGTTCCAGCTTGTACACACAATTAACTGTATGGGCAATTAAACTGGAACCACTGAAAGCCTGGCAGAAAGTGAACTCTGCTCTGGGCTGATTCCAGCCCAGGCAAGTACCTGAGGTGATGGGTTAGAGAGCGTTTTGAGACAAGTCCCTTAGTAGGAAGTTCATCCCTTCCTATTAGAGTTGCTGCACCTTGGATATTGATACCAAACTCAGGATCAGCAGAGAGGGGACTCTCTGACCCTCATCAGCAGACTTGTCCCTCTCCTAGGGGGCCAGTTTACACAGAGGAAGCTGGTTTACAGCTGGGTTACTTGGAGGAGAGCAGGACCAGCAGTAGATACTGGAGAAGCTCCACTCCAAAGTAGTGCCCTTACCTATTTGGGGTTAATCTCCCTCAGGCAGAGGTTTCCTCAGTCCTGCACAAATGCTCCAGCAATTAAAGAATCAGATAAATGTGGGACATAATCACGCCACCACCGTCATTGTAACCCAGCCACCAAATGTTTTGCTGCTAAGGTTTTCAGTGAATTAGTGTCACATCGTGAATCATTTCGGGATCGGGAGTGCAATTTAAAAATTGTAATAAATTCGTAGCTTTAAGAAATTCAGCTCAGCTTTAGAAAACTTTTTTTTCTGGTTTTCTAGTAGCTCTGTCTAGCATAATGTTTATTCAAAATCTATTGCTTTCTTGAAAGGAAAGAAAATTTTTTTTTAAGGACTGGAGAGGAAGCATTGAAAATCATTCTTTGCTGGCATAGATGAGCAGTGGAAGCAATATTTCTTTGTCCTACAGAAATTATAATGCTTTTTATAAAGCTGTTTGGTTTCTGAAAGCTGTAAACATGAATCCGGCTGTCAGAAACCTAATACAAAGTCTCTTCTTCCAAACTGATGTCTTAACAGCATTTTATTGTTAAGCCTGTCAAGCTAGCTGCTTATTATGTGTCAAATTGGTTACTTTTTAAAACTATAAATTTTAGTTTATTCCAATTTTCACCAAATTAATTGATCTGCATTTTAAGATGCGCTTGAACACAACAACAGAAAAGAGATGACAGAGATCAAGAATGCAATGCAGGGGCTGCGACCAGTAATGAAATTATTAAAATTCCACCTACTTAAATGCTATAAGCCATGGATCTCATTAGCCAGCTGAGAGGGCTTCGCTGTGTTAGACCCTTGGGTTCTTCTCAGCTCTGCGACTACATCACTGCTCTTTTTTGTCTTCTCTGCATTGGAAGGCTAAGCCTGCATCTCAAGAAGTCATATATTCCTAAGCAGCATGACCAGCATTCTCCATCAGTGAGGAATTTCTCTCGGTACTAATTTTCTCCGTTATTACTGATGCTTCAGAGATCAGAAAAGACTCCTGTACCCACAAGTAAGCACTGCATAGCAGTGAGCAAGTAATCCCAGTCTAAACTGTGAGGAGAGAGGGAGCATGCAGAGAAATGGGGGGGGCTGAACAGCCTCAGGTGATGAGGCCTGCCCTCAGGGTGCCATGGGGTGTGCATGGGCAGGTACAGATTTACAGGGACGGGCTCATTCTTCTCACCTTATGCCTCTCCTCCCTATCTGTGGAAGAACAGACATGGGAAACTGTTATACTTGCAAACCCTTCTGCAAAGGGCTTGCAAGCTGTCCGAAAGTGTACCACCCTTGCTTCAGTGAGGGCTTGTTGGCTTTTGAGCTGTTTGTCTGTTTCAGAAGGAGGTCAGGAAGTCACCTAAGTGGCAGCCTGTTGCTTTTATTTTCCTTCTTAACACTGCAAGTCACACTCACTCACCACAGAAGGACTTCCTCAGCCTTACTGAGAAGACGTGACCGTAGAACAAGGGTTATCCTTGTAGACAACTCTTACAATACAATTCCCAGATGGTTTGCCTTCAGTAGAAAACAAGTGCACCTGCTGGGGCCAGGATTTGAGTTTCCATTGCAGGACGCCTTCCAGCAACGGAGCAAGGGGGTTTAGGCAAGGGCAGCAGGAGGTGCCTGGTGGGGACCGTACGTGGAGAGCTGGGCAGAGGCTCTCACCCACTGAAAGCCCAGCACTGAGCTGTGTAAGGAAGACAGAGGCAGAAGCAAAGCATGGAACTGCTTAGATCTTAACTAAGGCACATTCTTCCCTCCCACAGAGGCTGCTGCTCTGAGGGAGAGATTTCAGGGCATAGCAGACCCGGAAGACTGATTTATACAGAAGCAAATTCATTTAATAATTACCCAGAGAAACAAGCTACTCTTCTGGCTACCAGACTGCAAACCAAATTAAAAGTTGATCCATATAATCCATCCACACAATGCCATTCTCTTTTTTTATCTGCATCAAGCCCAGAGCAAAAGAAAAATCATTAACGTTCTGATTTCATATGCCATTAAGTTTCTGGATGGTGTTAGAAACAAAGAGAAAGAATTATTTTATCATTTTAAGCATTACTTTATACTATTTAGGGACAAGAAACATGACTGGGCAGCAATTCCATTGTACAGGCTCTCTTCACAGATGATTGCTAAGAAGTATGAGTTCCACCAAAGGATGAAAAAAGGAGAAAAGTATCTAAGTGATATCAGATTTTGCCCACAGCTCTCTAAGCCATCTACCTATGGGCAGCCTGGGAGTTCTCAGACTGCTTTTCAGTCAACTCCTGAGCCCCTGCTAATCCCTCCTGCTGTCTCGGCAGCCAGGTCCTTTGGAGCCTTAGAGAGGGGGTGGATGCTCCAGGGACGCTACGCCAGACTCTGCTGAGCTTTCTAGAGGGGGTGGGAACACTCTCTGGCCCATGGGAGTAATCCCATGCATGAATTCATAAATCCTGGCGGCTGGATTTGCCTAGTAAAGAGCAGCTCCTTCAATTTTCTTCTGAAGAACGAGTTAGCCCCAGGACAATGGAGGACAGAACCCTAAAATGGGAATTGTTTGCACTAGGCATGTACCAAGAGGGAAAATACAGTGAAGACAGAAGTTTGGGTGCAGCTCTCTGTGATTTTGCCTCCAATGGTGCACTGCGCAAGGCGGTCTGCGTTCTTCATGCCTCAAGCAAGTGCCACGGGGAGCTAGCGCCATCTGTGTCTCTCCTCCATCACAAGGGGCATTGCTGCGGCTCTCACCTCTACTGATCCAAAACAGGAATACCTTGGATAAGCAAAAAAACTGTATGAAGAATCAGATCACTGCAGCCGAGGGGGAGTGTCAGGTTCTCATCTGAGAAAGACAAGGGTCTAGAAGGCTCATAGGAAACATATGATGGCTCTTATTTAGCAATTTCACAAAGTTCTCAGTTGCGGAAAGGAAGGGAGAGCAACACAGCTTTCACATGTTTGGAGATCTTCAAAAGGAAGGAAGGAATGACTCTCACTGCAGGGCCTTGAAATACTTCTCTGTCTTGGCTCTTTCTGAATCCGTAATGATGCTAAGGAGGCCTGATTCATATTTGATTTTTCAGCTCTTTATCAACACTTTTAATCTTTTGTCAGCCGCGCCAAATGTTGGCTGATCTCATTAGATAGTACCGGCTAAGGAACATGTCATCAGGAAGAATGTTCTGCCAAGGTAAACCTACCTTGGTGATTTAATATGTCAAATGTAACTTTTCAGGCAGAAAAGCATGATGTTTATGTCTCTTGGGAACAGACTACTCTGGTTTTTTCCCTCTGAACGAGGCCTGGCACCATGGGCTCTGGCAGGGCTCTTGCACATCAAGGCAATTAACAGTACTTGTCTCATCATGTACTGGCACTTAGAGGCACGCCAGAGGGGAGACACAGCTGACATACCCTCAGCGTGCTCTCAGAGTCTTGTGACACCACTGCCACATTTGTATCCCAGGGAATAAAGTGAAGATCTCATCAGTCCCCGCATTCTGTTTATGTAAATCCTCACGCCCCTTCTGTACCTCCAGCAAGGCTGCCACATCACTTCCTCAGTTCCTTCTCTGATTTTGAGGTATCATTGCTGACACACTTCTAATGAGCTGCCACGTATCATATATTCATCACACACAATCAAAATCTTGTATTTTTATACCTGTGACACCATCAAACTCCTGTAGCCTCACTTTTAAAGTTGAGCAAACCTGTTTCCACGTAGCAACTGATCACAGAGAATTTGCAGCTGAGCCATTTTTAAATTCCATTGTTATGAACAATTATAACTGATGCGATGTTGCGCTTGCTGCTGTTCCAGTTGAGAATCCCAGTGCAGTTGCTTCTTTTTACCTAGCCTGAAACTTGACAGTGAGTTTATTGCTCATCCAAGTGGGTGACTAACAGCAACAGCTTTAGCAAGGAAGGCACAGTGTACATAAGGAGCTGTGGAAGCTTCCCCCACAGCCTGAACACCTCAGCTGCGACCTGTTATACTCACATAATTTCAGTTCTGATCTCTGTGCAAAGACTGTCAAATTGTGCAGCAGCTCAGTGCTGTGAATAAGGACGGATGGAGGGAGGGAGGAAAGGAGGAGAGGGAAGCAAACTGCACCTAATTCATGATGGAAGGAGCCTGAAATGCTGGAAAAGCTGATCCTTTCAGGGTACTTAAGTCAACATCTAGTGAAAGCTAAGAATTCCTCTGGGGATCCAGAAGGATTTGTTTAAGTCCTATTATAAGAAAGATCGCATATGATTATAAATCCTCAAGTGTCTTCCCCTCACCTACTCTATTTTCATTCATGACCTGATTAGGGTTTGAATCCAGATCTCCTTAAGTGAATAAAGCTCCAAAGACCCAGCTTACATAAAGACAGTGAATTTTTTCTAGAAATACATGGCAAAAGCATCTGGACTTTGAAGATGACAAGTCCTTGCACTGGAATCTTTCCTTAAAAGAGAGAGAACACTAAAAAAGACAAAGAATCGTCAAAACCGTAGCTACGACAGACTAGCACTGTGGATCACCTCACTCATGCACCTTTTCTACCATAAATAATGCATAGATCCCAGTCTCATTTACACTGCAGCCATGGCTTGCATCTGTGTAGAGAGCACAGGATGACACCGGTATCCCGCATGACCTGAGGTATTTTCTGTACCGTGGTCCAGTCCTTTCCTCAAGACAACTCTAGACAGCACAGGCAGCCTGCTCTCACTCACATATTTGCAATACTTAAGGCAAAACGGACATGATGTTCGGCCTGCACTTGTTTCTAGGGCAGGGAGAAAAAGAGAGATGGCTATCGACCTGGCCTAAAAATTTACATGTGTATAGGCTTGTCAGGAAAGTCAGTGTGTGAACGGAGTTAGAGGACTGAACGTCCCTTTGTTCAGCCTAAATGTCCCTTTGTTTACTGAGAATCAAGGCAGGGGAATCAATGGCTGGAGAACCCAAACCTGGCTGATCGGAGATACCTCTCCCTGGCCAACAGTTTCCATTGGGGTTGAAAAGGGAAGAACAAACGGGATTTTGTATGCTCTTTGTAAGGAACCATGCATCTCCAAACTACCTTTTCTCACCACTTTTTTCTCAGCAAACAGCTCAAAATGTTCAGTGAGGAATAGCTCAGCAGTAATGTCACCTCTATTTGTCTTCTATAAACTGCACTGCAAAAATGTACCTGCAGAATGAGCTTGGCCTTCCCTTGTCTGCAGACAAGTGGAAGATGCGAGTGATGCAAAAATCAGCTGTAGGAGAAATCTGTGAGAAACAGGATCCTTCCCTGTGTTAACCTGCTAGACAGACGCACATCAACCCAAGGATTTAGGAAAGCCTGGGTAACAGCTGCAGAACACAGACACCACTTGTGGATGACAAACTACTAGAACATGGCACACACTGCCTGCCAAAATAAAAAGCCCTGCTGAGATAGCTGTACATTTGCTCAGGAGCCTGTGCTTAATTTTAAGGATAATTAGGATTTGTCCAAAGCCAAAGTGGGTATAAATAGCAAGTGAAACCTGCAAGTATCTTCCTTTCATCACTTGGGCCTTGAACTGTTTGGCAAAAGGGACTCTTTGTGATACTAACAAGTCATGTCTGCTCAATCACAGCGTATCAGCACTAACTCATGCAAGCTGCAAAGGGGTTTTAAATGCCAGGGAGAGCTGGTCTTTTGTATTCTGACAGCTCCTTACTGCTGCTTTATACCACTCCCTCTCAAATGAAGAGTCTGGAATATATGCAAAAAAAAAAAAAAAAGAGATGTCAGTTGCTTCACAGTGTTTAGGGCTCCCCTGGAGCTTAATTATGTGGGAACTGTGACATGTGGTCTGTCAGCTAAAAGGTGACAGATCCCTGTGGCACAGTTTGAGAGGAGTGTTGTGAAACATTACTCATTTGCTCTCGCCCTACAGGTACCTGTATGGCATGCCCCGTGCAAACCACAGGTTCCCACAGCTGCATGTGGGCTCCTCGCGTTTCTCACCTGTGGTGTCCATGGCAGTGAGATCCTAGATCCAGCTTCCAGCATCTCCAAGCACACTGCAGTTTGATTCTACCTTTAGATGAGTGGCACATAAATATTCCCATCTTCACCAAATAAAAAAAACCCAACCCTCACTCATGTTAGTTTTCTGCTGCTCTATAACTCTAAAACACGAGCAGGGGGAAGTGATCAGCACCATAACCTTACAAATTTTCGGTCTCTTAAGTCAGGGCTATAACTATGGGAGATGTATTGTCCCCTAGGAATGCGATAAACAGCTCTTCAGCACAATTCTGAAATGAAGCAGCACAGAGATAATATTCCAGAATATATTTTCAAATGTCTAGCATCATTTCCCCTGGTTTCATTTTGTAAATCATAAGCACTGGAATCATTTATTTCTAAGGCTCTCTCTTGCGTTGGTGCCTAGCTGCCATTAAAAAAAAAAAAAAAGAAAACTACAGAAAATTTCTGTCCCAGATTATATTTTCCATTTGCAAACATTTACTCCATTCTCCGAATTAACAAGGAACAGCTTCTTCTTCTACTACATGCAGGAGGTGCTTTCATAAACTTGTCACATCCTGATGTTAGTAGCATATGGTATGGAAAATATTCCTACTGCTTGAAGGGAGAGCTGCCATTAATATTTCAAGCAACAATTTGTTAATTTTGGATGCGATCCTATAGTGCACCAATATTTTTCTCATGCTTTTAAGCCTAACCATACAATGAAGATACCCCATGAAGTGTCAAAAAGGATGAGTTAGACCATAGATTTCTGGGGCCCTTAGAAGAACATTTCCTTTCAAATACGGTGTGTGTAAGACAGTGTGTTTGTTTCTTCCTCCTTTTAGAGACTAGAGGAGCAAGTCCTCTTTTTTTTTTCTGCTTCTTATTTTTTTGTGCTAGCACGAAATATGGGAATAACTGTGCTCCACATGAGGAAAAGCAAGGCTGCCTTGCTTTACAACTCAAGGAATATGAGCTGTGCCTTGCAGAACCTAGATATACTTCTTGCTCTGGCTGCCTAGTAAATTGAAATATGACAGTACAAAAAAGAAGAGATGAGAAATGGGAGTGTTACGAATAAGGCCAGAAGGCAAGACTTCTCAGGGAAATAATATAGAACTGGCATCAAAAGATAGAATTGGGCAGAGGATAACATCGTTAGTCCTCCAGATATACTGAGCAGCAAGATATGTCAGATGGGGTCAAAGAGGGGCAGGATCACAGCCCTGGGGGAATACATTGAGTTAAATAGTTGTCTTCCATGAAGAAAACTATTCCTTATCTGCTCCCTCAAAAGGCTGCTGTGTCTCTCAGCAGGGTAATTCCATCCCAGCTCGCTTTTCCCAGAAGATGACTGAACTGGCACTGGGAAATGGCTTAGCTACTGGTATTCAGCTAGTTGTTTGGGGGACTGGGGGCAGGTAGAGAAGATAACTGAGTGGTTTTATGGTATTTGATACGGTGGTTTATCAGGTCCTCCTGTAGCTGCCTTCCCTTCTCCCATCTTCTAGATGATAGATGCTGTGTTTCTACTGATTCCTTCACCATGAACGTTTTTCCCACCCTTTTCAGGGCTCGTGTAGCCACAGCTTCTTACTGTAACAGCCGATCCTTGCCTGGTCTCTGCCTGCTTATTTTTGCAATGTATCTGAGAAGGGTGATCTTTCATAATTGACAGGAGGGGAAGTCAAGTGCAGAAGAACTCATCTCTAGTTACACAGGCAATTTTGTAGCTAAGCAGGTAGTCGAATGAGGATTTCTAAGATTAAGGTGACTTCCTAATTTTTCTGGCTATAAACCTTAAGCCATACTTTGTTGGCACTGAAAGCTTCAGAGATTTCAATCTGAACCATATGCCACTATTTTTCCACAATATATGCTATGCTGCAACGGTCTTCTTTATCTTCCTTCCCCTGAAATAATAAGATTTTTCTCATTGAGGCCAAGTCTACAGATATCTACTTAACCCAATCTGACTTTTAAAGCCTTGTGAAAAACAATACAGGCAAGAAGGAAAAGAGGAATGCTCAGTTTGCTCTGAAAGTTATTTACAACACAGCTGCAGCTAAAGAATATGGTTATGGCAGAAAAAGCAACCCAGGATGCCTTCCCTCGGAAGGCCTCAGACGGAAAAATTAAGGCAGGGCAGGTCAATTGAGAGATGCATACGTTAAGCACATTTCCTATCTTGCCTTATTAATGTTGTATTCTGAATGCAGCAGCACACACTGCTTCCAGCCTCTAACTATCCAGTCAAACATCACCTTTAAGCATAATCAGGAGAAAATACAAACATGAGAAGTATACTATGACATCCTGTCGAAAAGGCACACAGGAAAAACAGAGGGTAAACCCAAGGGCAGAAAAATGCTACATAAAACACAGTTGATAAAACACAGAATTCAGAGAGGTGAGAGAACGGCTTTAAGGAAAAACTAAAAGAAAAAAAAAACACTCAAAAACTCCTTCCTCCTTATGCTGCCAGATTTATGGTTTCTGCTATTGAAATCTAGGGCAGTCAGAATAACCAAATTTTGATACTTCCTTAGATCTAGTTGGACCAGATGTAATCTAGCTCTCAAATGAAAGATCTGCCAGGGAACAACAAATACACAAAGGTGATTGTTAACAAAGCCCTTTGCTGGGCAAGTTGACCTGGCATGTTATTGTGAAGAGAAACAAAGCAATGGAAATACCAACATAATTTGCGTTCAAAGAGAATGGTGTGCTCAAGAGTACCACAGGAACTGGGGATAAGAATTATAACAATCTTTCTACCTCTATATTTGTACCTAAAATGTTGTATTTGGCTTTACTTTTTGGTGCGGATGGCATTACCTTTTGTCCACAAATTGCACTTGAAAAGAGTAACACAATTTAGGTTTCAATAGATTTACCTCTGATTGGGAAAACAATTTTTTTATAGTAATTCTATTTAGTATCAGTTTTCAGTTGCATGGCATCACTAAAAGAGTGTTTTTGAATCAGGATGTATCTAATGTAAACACTAACCGAGCAGTGAAAATAAAAGCTTAAAATTCAGTTAAAAGCACACAGACAAGTAGGAAAACAAAGTATTAGCTAGTATTTCACACTCGGACACCTAAAGCTAATCCCCTGAAATAAAGGTTGAATCTGGATACATAGATATTATCATTGGAACAATCTTAACCACACTTTCCATGAGTAGTGGGCAGCCTCAGAAAACTCCAGAGGTTACTCTTTCTCAGCTACAAAGTAAGTAAAAGCTACAGTGAAAAACCAAAGATTTCCTGAGGCCATCTTTCCTGTTTTGTCAGCCTCTCTCAGCCGTATTAATCATGTCAGTTAGGATATATTTCCTACTTCCACCATATCAATCATTTTGAGTTACCTGAAGAAACTGCAGAGCAGATAGAGAACCCTATGTCAGTGTGCATACTTGACCAAAAATAAGGTGCTTCCTCAGGAATGATGTGATTTTGGAGAACTGGTGAAAGCTATGCCAAAAGTAAAAAAGCAGAGTATTAAACACAGATTACCTGGGCACCTACTCTAAAAGCAGCTTCCACTTGAGCTTTGAGGATGTTGCACTTCAAATGGTCAGGTACAGACGAAGGTGACACAGGGGCATGGAGAGTCTTTTCCGATACCTTCTTGTCTTCAGCCTGTATTTAAAAAAAAAAAGCAGTGACATATATTAGAAAGATAAGTTCATAAAATGATCAAAGGTTAAATTTTTACTTGTAATAACTTCATTCAGCAATACTGGCTAAAAAACTTCCATATTCATACCCTGATAGATACATCTTAGAAGTTTTCAAAATATTTAATGACTTGATACTATATTCAAGACAAGAATAGCCCCAGGGAAGCCTGAGTAATAGAAGCAAGAAAATGATGTGGAATGAAGATACATTAAAAAAGCCCAGCCAGGCCCTGGAGTGGTTGTTCAAACCTCTGATCACTCTGAGGAAGCAAAACATTGTCTCAAAATATCCCACAGCGGGCAGAAGAGCGAACAGCAAAACTATAGTGAACGCTGGCTTTTTATATCCCCCTTAAAACGCAAAGCTTTGCAGATTTAGCCAGAGAAATGTGAAGGAATCTCCACCTAATTGCAAGCTAAGCAAAATCTCCCTCATCAGAAAGAAAATAAAAATCAAGAGAGTTTAAACATTGCTGATGCTGTTTCCACTTGATGTCAATCTTTTACCTACACAGCAATCTGAATCAGAAATTTTGGCCTCAGGACAGCTAGTTTAGTGCCCTGCTCAAACATGACCTAAAGGTTTTGTGCCTTGAACAAACTATACCCAGCAGAAATGCCACATTAATAAACTTCTCATGCAGAAAAGGAAAACAAAAAGAAAGACCATGTAATACTAATGTATCAACAAAGAGGGTATGAATGAGACCAGGACTGTAAACATGAACTCCTAAACAATCAAACTGTAATATGTTGCATATTTTTAGAGAATAATTGGGCAATGGCATAACAGCCATTGCAAACTTCTCTATTCTTCCTGGAAGTGAGACCTGAATTACAGATGAGTAACAGCCTAGACTGTGCATTCATTTTCTGCTCTTGTGGCTGAGAAGGGTGAGTGGTTGTATATACCCAGACAGAACAGATCTGTAATGCTGTCATTCAGATTTCAGCCCAAACAGGTACAAGGCATCAGTACACCAGGTCCAGTGATCCTTGAGGTTCATCTCTGTCAAGTGTTTCAAGACAGAACCAATCATTTTTTTTTGCCACTGAAATTACCATATGATTAGCCCTTTAACTTCAAAATCTGTCTCCTTTATCCTTCCTTCTGCCCTCCCCCATGGCATCCCACTGGCTGATGATAACTACACTCTTACTGACTCTTTTCTCAGGTCCTTGAGCAATCGCAAATGGGAATATCAAGATTCGGGGGACTCTTTCTGCAAGTGGAGCCAGTCACAAAAGCAATTGTGTTGCCTGAGGAAACTGTTCAGCAAACACTGGGGAGGGAAAGAGCCAGACCTTAGCAGAACTCTGTTGAGACTGTAAGATATTTATGTGTAAGCAAAGTTAGTCTAGCAGCCTTCTGCATCCAAAATGCCATAGCTGCCAGGTATGATTTTGAACAACTGTCTGTTAAAGGACCGCTCGTCATGAGATTTTTTTTCTCTGGCAAATTTCTAATAATTCTTACATGTTTATTTGTCAAGCTACATTTACTTTTTTATGAGGAAGATATTTTTGGACTTCCCATTCTTCCTAGTCTCCTCCTAAGGGAAAAAGAAAATACATGAAATGAAAAGTGACAGTGTCTAGCTGGAGCAACTTATGGAAATGTAGTCATCAATTCACTCTTGAATATAACAGTAGTTTGGCAAGTATATGAAAAAAAAAATAGCACCAAACCCAAACATGAAATATTTGATTGCCATAGATGTCTTTTCTGGGATACTCATGAAGCTGAGAAGTGGAGATAATCAAAAGGACAAAATTATTTGTAAAGAAAGCACAGCTTTTACTTCACCAATATTCTTGGTAGACAAAGTGAACACATTTTAAAAAAGGCTGTTATTGCTGTCAACTTTTATGTGTATTGATTTCTAACAGCACAAAAAGTAACACACTAAGCAGTGGCATTTCTAAAGGCCATTCAAAAATCCCACCTTTGTTTTAAGACTGTATACTAATTAAATAGCATTTCAGTCAAGCAAGGTTAAACAACTGTATTTTACTTGCTATATCAAGACAACCAAGGCTTGTTTAGGAGACAAACGTGTTTCATAACCTGAAATGTTTCCAAGTCCCATCCCTCTGTTACTCAGATGGATATAGATATTTTTCAGTCCTACTGTTCTTCCTCCACTGCCCAATTTTCCCACACTGACCAAGAGGAAGGTAAAAGTCCCCAGGACTGCCCTATAGCTGGGAACCCTCAAAAGATCTAAATCTCCTGCTATATTCGGTATTGTGCAGGTGACTCCATTTAACAGAGATCCCCAATGTGGGATCTGATGTGCAAGTCTCACACTGAGATTCTTGAGAGGTCCAAATAGTGATGCTGACCTGGCTGAAAGAGGAAGCTGCTGTTAGAGGGTGCACACTTCCCAGAAGCCGTTCCTGGGTATTCAGTTCCGCTTTAGTCCTTGTTTGGGTCACACTTTAAGGGTTTCACCTTCCAGCACGCAAAACTTGCTTTGCTTGCACTGCACCAGGAGCAGCAGCATCTTTAGTGAGCGGTCACACATGAAGAGCAGACATTGCTGCAATAGCTGCTCGGCCTCGTCCTGCTCCCCAGCTGCTGAGCCAGCAGCCGGAGGCCACCACGTCCCCCTGCCCCAGTGGAGACGCTGACTGCACACAAACCACACACGGGGCTCGGGAGCGCTCAGCCTGACCCAGGCCTCCTTTAGCTTCTGAGCATATGTCAAAGGCCTCTTTGCCAGCCTGCCTTGGCAGTGACAGCCTTTTTTGCCACAGAGCAGCACACCCTGAATCATTGCTGATTCTGCTCTCCCACAGCTGATTAGCTGAGACTATTACACACAGTCAGTGGCACTGAAGATCCAGACGAAAAGTAAACTCTAATCACAGAACAAAGCAGCACCTCCTTATTGCAGACTATTAGCACTTCTAAGCATCCATATAAGTTCTTTTTTTTTTTTTTAATGTCACTAATCTTTACATATAAGCTCGTTCATCCCCCGATTTAACTCCTAAAGTATAACTGTCATCAAGAATGCAAAAAAAAAAATAAAATTTCATGGCTACAAAAGCAGATGCAGAGTCTTCCATGGTTCATTTCACTAGTTCATAGGAAAATCAAAAATCTAAAACCCGTCTGCATTAGGAATCTCCACATACTATTGCTACAAGAATGAAAGTTGTATTCTACTTTATTTTGCTGTATAGTAACATTTCCAGAATTCTCACTGCTTGCAGCATAAAGACAGCAGCTAGGTATTCATCTGTTGAGCCAGGTTAGCAGTTATTAACATTTTGTTTTCATTTATAAACTCAGGGTATTCTATTTGGAAGTGATTAGAATGCTAAGCATGATATTAATGATACTTCCTATTTTATCATTTTTTTATTACACAATTCAAAAGAATCTTAGATACCCCTTTCAAGTGAAAGTCTTAGAATCAAACTTGCATTTGAAAGAGATAATATTCTTGCTTAGAATCGCAATTTAAACTCATCCTAAAAGGTTCAGAAATTAAGAAAAAACCCATTAGGATACCTGATAACACTCCAGTTCTCCATGTCCAATTCTGCTGATCTCAATAACAGCAATGTTTTCACATTGCTTTCACCATTAATACAGAATTTTGCTTTTCCATAGAAGGAGAACACTGGAGAATTGCATTTAAATGGATAGAAGTCGAACAAGCTCAGATATATACACATATAAAACTAGAGGCATTTTTCTCTTTTTGTAATCGGGGTCTTACATTTGCTTTTCTCCTCCCAAACATTTACTTTAAATTCAATTACATTTGCTGATACTAGAACTGAAGGCAGATTTGTAGAGTGTTAGATAATGATGACACTGACTTTGGTTTGCAAAGCTAAGTGAATATTAAGTACACGTACAGAATATAAAAATAGTTGCGTGAAACACAGCAACACCACTCCTGTACATAACATTTCCACACTCTGCTTTAAAAGGTTGATGCTTTGTTCCATATCAAACTTTGTACCAAGAGCAAGATTCACGATCTTGTGCCCCTGTGAATTTATTGACAGCTTCTTCTTAGCCAAACAGCATGTTTAAAACATGTATTTGACTGGAGATAACTGAAGAATAGAATGAATATTTTCTTTAGGAATGCGGGTCTATTTTTGTTGCTAGTCATCACTACTAGTGGGAGGTAAAATTTTAACAAAGACAACACAAATATATAGGTTCTGAAAGCACAGTAGCTGTGTGAGGTTTCCTGGGGCTCAACTACATCTGCAAATGTGCATGGAAATCTACAGACTCTTTTGCCCCTTTTTCAGCAGGAAATTTATTGCTTTTTTTTCCATGTGATAGCTAACACCAATTACAAACAGATACCACAATGATAAGACCTGTACAATTGTGTTATTCTTATTTGAGGCAAAGTTTACAAGCAGAAACTGCATCTTCTTTATTAGAAAAACAGCACAGCTGAAAAAACAAACAAACAAACCCCTCATTAAGCTGTTAGACACAGAATATTTTCCTCAGGTTAGCTATTGGTCTAATGAAAGATACAACTCCCAATACATCTTGTTAGGCTTATATCCTCGGAGTAAACCTCTTTAATTCTTGGTATCAAATTTGTTTTATAAAATCCTATTGCTCAATATTATTAAATCCTACCTCTGTCACTGCGAGCTTCATGACAGTCTTACTGGACCATGGTAGCCGCGTTTCCTGGGATATACCCTCTGATCCATGTACCACACAGAAGAGTCTCAGATACATCAACGAGGTGAGTTCATTTTGGGGGTTTTCTTAAACTACAAATGATTTTTGGAACCATAGTGGCTTCAGGCATTGCTGCCATGCGGGGAGCAAGTAGTTCCACAGATTTTTGCAGGTGGTATCGTTTGCAAGCAGACAATCTGTGTAATTGGGCAGCCCGATAATACAGTCTTGCTCTGCTGGTGAAAGGCCATAAGTTTTGAGCAGAGTTTGCAAAGATGTTAAGGCTCATCAGGCTGGCTCTGTTTGAACCTTTTTCAATTTGCCTGCAGCTTTGTTCTACTATGTTTAGCTGTAGCAGCAATAATTTTATATAGAAAACAGTAACACCGGTATGCTTTGTAGAATAAAATATTTATGACTCTAACACAAATACGTAGTTTAAAGCAATGTAGGGCTGACATGAAAACATGGGCCTTGAGAAGGGGAGACACAGGACATGGTGTAGAGGAACGCTGACATTGAGTGACAGCGCAAAGGGCACAGGCTGGCACCGGGGACCCATGGCTATAAACAGCTCACCAATGACCAGTTAAAGTGTAGACCTGAACCTGAACAAAATTTGGTTTAGGGGCAATGAAGAGGGTGAAGACATAATATAATAGCATATATATGTAAAAGCCACAATGATGCCTTAGGTTTTAACTTTTATATTTTTCAAATCCTGTGCTGCCTGGTGTGTAACTCTGAAGTTTCGTGTGGCCTGTTAGCTGCTGTTCTCTCATGCTGGTTAGACATAACAAACCTCTGCAGGTTTCCACTCCAAGGACATCAGGCCCAAAATGTGTCAACTAAAAGCCTCTAGAGGGGGGCAAACTTGGGGTAATTCCATCATGAACTAAGGTTACAATTGGAGAATGAACCCTGATATGCAAATGAACCAAACTTATCAAAGGGTGAAGAACCCGTGACCCGGGGTCCATCTTGGGTGTCCATCTTGGGTGTAGCCTCTGGACTGCTCAGGGTGTACCTTTGAAGGCCCTTCAAATAAATACCTTCCTTTATTCTCTTATTCTTGTTTGGTCTCTGTGTTTTAGGTGGCCACATAGGGCATCAGTTTTTGCTTGGCACCCCAGATGGGACCCGAACCCACAATCCCTGGCTTAGGAAGCCAATGCCTTATCCAATGCTCTGTATCCAAATGAATGTCTTTGGATACAACCACGTACGGTACATTTGGGTGTAATATGAAGATGTAGATCAATGCAGAAAGAGCAAGACGTAAAGGCTTATGTGGAAACATACAAAAGGACCCGTATTGTAGAGTGAGGAGAAAGAAGAAAACATGAACTTGACTGGATAGAACATTGGAACAGGCTGCCCAGGGAAGTGCTTGAGTCACTGGAGGTATTTAAAAGATGTGTAGATGTGGCACTGAAGGACATGGTTTAGCGATGGACTTGGCAGTGCCGGGTTAACAGTTGGACACAATGGTCTGAAAGGTCTTTTCCAATCTAAATGATTCTATGATTCTATGACCATCGTAATTCCCCCTCTGACCCCACCAGAATGAAATCACCAACCTTAGGACCCACGGGTGTAGGGAAAGGGTGAGCATAACACCAGGAAAAGAGGTAGAAATAATTTAAAATGTATTATTATTCTTCCTTTTTATGCAATAATTACAGCTGGGCTAATAATTACTAGACTCCCAAGATTTCAGAAATGTTAACAATACATTCTTGGCTTTATATTATACACACACACACAGAGCGCAATGGGGGATGGGGGAACATATTTTTCTAATGAAAGGCTTCCAAGAAGAAAATCAGAAATACATTCACAGCTACAACACTTAGGCTTGTCTGTCCTGGAGATTAAGGAGTCTGCTAGCACCCGAGGGCATGAAACACAAGTTGAAACAGACTTTCATCATTCAGTAGGTGGACAGACACGCACACCATACCAAACAGCTCTGGAAAAGAGGTTGGACGCATCCATTCATCATTCCCATGAGACAAAGTTTGCTGCAGCAGACAATCAAATTAATTAACTGCAGAATCTAATTTACCCAATTTCTTGCTAATTCTCCTATGGGTCGATTATTAAGCCTGACAAATTCCAGCCCGAAAGCACTTTGCTTGAAAAAAATAACAATTAGCAACAGGAAGGGAGGGAGTGAAAACTGGGACTCCACAACAGATGTGGAAATGGTTGCTTTTTTTTTTTTAATCAGAAAAAGAGTAAATGAAACAGCTTTGTAAATGCTTCACTGGTTTTATTTAAGCATAATATTTTGGAGGATGCAAGACTAGGCGATAAAAAACAATTAGTAGACCAGAAATCAATGGAGTGATGCAGGCGAGGAGCTAATGCTTCATTTTTTTGCCAGAAATTAGACATGTTGAACACTCATTAAAATCTGTTTGCTGCAGGACTGAGTTAACTACCATAACCAAAGGAGGCCTCATTCTCAGTTAGAAATACTTGTCACAGTTCGGGGTTGTTCAATCCGGTCTAACCGGCCTCGTTGCCTTCGTGCTGGGCAGTGCTCTACAGCGTTTCATCCCAGGGTTAGACCAATATTTATGGCATGTCCCTCTCTTTAACTGGAGAAGTCATCTGCTGAGGCAACTCCAGGCTCTGCTCAGAGCTCAAAGACCTGTGGTTTGTTTGTTTTAGCTTTGTGAGCTCTGTATACACATTTCACCAGGATCTAGGTCAGAAAATGGTGCTTGAAGAAGAAACCACAAGTGAAGGGCCAAAAGAACTTCAGAATGATTTGTTGGTCACAATCCATAGCCTATTATGTAAGGGCCAGATCACTGAAGTGCCTTCCAGTGGTAACTCTGGGCCCGTTTCAAGAGTATGTACAATTTTCAGATTGCTAAAACCAGTAATTTTAATAAATTTTGAGGGACTGGCCTCCTTTGCATTCACATGGTAACCACTGTTCATGGGAATGCTGCCCAGTTCTTAAACCCAAACCCTCTATGACTGCCAGGGGAGGGTTTTCATTAGACAGCCCATGTCTCTAGCCTCGCCTTTTGCTGAGCTTCTGCCAGAAACAGAAGCATTTAGCAGCTCTTGGTGCTCATTACAAGACTTTTTCATCAGCTAAACTTTGACTGATGACAGACTCATCACAGCAGACACAGGCTGCGTTTACTGTGCAGCTGCATTTATTGTGAAGCACTGACTTGTTATGATACTGGGTTCTGCTAATTAGTCTTTAAATAAATAATCCATCTGACTGTGGACAAGATTCTAGAGCTGTCAGGACAAGCCAAAGAAAACCATTAATTATAGAAGAGCCGAGTCCTCCCTCCACAGACTTGCAGCGAATATGAACGAGCGAGAGGATCAGAGATCAGGCAGAAGTTGCAGGGACACTATTTGGATTACTTGCACAGTATGGTGGAATATAGAACCACAGTGTTTTAAGCTTTCAGTTTAAGAAAGAAGACAGACCATAAATCTACTCATTTTGAAATCAAAGGGGTACCATTAAGATCACATCTTCGAATCTTTTGTGCAACACAGGTCAGATTGGTTTACCCAATTGTGCACTGTGGTCAATGTGGACAGAGCCCTCACACTTCTTCGCTTTGTGCCTTTAAATAGGCCAAACTGAGCTCTCAGCGAGCTCTGTAGTGTGGGACAGTCCTTTAAAGCATGTTTTGGACATCGCATGTGAGTGAAATGCTCTCTGCTGGGGTTCAGATAGAGTATCAGTAATCACATCTGGGCTACACAAGTCCTCTCACAAGACCTGGGTATTCAACGGATGAGCCTGAGATGGAGGATTCTCCTTTGGCAAACTATGCCAGTGCTTAACAAGCTTTGCCTATAAAAAGCTGTACTTATTACCAGTTGAGAGTATTTCTAGGAGATGAACTTGAGAAATGTTCACAGGTGACTTCTTTCCCATTTCACTCCAGTTTGTTGACTTCATGATTTATCTTTTTAATTCCTACTTGAGCCAGACAAAATAACAACCCCTCACAGGTGAAAACCAAATAGATTTGGGAGAAAGCCTAAAATAATCCACCTTCCTCTGTTCATTGAGAAGTCTCCAAAAATCATGACACAGGTCATTACCTCATGACTGCATTGAAAAGGCACAAGGACTGCAGTCCATATCTGAACTACACCACAATCCTATGACAAACACTGAACACGGTTCAAGGAAATCTTTATGCTAGAAAACCCACTGCTTTATGGAAGAAACTCAATTAACTGTAATGTTGAAAAAAATTCCAATATTTAACTTTCTCATTAGAAACACCTGGCTCACTGATTTTCAGCCTTCACTTCCATCTCCTGGAATCTCTCATCCAGAGAAGAGAAAGATTCTGCTGCATACAGTGCCTTTGCGCTCGTATTTTGGTACGGTTGGCCATGTCCTCTTGGATTTTAATCTCCCTAATGCTTATTGAAGTAATATCAGCGATAAAAGGCTGTTTGTAAAACCAAGGTAAAGTAATTTAGTTGAGTTCTCCCTTGAGCTTACAAAAAACTCTCAAAACACCATTTTTCTTTTAATAGGTCCGTACAGAGTCACCGGAGGCCCAGACCCATCTCTTTTGAAGACAGTGGCAATGCTTTCATGGACTTCACAGGGTCCAGCTCAGGACCTATGCGGTTGCAAACCAGAGATCCTGGTCCAGATTCAGATCAAGGAATCCCACAGTTCAGGCACAGTGGATTTAGCCTCACATGGACACAAGGAGCCACCAACTTGCTAATCTCTGATCTCTGGCAGAAACAGCAGGACATGGCTGTTTGGCCACCCCTGCAAAAACTGTCTCATAAAACACCCACTAACATCAGATGCCAGGGGGAGTTTATGGCATAACACGGACTCCTCATGTAGAAAAACAAGATTTTTTTTATCACTTAAAGTGTTGTTATTTTTTTACAGCTCTGGGCTGCCTAGATGACTAACTCTTCACAACTAAACTAAAACTATACCATAACATTGTTGCAGCAGCTTCTGAAATTTTAAAAGGCAAAGCTGATTGAAATGCTAAATCCAAAAACCAAATCCCAGTCCCATAAGGAGATGGCGAGAGGTGATTAAAAAGCAAGCCGGTTGAAGATGAATGTTGATTTGAATTGGAGGTGAAAAAGCAGCAGATTTTGAATATGAAGTGACAAGGGTGCTCTGGCATATATATGTAAAAGTATAGATGTATATGCTATACCTTGTTCATGCTGACGTGCAGGGCTGGCCATGGTCCAACTACCTTCACACTCTCCGTTTCTATTTTCTTCAGATGAGAAGTTTCATCATAAAGAAGGGGAAGTCCTGAGCTCAGTTCTAAAAGGATGCCCAAAAGAAAGAAAGAAAAAAACACAGTCTGAAGGGAGGCTACAGAAGAACTGCAGAGCAAGACACTCAACTGCATTTGAAGAGACAGCGGTCGGCAAAGCATCTTCTCTGTACGACCCTCTAAAATGTTTCATAATTATGCCTTTCGGGTCATTTTGCCTTTTTCTATTTAGCAAACAATTCCTCCCCCTCCTCCTTCTCACTCATCCTTTAATCTCAGCAGAGCTTTTGCCAGCTTTGGGCTAGATATTTCTCTCCTTACCTCCCCCCCACCTCTACCCCCTCTATATTTTAAAACTTAGTTGACACCAGAGGGATTATTTATGCAGCCGAGGTGCCACTCTCAAAACATGTGATGTGTAAAGAGATCAGAGTATAGCTTTTGGCTTCTCTCAGACATCTTTATTTATATGCCAGCCTCTTTAAGACTGTTGTCAGGAATTTGCTGTGCTTTGTCAACAGAGATTTTGAGCAAGCCACCAACATGGAAAGACAAGGAAAAATACTTTTTCAGATAGTCCTGAAAGGTCTCCGTCAACGTCTTGGGGATGGCATGGCATCTATATGCGTATTTGCAAGTACTCATCACGTGATGATTTAACTAATCGCTGTGTCCTCCTGTATTTCTTTTTGCCGTGGAATCTAGATAATAACACTTGGGAACAATCCAGTTCTCTGGAGTCTGATTCAAAGCCTACCGAAATCAATAAAAACCTTGCGCTGACTGCAGTTTGGTTTGGATCAGGTTCTTAAGCTGTCCTAAGAATATTAAATATTACTCGCTCAAGATCTAATTCTACAGCTGTTTAAATATACATTAAGGGCTTTGCTGACGAGAGACAAATTGCTAAAACCAGCTTATAGGGATATAAGCAAAAAGCTGGTTTTGGCATTAGTGAAACATTATCAGACCCTGAGGTAATAATGTCCTAGAAAGGGTTACAATATCAGCATTGACCTCCTCTTGGTGGTCTTTCATCACAAGCTAGTGTTGCCAGAGTTCAGCATTTCTCACATCACAGCTGCTTCTGTGGATATGAGACTGTGAAACTGCCTGATACCCTGGGAATAAATTACCACAGCCATAAGATGAGACATGATGATGGGGTTTTTTTTCTGAAGAAGCACAATCATTCTATTTTCCTCCTAAGAAAGAAGATGAAGGGGGAAATTGCCTTATTTAAATTATTCAAGCTTGCTATTATTTAAAACTGATTTTTAAGCTGGAAGGTTTTTGTTGTTGTTTAAAGGGAGAGCTCTGGAAGACAAGCAGGCCAGTTTAGCCTTTTAACTCAATCTCAAACAAAAGAAAAGGCAAAACCCTGAAGTCCTACAAAAGGCATACATTTTCTGAGTCAGCATCAAGTCTTGGCAAACCCAGGCATTCATTCCAAGAAAGGATCTGGCAGCACTGTGGTTTTTCAAAGCTCTGTTTTCAGCCTGAAACTCAGTCTGTGTCAGACCATTCTCTGCTCAGGGTTATGCAAGGTCTTTTGTAGCGAGCGGTTCAGGAATAAAGGACGCCTTTTTTCGAAGTGATAACCTGCAAGCTCAGCCCAGAGTTCAAGAGGCAACCTGTGTCCCCTCTTCCCGTTCCTCATTTTCTGTCATAAAAATTCCGTGAGCTGCACTGCGTACGCGTTGGCATCGGCTCTCAGTGACAGCCCCAGCTGCTGCCGGTGAATCCGCCCGTGTGCACCTGGTAATCCATGCACGACGTTGCCATGCCAATTAGGCTCAGCAAGAGGCTCACCCTCTCCTCCCTGTAAGGCCAACTGCTGCTGCATACAGTGGGACTGGGGTTCTGGAATACGCTGGGGGAAGACGTGCTGCACAACGAGATGTGATGTGCGTACGTTAGCTTTGAGGTGAAGAGCGGCATCGCGAGTACAATAATCGGGCTGAATGCAGGAAAACAACATCTTCTGCTGAGCCGCCTTCATAAACACACACGTCAGATTTGTTTCACTGGATTTCATTTCCTCCAGTAATTGAAGCAGACAAATTACCTGGAATGTGAAAAATCAGGCAGGTCTGGCCCGGGTTTGTTTTCTGTTTGTTTCTGTAACAAAGTCCTGGGCTGTGTGTTTGCTGGGAAACATGCGCTAGTATTTAAAGGGAACCTTGGCTGGGCATATTGTTGTTTCCCTCTCTCCAGTCCATGTCCTGCTAATTGCACTGGAATTTTGGCATTTCTCAGAATAGATGTAAGTGGAAGAAAGGCAGATGCTTTCTCCCTCTCTCAGCCTGATGGTGGGTACATATCAGTGGGTCACTCCATGTTCCACTTCAGATGAATTTAAAACCATCTCAGAGCTCAGTGATGAGTCCAGTCCATAGCAACTGGAACAAGTCACAAAACACCTGTGGTCCCATGGAAAAGCACAAGGTAGGTGAAGTGCTGGTGTCACCTCTGTCAGCCTTATGAGGAAGTTTCTGCTAGGATAGCATATTCCCCCCATGAGACCTTTTTGCTCTTCAGGCATTTCCACTTGAGATATTTTGGTCACAAGCACCCTCTTTCCTGAGAGTGTCCCCAGTTTAGTGACCACTTACTTCCTAGAAACACTTTCCCAGCACTGGCCTTTCCACACAGCCTGGAGCCAGACATCAGTCCCCCATGTCCTCACGTTCCTGAGGCACACTGCTGATAGTGTCTCCACTTTGCCTGATTTTTTTCTTGTCCCACACACTGTGCCATGTGTGCTGTCCCCGATAACCAGCCAATGGCCAGCACGCTCCTTACCATTTCAGTACATGCACTGTGAACCTTTCCCACAGGCTCTCTACAAGAGTTTTCTCAGCTGAAATAGCCTGAGAAGCATTTTAATGAAACCATTAAAAACAAACCAAACCAAGTCCCCTGAGCACCAGCCTCGAAAAGGCACTTAGACCTGTCACCCCAAGCTGCAAATGAGTTAAGTCTGATTCTGTTTTAAGGGAAGCGCTGCTACCCAGACTGCCACTGCTCTCACAGCATAAACATGCCAGATGTAACCATGGACTGACTTCTCGAGGGAAATCAGCTTTGCACCTCCAGCCGGATGCACAGACGCCACGGGGGATCAGCGATGGGTTGCAGTGGGGCAGCACGGCAGCACTAAGACACCCAGCACACGGCATGCACAGCTGCCTAAATAGCTCAGCTGGGAGCAGTCAGCATGGCTCTGAGGTGTCCCGTCCCTTTCCACTCCCTTAGAGAAACTGGGAATTGGCATTCGGTGCTACTGGCATTGGGCAGGAACCAGCACCGATTCTCTTCTTCCGAATCAAACAGTGTGGACCAGCCTTCAGCAGACAAAGCGAAGAGAAAGGTAAATCTGTCTCCAGGAACAGGTGCCAAACACGCCTTGGCTTCTGAAGTCCCCTCTAGAGCACAGCAGCTGCCAGACAAGCCAGGGAGGCTGCTCCTCACCAGCAGGGTGAGGTTTGGGGGAGAGGGCTCACCCTCCCCTTGCCTGGGGGAGGACATGAAGCCTCCTGGGCCCCAGTTTCATCTCACAGGTAACACTCACTGGGCACAAAGATAACTGCTCCTGATGTTTGCCTTTGTGCTCTTCTAGGCTTTTTCTAAGGTTATTTCTGCAATAAGGAGAAGCAGGAAAGCTGTGTGACCTGAGAGGAGACCGAGTGCTGGAATAAACACCCTGTACTGTGTGGTTTTGCTGTTTCTTTAATTACCTGTTGTCCTGCAGGTGGGCCCACGGCAGGGCTGTGGGGAGCCAGAGACCAGCAGCACTGCTCGGGCTGAAGCTGGGGCAGAAGCTGGGGCAGAAGCTGGGGCACCGGGAGTCTGACATGGAGTTGTGGGCTGGATGGGGGGAGCCTCGAGGAGGGGGTCAGGGGAAGCAGGGCCAGCAGTGCCCTCTGGGTCGGGACACTCAGCAGCAGCATAGCTGGCTCTGAATGAATTTCCTGGCATGCTTCAGCTCTAATTTGGGAAAGGAAAATATGGGCTGGCACACCCCCCAGAAAGGTCACCGCCTCCCACTGTGCCAGGCTGACAGCCGGGCGAGGTTTTCCAGCACAGCCTTGCCAGCATCCCCCCACCGCCCGTGCCCAGCCAGCATCCAGGGCGGCCCTGCGACCGACCCGCCGAGGGCCAGCAGGTGCAGGGCCAGCTGAGCTGCCAGCAGCCCCACAACAGGACGGGCTGCACCCCCCTCCTGGATGGTGCCGGCGGCTGCAGAGCAGGACCGAGATGCAAATCCCTGTCAGGGGCACAGGAGCATCCAGCAGCCTGCTCTGAGCCTATATGGCTGTGCCAGGCAGAGGGTGGCCACGCTCCACGTCAGCCCCATGTGCTTCCCAGCGTGAAGGGACACTGGAGTGCAGTGTACAGTCAGTGGAAAACAACACATCTTCTGGAGGCTGCTCCTACGGGAGTAGCTTCATTGAAAGCCCCAGCAAGGAAGTCGTGTTGCTGCTTAGGATTCTTTCCTTAAATGTCTACAATGCCTTGCATTTTATTTCTTGAGATTCTCTGCTAAAAACTATCACGCTCTCTTGGGGAAAGAAAATTAAGGAAAATGTTTCTGAGCTGCTGAAACAAAGTCTGATTAAAGTGCTTGCCCAGGTAGGTGCCTGTGCAATACTGCTGAGGTGGGACAGCCTACAGTCAAGGTCACCCAGTACAGTCCAAGACCCTGGTTTCAGGAATTTGAAAATTGACAGATTAACTGACCAGAGTGAAAGTTTCCATAATGGATAGCTATCTCAGGGTGATTTACAGTTATGAAGGCAAAAAGGGGGCAAGGGAAGAACTCATCGTTTCCTAGAGACAAGGAATATAATAGATCGTATCTTGTTTTGCCCATCATCTGACGTTCTTACACCGCTTCAGCATCTGACACACTGCAAAGTGCAGAGATGGTAAATCTGGAGAGCAAGAAGTAGGACTGCTCAATGACAGGGATGTTTCTCTTCCAGTTCCTGTGTAAACCTACAAATATTTGGCCAAGCTCCATACCCTTAAAAATGCCTGTACACATTCAGCAGCAGAGACTTCCACCCAAATTCCCCAAGATTGCATCAGGAATGGACAGGCTTCTCTCCTCTTTGCTTTCTACAAGCCAAGAATTTCTCTGCTAAGGAAGCAAGCATATTCCAGTCTTGGTAGGTAAAGCTTGTAATTGTTCCCATTACCCAAACTAAAAGCAAGATGTATGTCCAGTGCTCCAAAATTTCTGCTGCCTGTGCTCAGATGAAAACAAGATCCAAACAATGAGGGCTGAAGGCCAGCTGGGCAGATCAGCAAAAGACAACAGCAGATGAGAGTAGGTTTGTGAAACTATATGAAGAGTAACAACGAAAACATAGCCTGTGCCAAGTGGTTAGGGAGTCAGATTCTGTGACTAATGGGGTATCTGTTCAGCTACAGAACACCCATCTAACACCAAATCCCGCAACCCTGCAGCAAAGCCAGGAAATTGCAAATCTTGTCTCGTTGCACCTGCTACAAAGCTAGCAAATAAGAACAGGAAGCACATTCTTCAAGGAGGAAAACCGAAACACACATTGTTTTCCTTTCCTTTCCTTTTCCTCCTTGCCAGAGACAAACCTGAAGGCAGCACAGTTACTGAAACGACAATCACTGCAGTGGACTTACTGGCTGGGTTTGGAACTGCAGTAACAATGTCCTTTGTGTCGGGAGCAAGGGCACCGTAATTGGCGTGGTGGTGGTGGTGCCGATGGTGGTGGTGGTGCCTTGCAGCCATTTTCGTGGTGTATGGAGTGCCACCATTCTCCTCAATGTTGAACGGATGCAGATCGCTGTTGTTCAAGGGATAGCTATAAAACAAATTCAGTTCAAATTAGAGCAGTAAACAGTAGCACCAATTGGACTTTTGGAGAGACAGAGTGAAAACTTTCTTGGGAAAAAATGCACAGCTTTTTTGTAAACAAAAATTTTAATGAGGTATATCCCAAATCTTTAGTTTTCTATCTCCATGAGATTTATCTGGTGAGGAAAAAGGATGCCTCTGCTTGTTGGTATGACTTTAAGATCAGAATTATTTTTGATTTTACACACTACACAATCTCTGCTAGAATCTTTCCTGGGATAGGACATTCATCAGGCAGAAAACAATAACTCCTTTAAAGTGAAATTGTCCGAAGAGCAGACCAAGGAACAGTCTCAGAGTAGCACTACATTCCTGAGAATGTTCAGGTCTCTGAACTTATGGTGAAAAATAGCTATATGAAAAAATTCTGACTTAGGGAAAAAATGGAGAAATAAAACATTTTACAGGTAACAACATACAAAATAGCACTTGGTCGAAAAGGAATTGTACCTGTGCTGGTATAACTAGTTTGAGTTTTGGTGGGGTTTTTTCGCACGTGTTTAGTTAGGAGATTAACTATCGTCAGTCTACAATATATGGCAAATGGGGACACATTGACACTTTAATTCCTCATCTCTAAGTCAGAGGTAACAAATGACACTGCTGCTTTTCTTCATTAGCTTTAACTGATGCCGTTTCAGTTTACTGCTAGAAATTACGAGGAATTTCTAGAAATGCTATTTTCCCTCCATTCCAGCAACCAAAAAAGATTGAGATAACTCTACATAAATGCTGCAAACGACTTAAATGTGCTTTCCTCAGAGGAGTGCTTAAAATTTTTATAGGGTTTTAACTTATTCTATAGTAGTGCATTAGACAGTAGTTGCAGTAAATCAATTCATTTCAACAAAAGATGAATCCCCTGCCTATTTGAAATATGCTAAAGAAATTATATCTTCAGCTGCATGAGTTTTCAGTTTTCTTTTATTACTAACAGCAGCCGAAAACCTGACAATATGAAATGAACGCACACCGAATAATTAAAGGAACGATGAATAAATTATACCTAAGATACTTGCTACATATGTTCTCTGCAGATTACTTAGTGATTCAAAGCAAAATTAACCAGTCATCTGCAAATAAACACATCTGTATGATTTCCAAAGTTATACTGAAACACACGGCTTGGTACATCATTAATAACCACTGTCTTCTGAGTAACAACTTCAGACAACACGAGGTTTCTGACTAGGTACTAATTGAATAATACTTTTATGCTGGTTACTTTCTGAAAGCAGGAGGCGGGGAGGGGAATGTTGTGTATATTAATCTTGGCAGGTCCCCGGCATGTAGCAACCACTGCCAATAAAGGCACTTCTGATGCCTTTTCTGCCTTAAGGAAACAATACAAATAGGTGTCTGATCCACAGGGGACAGCTTTCGTGAGCTCAGATAATCCAGGACTGGTCTGTCTTTTCAAACTACACTATATCTTTACAGCTATAATCAAATCAAGCAAGTGCCTACAGGGGAAAAATGGTACAGGCTAATGAGATTGCACACTAATTGTAGCAGCTCTCCTACATTTTCCCTTCAAGGGCCTTGGATTGGTGTGACCTTTTTTGACTGAGAGGAGAGGTGGTTTTTTTCACATGGTTAAAACCCTGACGGGAAATAAGATCAGTTTGGGGCTGGAACCTCAGCACATCTTTTTTCTTCCATCTGATTCAATTTTTTTTCAAGACATAAAACCCTACGTGCTTGGGAGTTTCTTTCATTTCACCCACTGGCAGCCTGGTTTAGTAGATTTTCAATTGGTCTTTTCAAAATGAATCACACCAAATTCTTACACTGACTCCTCATACTGCCATGGGCCCGAGGTATCTTCCATGCTGAAATGGGAATGAGCTGAGCAACTGAAGGAGCCAACTGAATTGCCCTCTGGCATGAGGGCAAATGTGCACCAAATTCTCTAGGTGTATTTATTGACTGTCCAGAGAGGAGAGTAAAATGTAAAACGCGAGATGCAGGGAGACCATTACATCAAAGAAGTAAAGAGCTAGCCCAGCAAAGGTGATGTTCAGCTATGCACTGAAATCCTTGAGGACAGCAGGTCACAAATCTCCAGACAGGGTGTCACTGCCGAGGCAGAGCACTCTGATGTGAAATCCCACGTTCAAGCTGCCGGCCCGTGTAAAAGCACGTGGTCATCTGCACTCTTCCAGGGCTGACAGCAGCTGGCAGATATCGAGGCAAACTCATCTCAGGCTCAGCCAACCCTTGCACTTCCGATGCGTATGAGGCTGGGCATTTGCACGGGTACCCTCACTACCAAGGAGTTCCTGAACAATCAGAAACAACAGGCCTTGGAGCAGCCCCAGAGCCTGCCAACTGGAACAGCCGACAGCACCCAAACAAAAATACCATGAGTAGTCCAAGTCCCTTTTTTGTGTACTCTCTCATATATATTTTAGGGGCACATTGGACTGCAGTTTCTACAAGGTGGCATCATTATTACCTCATATCACATCCGTTTTCACTTATCTCTTCTTCCCCTGTTCTCTTAAATATAGAGACTTGACACTTTTCCACTCAATGCATCCTTTTGTCACTAACTTTGCTTTCTATTGCTTGCTTCTATCTGGCTTACCTGAATGGAAAACATGCTCATGTATCCTCCCCAATCCACTGACGTAAATAAATCACTACTTTCAGTGAACTGACTTTTTGACCATATTCTAAGGTATTTAGACTCCTGACCCCCAGGAATTCATACTTGCTCCCCAGACATCAAGTAAAGCTCTCAGACTACCTGCATTACATGGACAGGTAGCAGTTTTGATCCTTTCTCTTGCACCTGCCTTCTGGCCATCCTAGTGTGCCAATGTCGCACCTTTGGTTTACTTTTTAATCATCAATTGGCTGTCCTGCAGGTTTCCTCCTTCTCTGCTGTTATTTACCTGTGTGGCTTTCTCAACAAGCTCCAGCTGTTTCCTATACAGACAGCTCCTGTCCTTCAAGGAAAATGAGGCAAGGTCCTGGTATGCAAAGGAAGCAAACATTTCTTTCTTCTTTGTCCCTCACTCAGGAAAAAGCACTCCTGAGGGTTCAGTTTCTGGAGGCTGAACCTTCAAAAAAGCCACTCAGTGTTCACAAGAAGGTTAGTACTGCCTTTAGCCTCAAATTCACATTAATTACTTCCTTCTGACCAAAAAGGCAGCACATTGAGGAACAAGACAAATAACGTGTATCTACTAATTTCCTTTTCTATTTTAAAATTTTTATTTATGCTACTAGTCCTCTGTCTCAATTTTACCCTCCTCGCACTTTACCCAAAAAGCTAATTTTAGTGGACTTCCTTAGTTTTCATGTGCTCCAGTCACCTACTGCTTAACCAAACCATGTCTCTAGTGTAACAATTCACACACACAACAATAGTGTTAAGAGGACACAGGAAAATGGGGAACAGAAAAGTTTTTGCAAGCCTTCGAAACCAAAGTACATGGGCCTGTGTTACCTGAACTGAACCTCCAACACCTTCATTAGCAGAAACTCCATGACCCTCCTGTGCAATCGATTTCAGCGTCTCAGCACGCCTACACTTATTTCTTTGTTTATTCTGTCTCCTTTACTGCAATTTAAGCCACTATTTTACCTCCCATCCATCACAGACACAGTGAGAAGGTTATTTCTGGCTACAGAAGCCCGTGTTTTTGAAAATGGCCCTTTACATCTCCCCTCAGGATCTGAAGAGCTCTGAATTCCTCAGTCGCCCCTCACAGGTCACACATTTCCTACAGCTCTGAAACATCTTGCCGTCCCTGTCCATCCAGCTGCCCCCTGCTCTGCTTCCAACATGTGGTGTTCAGAACTGGACAACCCACTCCAGCTGAGGCCTAGAAGTGTTGCTTCCCATGTCCTACAGGAACTACTCCTGTTCATACACTGGAATATGAAATTTTTTTCTATACAGCCTGAGATTGTTGACTCATATTTAACTTATGATCCTCAGGAACATCAGATCCTTTCCTAAACTGGCCAGGTTTCCAGCCCCACAACCTCAGCTGTGACACATGTAACTCCTACCTAACAGCACAAACATTCCTCCTGAGCCGCACCCTAATCTTTCTGATGTGCTAAGATCAATACCTGACCAGGATTTTTCTCTCATCCGTAACAGGCCTGGTGTGCAAGGGCTCCCATTTTGGTGTAACCCGTGAGCGACAAGGGGTTTTTTAAAAAAAGGAATTGCCTTTCCATGCCATCCTCCCAGCTGCCATCCTCAGTCTCCTGTAGAACGTAACTGTGCAGCCCTGCAGAAACATCTTCCAACTGTGTCCTAGAGCAGGCTTATTCCTACACCCTGCCCATGTCCCCTCCTTTCCCACTCTTCCTCTAGGCATCTCCCACCTGTCTGAAATTACACTTAGAGAGCAAATGGTGGGGCTTTCTTCTCTCCTCTCCATGGGGAGGTTGGAGGGGCAATAGCAGAAAGCAGGCTCAAACTATCACGCCTCGTGGATACTCCAAGAGTTTAGACCTTCCCTACCATAGCTGAACACTGGCTTAAGAAAATCCCCAGGCTTCCAGGTCTGGTTGTGATAAGTAACCTTCAACAATTACCACACCCACCTCTATTTGCTTTGAACGTTCCTCCTGCACCAAACCACTGCAATTTTCCAGTATTTAAAAATCCTCAAAATTTAAAAAGCCACAAAGATCTTCACAACCGCTCTTGATCCTCCCCCATCTGTAGCTCGGAGCAAGCCTGGTGGTGATTTGCACAGGTTTTGGCAGCAAAAATCCACACTGCCGGCTTTGTACTGAATGTGCTGGGAGATGGATCACCCATCGCCGTTATCATTACAATACCTTCTCCAACATCAAAATGGGCTTCAGATGTGCTCCCAAATGGCAGCCAGGGGAAGTGCTGCGGTGCCTGTTAACATATATGTGTATTAATGTGTATGTAATGAAGGCAGCCATTGCGTGTGAAACTTCAGTGGGGCAGCCTCCTCTTTGGGGAGGAGACTTAACAGCTATGCTAAGCCAAACATTTATTTTTGGGTTTATTATCTCCCTGTATTGGGAAGAAGGAGGGTAGACTTTGAGTTAGTTCCCTGCTCATGCTTCAAAAGCAGTTAAAAAAACCCCCACCAAATAAACCACAATGAAGTTTTAGCCAAACTTCCTTTAATCATATGAGGAATCTCACATACCACTTGCTTCCCTAAAGCATGGCAAGTAGGACAGAGAGAGAAGGAATTTTGCATTCCCTGAAAATGTCCCTGTGGAGAGGAAAGAAGAGGGAATGAGGGGATAGGAAGAAGGCAGGACGTGTGAGTATCACTGAATGGACGGACCATTGGACGGAAGCAAAAGACTTGATCCAGCGTTACATGAGAAGGGAACACAGAGCACAGCAGGATGACTGCAGTAACGGAGAGAGGGTGAACTTTTATTTTGTAGCCAAGGACTGGGACATATAAAAGCAATGAGTATTCCTAAGAAAAGGAAAACTGGGATCACTAATGATCAAAAACCAAACCTGTGTTGGTTTCTTTTCCTGCACCATGTAACCAAAATCTCTTTGCTGGCCAGAATTGCCTTCCTGAGCTGTGTGAAGTGTAACGAAAGCTTACAAGTGCAGTTACACTTCCATGCTCTGCTCTGACACCAGGACAACACAGCTGGCCCATTGGCTTCCTTCAGGGAAGGCATGGAAGATTGTGTTGCAGAGTTCTTTCCCTGCTGCCAGGGGTGCTCCACAGTCCCCATCCAATCCTAGGGACACCTCAGAAAGTAGAGCAGGCAGCCGGCAGCCTTCTCCCAGACAACCTTGTAATTAAAGCAAAAATGATAATGGGGAAAAAAATATATTAATAAATGGTGACGGAAGCCTGTTGTAGAATACAAGATGCTGAACTAAGTTTTGAAGCAAGAGTAATCTGGAATTCTTCACAAGAAGAATAAAGCCTGCAGCAAAGCATGTTCTAATAAAATACCAAGGAACAAATCTTGACTCGATAAAGACATTGTCCTCATAGATTTCACCTTATCTGCATAAAGATCATTAAAAAAATACTGTCTTGCAAAACTGTCATGCAAAATATGCCCACTGGGGAACTAAGCTTGCTTTTCTTCATTTACAAATGGTTTTAATTAACAGTAACAATAGCTAATGATATTTAATCACCTGTCAAAAAAAATTCATTGTCCCAGACGTCCTTGTAGATGAGAAAACTCCAAAAAGCAGACATAAAATTTTCTAAGACCAACAAGAACCTCCCTCATGTCTGCCGCCTTCCCCTTCCAGACAGAGGCAATGTATTCCTATCCTTGGGAAATAAAACAACTTGGGGTGGCTAATCCAAGCAAGCTAGCTCAGGTTAAAATAAGAGCAAAGCCAAGCAAGGAACTGAGGCCTCCGAGGCAGCCTGCAGCTGGATCTCGGATTGCTAGCCATGGTACAGCTTTTCCCACCACTTACCCTATTAAATAACTCAGGTCCTGTGAGCTAAGCACATCCCTGTCTCATCTCTACCGTGCTCAGTATCACATTGCTGCCAAAGGATGCAGAGAGAATCAGGCACAGGCCTGAGGCTTAGTTAAGAGAGGAGAACATGAGAAATCACAGGATTCGACAGAAGAAATTGCTGGACATAAAAGATGAAGGCAGAAGCAACTAAAAAATGCTATAGAGCACGCCCAGAAGGATTGCTGGAATTCACAGGTACTTGTGGTAGGGCTACATGAGCCATGGCCAAACATCACAGAGCTCCGAAGGGACTCTTGGGTGAGAACAATGTCACAAGGTCAGCACTGTCTAGGAAGCTGCATCAGTAACTCTATGCAAGGCCCAAACTACTGAGGTAGCTTTGGGAAATTTGAGCACGGACTTAGCAAAACCGGGAGCAATGCAAGGAAAAAGCAAGGGTATCTGAGAGGAGACAAGGGAGGGAAAGAGGAGAATTCACGTGCATCAGGATGCACGTGAGAAAGGTGAGAAAAGTGACCAGCCCCATGTAAGCAAGCTGCTGGTCAGTCAGCTTGGCTGGTCAAACTCCGATCACAACGGTCCAGGGCGTCTTCTCAACCGCAGTCCTGTTTTCTGTGGAGGTGTGTGCATCGAGGGTGGAGCTCTGTGTGCTGCCCTGGGTTTGTGAGCTGCTGTTTGTGTGTGCAGGTGCTGCTCACGGTACTGCCCTTCACCCCCTCTGCTCGGCAAGGCTGGCTGGGTGGGTGCTCTGGGAGCATTCACATCTCTGTAATGAACGCTCAGCATCTCATCCTGGGCTGTGAAGCCAGGAACTACGGCAGCCTTGCATCTAGCAGATTAGAAAGGTGTAATCCCTTTAGCCTTGAAGCCAATCCACTGGATTTGGCTTCCCTTAACAATAGGCTCCCATCTTACAAAATCTCCCTTCTGTCTCCGTCCTTACTAAGCTGAAATTCCTTGTGAAAAAAACTTGTTTTAAAAGAAATTAATCAAAGTGTGTAATTTTCATGCTTCTAAGTTATTCTGATTCTGAATGCTGCTAATGCTTTACAAAAAATATGCTGTCTTGTGAATTTTCAGTAATCTGCCATAACTCTAAAATCCAGTGTGAACACAACCGACTCCATTGCCACACAAATGACTTCTTTTTAGGTTATAGATTCTTGCCCTTTTAAAAGAAGACAGTATTAACAGGTAAAAGTAGTACAAAATCAATCACTCAGCACAGCAAGGCCTCTCTCAATTACACACTTGTAACCTCTGCCCTATCTCTGGGCAGGTTCTCATTTCAATACTTGGGCAACTCCTCTGACTTACTGCAGGAAACTGTTCATTTTACCTTTAAAGCCGTTTTCACAGGTGGTTTTTTTTTCTAAGTCAGAAACTGAGAATGAGACACACACATTAAATGCAACCATTGAAACTGAAAATGAATAATAACAAACAAAGGCCTCCTGGGCTCAAAATCCTGATACAGAAGCAGCATCCAATTTTACATTCAAGTTCCTTGAAGTTTGCTTCCAATCAGCCTTGCTACTGATTCGGAGAGCCCCAGGTTCTGAAGACACAGATGCTGAAATCACAAAGCTCCCTTGCCTCTTTTATTCCTCTTCTCCATTCCCAGAGTTTCTAGCAGAATCCATCGCTTTTCATTTTCTAGTTCCTTTCTTTTGCACATAACACTGTAAAATCCTGCTTCTCCTAAACCCTCTACTTGAGCTTTTTGTCTCCCTGACCCATTTTTTTCCCTGAGCTCTTCCTTCCTGTTTGACTCCTGCATTCCTACTGATGAGAAAGACTCAGCTCGGAGGCACCGTGATGCTGGCTCTGCTGCTTGCCAGCAAGGCCTTAATCTTCAGGGCCTTGGCCCCTGGAGATGAAAAGAAACAGCCACTCTGTCATCTGTTTAGGTACTGAGTTCATTACCATGCAATTACACAATTTAGAGAGCACTGGAGATTCATTAATGATTTGTATTTCTACTTCTCTAAGGAAGACAAAATTGCAGAAATTGGTAATGGCAGGTAAACTACTGTGATTATAACTCCAGCACAGAATGTTGTGGGTTTAGGGAGGAAAAAGTAACTTATAAATAATTAGCTTCTTATCCGGAGTTTAATTGCATTAGATCAGTACTTCCTACTTCTAATTAGGTGTGGCTACTTCTTTCATTTTCGTTGTCACTCGGAAAGTAGAAGATGTTTCTCATTGCCTCAGTTTAAAAAAAAAGAACTGGTGTTTTTTATAATCCATCAACATAAGACATTGGTAAACCAGGAACTAGAGGTTTTCCAAACTGTAGGAAACATCGTGTAATTCAAAACATCATCTTTCATATGATGAGCTGCAGATTTTGCTGGTTGATTGTTTTAAAGATAAAGGTCATACTACTGGTGCTATGAAAGGAAAAGGAAGAGGAAAGGGAAGAGGAAAAGAAGGAGCAAGATGAAAATGGAAAAGAAAAAAAAATCAAGCACATTGCAAACTTAAAAGATAGTACCTTTGTGGTGGAAATATAATTGTGGTGGCAATTTGAAAACAGAACCCTAGGGGCGTTTCCACTGGTTCCCATAGCCTCAGCTCAACATTTATCTTAGTTTTAAATAGGCAGATTCCTCAGTTCTGAGAGGGCATGATGATTAAGGCAGTCACCATGAATGCTTCTTCTGCTAGTGACAAACCAGATATCTTCTGAAGAGATACAGGCAACAGATCATGGAAGGTAAAGTGCCACCAAACCCAAAGGAGTATCCCACAGTCATTAGAAATCTGTTATGCAAAAAACCACATAAGGTAGTAACATTGGGTCAGGTTGGTGGAACTTCTTATCTCCACCAATCTGTGTGCCAAGTCTGCCAAGATTCTAACTGAAGGGGAAAAAAAATCACCATATTTAGGAAAGCTGGATGGAAGATTGAGGGTTTTCTTTAAAAAATCTCTTCTTCCTATTCAAAACTGAAAGTGTATTACATGCAGAAATTAAAAGTGATTTGCACGTTACTACAGACATGCTTGTGTTTTCTGTAGGAAGATACTCATATCTGCAGGGGACAGTGCACAGGGAGGCCTGACACATGAATTTTACAATTAAATTCAGATTAACACTCATGAAATCAGCTCTTTGAAAGTAAGTTGTTTTGCATTAAAGTACAGTCATGAAGCAGTCATTAATAAGTGCTTGAGAGCAGCATTTAGTCTGCAGCTTTATTACTGGAAATGATTCATATCAATGGAAGAACTCCAACTGAATTATCTGTTGGGAGATTTTTTTGGGTTTTTTCTTTGTTTGTTGTGGGTTTTTTTGGTGATGCAGTGGCAACAAGAGCAACAGCACATACAGTGAGGAAGGGAAACTGGCCAGTCACTTCTAGGTTCAACAGCAGGTAGAAAATAAGGGAAGCCGAAGAAGGTCTTCACGATCACCACACGCTGCTTTGCCAGGTACTGCAGGAGGCAGACAGAAAAGTGTGGCCCACCTCTTTACATGTTTTTTCTGATCTGACTTTTTCTGATTTGACTAAGATTGTTTTTTACCAAAAGCTGCATCTTTCTACGTGCCTGCTGAGGAGGCAGGACTGATTTTCTTGCAGGCTCTTCAACACTAAAACTGGGGAGCAGCATAAGAGCACTGCGATTGCCCAAGCATGTGCAGTTTGACTGTGATGTAGGAAAAAGTATTTATTCTGAAACAGTCCAAAATCTCCATCCTTACAACGTAGCACAAGTTTGGTTAGGGTGTAGAGTGTTAGTTCAAGCTGGCTCTCGAGGTTTCATGGCTAGCACGTGAAACTTTTGTCTCAACAAAAGAAGCCGGGGTCCTGGTGGATCAGTGCCCTTCCAAAGCACAACACACAGAGTCTGAGGTCAATTAAAAAAAGACATTTCCTAATTTATGTCCATTAATGCTGGTCTGTAGCAGCTCTGGCTCCAGCAGTCTCTTTATCTGCCATTAGCAATGCTGCAATGACAGCATTCCCCCTACAAGTCTGTTTTCCTCAGTTCTCTGCTGCAGAGTAATAGGAAAACCACTCATTGCCAACAGTCTTCCCAGAGATCTGGCGTGTCAGGTTAGATAGATGGGCATCAAAACTTCTCTCCTTTGAGGCAGGAAGAAGAAGCCTGCCTGCTTGATACACAAAATGAAAAGATTCCTCCTCTGAAAAGAGATGATTGCAGTGCAGAACTGTCTTTCTCCTCTCTCTCAGAGAGCCCCATCTCACCAACTTTGATGCCTGAGAAGCAGGTGACATACTCGGTCTCATTTTTCCACTGCCGCCTTTGATGTTCCCCAGCTCATTCCTTGCCAGCACCTGAAGTTCCATTTTCAAAATTACTTGCAAGCTCTGACACTCTTTTTCTTGCAGGTTGAAGAGACATCTTCTGCGCTCATCCAGTGGAATAGAAAATCACATTTTACATCACCAGGCCATGATAAATGCTTTGTTGCCATCCACAATGTGAGAAAACAATCCTCCTCTTGGTCAGTTTGTAAAGGGGTTCAATGATAAAAGGGTCCAGAAGGACTTCATTCTTTCTTTTAAGTATGCAAACCCCTGACTTCCAGCTTTAGAAACGTGTTATAAAACCTGATCCCTTTGTTCACTTTGCCTGTGACTCACATCAGCTAGAGAAAAATAGCTGAAAATGAAAGTTTGAAGAAAAAGCCCACACTAAAACAATATATTGAAAGTGACAACACTTTCAGTATTGTATTTCAGGTATCATATTTCAGCATTCAGCATTAGTCATTAGTTTGCATGCCAGGGCCTGGCTGGGGCTGAAAAACGATACATTTCAGCTGGTGTTACAGATGTGGTGTCACAGTGTCACCAGCTTTTCGATTCCCCCAGCAATTCCTGGGGGAGAGGACATAGGATTACAGTTATTACAAGGTAATCCCCCTCCAAATCCAACTACACAGAGTGCAGAGCCAGGCCTGAGCCCTGCTAGGGAAGAACTGGTTTCCAGCTTTATTAAATACAGGAGGAAGGTGTGCAGAGAGATGATCAAAAGATACCCTCAGCCTGGTTGTATCAATTAATTCTCCAGCACACGGAAGAAGCGATTCCATGCTGGACCTCAGATCAGTGTGATTTCTCCAGTGCCTATCACTATACTCACACTTCCTCTCCATCCCCCCCAGGCTGATGCAAGGATAGTGTTTATCACCTGTAATCAGATTACAGAAGTTTCCAGGTGTATGCTGGACTTGCAAAAAGAAGGTTTCACACAATGAACACACTTCAGAACAGGGTGGAGAAAGTTTGCACATGCAGTTCAGCGGGTACCCCTGAGAACACGTTTCACTTGGATGAAGAAGGTGGTACCTTCTTTAGGCAACTTTCAAGAGCTTTTTTAAAAAAATCCCCTAACTTCCCTGTGTATATTTAGAACACATTTAAAATGTGTTGCCTTCGAACGACTCTGTAACATGCTCTTTGGCAAAAACTTCACATTTCCTCATGAGGAACTCCTAGTTAAAGTAATTCAGAAGTGTATAAACACTCACATACCAGGGCCATCAAGTTCCTATATTGAGTTTGTGCCTATAAACTACCAGAGGATTCCCATAGCAGCACAAATTTAAGATCTGGTATTGATTTATATTGCCAGAGCTTTCCCAATAGTTTCAACAAAACTTGCTGCTGTGTTTAACAACAGACTTAGCCAAACACTTTCCACTTTTCTTCTCTCTCCCTTCCCTACATGTAACCTGGTTTCAGATGCAGTGTTTTGTGTTGCTTCGAAGCAAAAATTGTAATTTTAGCATCACAAGACCTGTACTGTTAAAAACAAACTGTTGTGAGTTACGACTGTGCTAATTTTAGGAAAAAAAACCAACGCCAATGTGCTTTTTTATATTTAAAGCAGCTCTTTTATACTACCCTGTTCAGACAGATCCCACCCTTATCCACCTTTGTTCAGGTGACGTAAGCTGCACAGGCCAGAGCAATGCTGGGGTCAGAGGGGACACAGGCAGATATGCTCCCTCTTCCCAACTGCATCCTAGCCCGTTTGCTACAAGAAGCCAACTACGTCTAGAGGAAGGAAGGACAGAGACATTGATCTCTTCTTACCTAGCTGATCGCTCCGTGACTTGGCTGGTTCAGATTTCTGCAGACAGCAGGGAGGATGAGGGATGAACAAGTGAAAAGGGAGCGCAGAATGCGTGGGCTCCTTCTCCAGGGAAGCAGAATGATGATAAGTGCTTCCCTCAAGGCGACACACACAAACTGCAGAACACACAAGGCCCACAGGTTGTTCTTCACCAATGTGCCTGAGGCATTTTAACACTTAAAGGACCAGTTAGACTTCGTGCTGTCTTTTCTCGCAGTCTGTCAGGGAACGGATCCCTCGTTCAGTGCAACTTCAGCAACAAACCAAACCACACATAACACAGGATGAGGTGGGACACCGGCAACGAACCACATGGAAGCCGACAAGGTTGTACGACAAGAAAGATACTGTATTATGAATGTAGGTGTGTAAATAATAAAGCACCAACGCCCCGCACTTTAATGTGAGGATTCAAAAAACCCTCCTCCAGAGTGCTTCCAGAGCAGCAGCTAAACTAGACTTTTGTTCCAGTGGCTCCAACAGAGTTTCTCTTTCTTCCTTTCTTAAATAAAGTGCTGCTGAAATAGAGGAAGGCTAGTCGGGGGAAACCAAAGTCAGCCTCTGTGATTACACACCTTAGGCTTACTCTGGCATTTTCACATCTCAGTGCACAATTGCTTTATTGTCTTCCCCTCTCTACAGATTGTACTGGAAACAGTGATCCACCACAGCATTAGTAACTACAGGGGAAATCAGGTACAAGCAGAAGTTACAGCATATCTATCCACCCTCCCCCAAAATCTTTCAAAAATAAATAATGCATCATAACCAGATCAACAAGGTTGACATTTTTTATTTGTACTTAGCACATACAGGAAAGATCAAAACAAATAATAAAAGATAGCATTTGTAAACAAATGTATTTCACAAAAAGTTATAAACTACCAAATTTGCTCTGAAAAAATTCATTATAGCCATTTATAAATGTGTATTTATCAAAATCAAGTTAAAAACTACTTCATTTTGAAAACATCCCAAATGAAGATTCATTCATTCCAACAACTTCAGAGAGACCACAGATGTAAGGCCTAACTAAAACAAATGCACGAGTGAAGATGGCACTGTGATTTTTGGTTTAAAGATAACAAAAAAGTCTGCAAGTGATCAAAATACCAGCCAGTCTCATTCAAAGTCCTAGGTCTGTAAAATATACATTCAACTTTGCAAATGTCTAACTTTAAAAAAATAGAGCTATTCCACTGGAATGTCCTCATTTTTTAATGTACTGATTATATGCTGTGTTTTTGAACCCACTCAGAGAAAAGTTATCAGTAGGTAGTTTCACGTAATTAGAAAGTTCACTTCCATAATCACATTAAAAATAAGAAGACAGCAGCACCCTTTTAGCAAGGATTAATTTTAACATTCTTGCCTTTATAGCAGCAGGTATGGTTTTGGGGAATGCTATCAATATAATCAGTAAGTAAAAAAAAAATATACATACTTTGTGAAATTTATTACAGTGTTCTTTCCCTATACTTGTTTTCAGAGTTCGGTAAGCACCTCTATTTTTTCTGCAGAACACAAAAATTAGAAACAAATGACATCCAAACCTATGACTGCCTCAGTAGGCTCCCTTTGCTGGTGGCCCACAAGCCAATTTGATTGCCAGAACGAATTCTGTTTTTTCCTCCCTCCAATCTCCTATTTGTATGCCAACTAAAAAACAAGGTTCTCAAACTTCATCTATTAATTTGACTCAAAAGAAACAAGGTAGTAAAAAGAACTAAGGCACAAATGTCTGATCTCCAACAGCAGGCAGAGGGTCACAGATTTGAAACTAGGGTAGAATGCAAATCCCCAGAAATATTTCTGGTCTCGGGGCACTGAAAATTCTTACCAGAATTGAAAAAGGTTTTTCAAGATTTTTTTTTTTTTAACAAAGATATGGAAAACACTTTTCCCAAGAATGTCCACGAACACTAAACAAGGATGGATGTACATACAAAGACACACACTTTATACACAATACACTTTGAACATACTGCAGACAGACAAGGACCATGGAATGCAATGATGTCTAAGATGGCAGGTGAAATGAAGATGGCTCTTTTTCAGAGAGTCGTCATGAGTTTATCTTGGTACACCATGCTTTGGACTCCTCCTAAATTCTTCTGGTTCTGTTCCTGGATATACCGTAAATTGCTGTCCTCTCCACTTGTGGGGGGTTTCCAATAGGGCCTGTCATCATGATAGGGTGGCCTGCACCATTTGCACAGTTATTGGTTAGTGAGGAATGGAAGTCAACTTAGGAGTGCCACACAGTAACATGAGCTCACCCCGCAAGTGCTAAGCATGCACATGGAGCTACAGCAGGGAAGGAAACGGGGACACACCTACAGCTCTGACGCAGAAGCCACTGAAGCAACTGGGAATCTTTCAGCTGATTGCAAAAGGCTTTCAATCAGAGCTCAGTCATTAAAAACCCTCTCTGTTTTCAATGCTATAGACAAGCGTAGAGCACCAATGCTCTGGAATCCCAGAGGGGCGGTGGGGAGGGAGGAGGAGGCTATAGGAAAACTAAATTTGTGCAACAAACAAGTAAAATAAAACATATCATGCAAAACGCTGAGCTCATGAAAGTACATCCTTAAAGTGCAAAGGGTTAAGAAAGGCAATCCTATTATGAATGAAAATTGCTCTTCTGTAGTTGTTGCCATTCCTTTGGCACTGGTGCAGTTAATTACCACTAAAGCAGCCTGTAATTTACACAGTTGCATTTTCTTAAGAACGGCCCCAGTCTACAGTTAGTACAGGTAATTCTCTGAGACTTGCAAAAGTACTACAAGGAAAATACCTTTTTCCTTACTTGTTCATTACTTATTGCTGCTTAGAGATATTAACTTCAACCATTCCTACAGTGTCCCCTGAACCATTGCAGCGGAGTGGGGAATAAATGAAACAACAATTTTGAACACTATGTAGGAAACCACAATATTTAACATTACCTTATTACCAAATTGAAGCTGCAATTATTATATATACGGAAGAAATTCTTTTCTGTGAGGGTGGTGAGGCACTGAAACGGGTTGCACAGAGAAGCTGTGGATGCTCCATCCCTGGAAGTGTTCAAAGCCAGGTTGGATGGGGCTTTGGGCCACCTGGTCTAGTGGAAGGTGTCCCTGCCCATGGCAGGGGGTTGGAACCAGATGATCTTTAAGGTCTCTTCCAACCCAAGACATTCTATGATTCTGGTAAGTTTTTTTATAGTAGCAGAAACATAGGCAAGGTTTAGATTTTACCTTTTTTTGGATATATTCTTAAGTTATATAATGACAACTGTTAGTTGGAATTAACAGAAGGTTAAATATTAAGCTAATCACAAACAATTTCACTGAAAATCTGCAAGCAATTTCACTGAAAGAATTTTACTAAAAAAACTGAGACAACTCCACATACTATTTCACAAATTATTCAACAAAAGCTCTCTATATAACATGTATTGCACAGGTCATTTCATTTCAGCCCATGCCCATTCTAGACTTTCATGCCCAGCAGAAAGAATTTTATGCATCTGTAGTTGTGATCTCAAGTTCGCAGTTGAACGGATTAAGCTTTTCCAAATCAAGCTATCCAAGATCTTACATGTCCAATTCTTTCACTCTGACTCCAAGTTAGAATAACTTGAAACTTCCACTTTAACCGCACATTTAAATGCTTCCACCTGAATGGGACAAAAATTCTGAGCACCTTTTCTACCAAGCTTCTATGACTGAGCTTTTAAGTATGTTGTTGGTTTTTTTTTTTTAGCCTTACATGCCTCGCTATAAAAAAGCCATTGTTCATATTTCACTGACCTCAGTCTTTGCCCAGGCAGTGGAGGGGCTGGAGGGGGAGGATGTCTACACACATTACAATACATTATTGTGCTTATTTCAATATCACTCTGCTCCAGGGTGAACTATTTGGCTTTAAAATGTCACAGACTGGTATCCTAAGTGATGGAATCCTTATAAAAATTTCAGCAAAACCTCAAATGATTTATAAAATCATTAAGCTCTCTTGGCAACCACTCTTTCATAATGTGAAATTGTACATTTTAAAGCACTCATAATAAACTGGATAAGCAAACCTTAAAATCAGGAAGACTCCTGAGCCTGAAACAGAGGCAAAGTTCATTACCCAACTTCAAGTCTTCTGCTTCTAGCATAAATTTAGTATCTCCTTTACTGCTGTGTGCTAGGAATTTTTGAGATGACAATGCCTATGCCTGCTTCTCTGCCTAGTATTTCTAATATTAAACATACTTGCCTTTTTCCTGTATTCTCAGACTCAAACTCAGACCAAATTGTCTTTTCATTCATTTTAAGCTCAGCCTCATCCCCAGAGCCTGCCTACACTAAAACCAAAGTCTACCTATTGTAATGTAAGAATATAAATGTTAGATAAGCTGAAACAAAGATTAGGGAATTGGTATTTTTCACTGAAGACAGTAATTATTTGTCTAAAAAACTGAGTCATCGAAAAAGGTTACTTTTTATTAGGATAAAAAAGTGGCTGGTTTTTGTCACGTGTACATGTATAGACACATATCTACCAGCAGGTGCATGCCTCCACCATGCTGGTTTTAATTGGACTGAATTTCTTCCAAAATTTCTTTTCACTCAATGTCTCTCACCACTAGCTCCAAACAAAAAAAGTATGCGAGAAGATAGCACGACAGCACTTGCAGGAATATTTTTGGTGAAACAGTTCTCAAAAACTCAGTGTTATAATTTTACTAATTATCTGTAAAGTGCTTGATAAATTGTTCCATGTACTTGTCATTTTTCCATATACATTTCTGCAAAAGATGAAAACAGTTCTCCACTGCAAGAATCTGACATTAATAACTTAACTTTGCACTAAAATGAGTTTCTTCTTTGCCTTAGGAAATTAAATGCAAACAAATACTGATCAATTTGAAATTAGTTTTATTGAAGCTACTGAGCATCTCCCTATCCAACATACTCCCTACAGGAAATCACTAACATTGTATTTCAAATTCTGAATTAGAAATCAACTAGAAAAAAATCATATTCCAAAGCAAAATTTAAACAGAAGTTATTTAATACTCTCTATATCCCATACTTCTTACTTCCGTTTGCTTTATCTGTGCCCAATACAGCCACCAAAGCTTCATACCAAGGAAGATAAAGAAAGAAGTAATCATCTTTTTTTCACAAAGTGAAGATTGCTTACCTTACATTCACAGGTGTGTGTGGATGCCAGTGTGGCTGAGCAGGATGTATATTAGGATGATAAGGTGGCTGCAAACGAAAACATTGAACCTGGTTAATGAAATCACATAAAAGCTCCGTATTAACTTTAACCTTTTATTTTCCTGGGGTCATGAGGAGTATGTTCCCGGTGAACCCCAGAAATCCTACTGCTTCAGACCTTCTCCCAAGTCATTGAGAACATACGTGAAGCCTCTTGGTGATGAGCCTGCTCATCAGGACACACTCATGGGAAAAGACAAAGAAAATTGCTCTCCTGTTTGACAGACAACGTGGCACATCTAGTGCTTCTCGTAAAAAAGCACATCAAAAAAAAAGTCAACTTTGATCAAAGGGGAGAGTAAGAAAGGTTACTGTTATAACAGCAGGTTTCAGAAGGTCACCTATCTTTGGTGACAGCACTTCCCTCTCATATCCACAAGATCTTGAAGAGAAACAGTAAAACAAAACCACTGGTGAGAGTTTTAATAAAAAGTGCTAAGACTAAGTTCTCGTGCACATACAGAGTTTGGAAGCTTGCTTTCTCAGTACCACTGACTGTCAGCAGCACAGATGGAAACCAGGTAATGTTTTCCCTGGAGTGTATAAAAAAAACCCAACAAGCATTGACCAGCAATGAACTCTGTAAGTGTTGTGATGGGGGAGATAATTGCAACTTGGAAATTGTCACGATCATCCAGTGTGAGAGGCTGCTCTAGACAAAAGCTTGCTCATAGAGCAGTCTCCTGGGGCCCATCACATTCACAGTCCCAAAGGCTTTAACTTTCACAGAAAGGAAAGGGAAGGGAAAGAAGATGGCAAATGGAGTGCACTCGGCTTGCAGAGCATCCAAGAACACAGGGGGAAAAAGAGAAAAGAGTCCCTCCACTTTCTCCTTAACCCCAATCTGGCGCTGTTTATTTCAGACACATCAGAAAATCTCACCCCAGAGTAAGGAAAGGGGAGAAAAACAGCTGTACAAATTACAAAGAGCAAAAATATTTACCACTAAATATGAAAAGGACAACATTTTCCTCTGTAACCGTTATGCTCTTACCTGGTAGTTATGGACTTCAGGAGTATTTTTAGCACTAAGAGAGAAAAAAAAAATTGCTTTTATGTAATCAATACATCTATGTCACACTGTTTTTTAGTTCAGGGAAATACTATGGAGAAGTAAAATTCATACTCTTAAGGACATCATTATTTTATTTGAGATATACACCACATAGTTAACGTGTGAAAGAGGGGTGTAAATTTTGTTTCTTCACTTTACATTTAAAAACCAGGAAAAAAGTATGTTTGATAAACTAGCATAAGAGCAGTGAGCAAAAAGGAAGTATGTTTTACTTTAGACTGATTTCAAATATAAAAATAATTAAAAAAAATAGATTAAACAATGGAAGCAGGCAGTCCCCAAGAAGAATCTGGTGATGCATAATGAGACATGCCAAAGCAATTCATCCCGCACCAGAGAATCTGTTTCTACAAATCCTAATGCAGATATTGTCTTCAGAATCCTTTTAGCCTGAGAACAGAAACTGAGAGGTAGAGAGAACTTAGGCAGTCACTTACCACAGTTGTGCTGCTTTCACAGGATTGTTTGCTTAAAAAGAAACAAAACAAAACCTTAAGACAAGTGAAATATCAGCCATTTTGCAGCTCTCGTTATTGAGGTGTTACACTATGGCTAAAGTGAATCCTCATACAGACATATTTAAACAAAAGTGTCTGAATTTCAAGTGCAACCCTGTGCTTTCTAGCAATCCTGTGCAACATCATAAAGTACGAGGCAGACACAAACCTCCCTCTGGTCCTGCAAGAGTTAAAGCCCTTCAGGGATGACAGCAGACAAGCATATTCTTCCCAAATGCTACAAAAGGACTTTTGGTACCGCATGTTCTGCACAACCACAACACTTCTTTTCTCACCTTACTGTAGTACCATGTCAATACCACTGAGTCCCTTGGAAATCAGAAACTACACCTTGCAGAAATTTACAATATCTTACAGAAACCAGAGTATTCACAAAGCTGGTAATAGCCTGTGTCTTATTACAGGGAACAATGGCAGCCAAAACAGCCCATTAGCTGGGAATCCTAGGAGGCACTGAGTAATCCTGAGCAACAAGGTCTTGGCCTGTGCTTTGGACAGGCTGGAAAGAATGGTGAAGAAAGCAGCTGAGTAACTGGGATGTATCATCTCTTTTTCATGCCAGTGCGTGTTTCGAGAGCACTGAAAAACTTCTCAGTGATACAGTGAAAATCCAAGTGTCTGCTGAATGCAGAAAGTTAATGAGATGCTGCAGAAGTCTCAAAAGCAACAGAGCTAGGAGAGAACCCCACCCTTGTGGGCTGCATTTAGGTACAGGTCTTAATGGCCAAAAGATGCATGAAAGATGATAATCTACAGGGAGTCTTTGCATTAACTTAACAAACGTGCTGTTGAGCTCTCTAGAGGGAGATCACCTGGGTATGAAAAGTTCTGACTGGCTGCAATGGACAGAGAGCATAATTAAGCATAAGCCACACTTTCTCTCTTCTCCCTCTGTCTCACAGACATAAGTACAGAAGCACTGAGACAAGGCATGACCTGCAGGTCTGTCAGATCCTGGTATGGTAAGAATAAAATTTAAAGAATTCATTCTTCCACTTATAAAATGACCCACACTACACAATTGACTCATGTCTCACATAACAGCATCTCACAAATTTAATAGATTTGCATTTCAGCTAAACAAACTCCTTCCATGTACTAAGGAAGGAAGCAGAGGAAAGAGTTACAGCCTCTAGAAAGCATGCACGCTTGTTACCATTCCCCCCCACCCCCCAACACTGTACATGAGAAATAAAAATGTCCCCATAATACCACAAGGAGCTGTGTTCATGGAACTGTGGTTTATATTCTGGGAATGCAAACGAGCGCAAAGACATTCTAAGGGAATGTCAGCTCACCCTGCTCCATACAGCACCTGCAGGCTCAAGTAATACAGAATTTGGAGGGGGTTGTCTTGCAGTGCTCCTTCCTAGGTTTTTCTACATGGAACAAAAATCTCAGCTCAAGTTTTTAAGGACAAATTACAAAACCGCAAGAGAAATCAATTCCTTGTCATTGCACTTAAATTCAGCACATCTCAATTCCCAGGGCAAGCTAGTTAAGGTCAGAGTCTGGATAGGTGAATAACATGTCATTCCAGTCAGGAAAGCAGCAACAACTGCATAATTAGACTGCTCAATAACCCTAAAATTGTCTGGCTAGATAAGTAAGTCAGCGAGGCTTTTGGATACCGCTCCACTCCACAGGACACAAGCAATTCTTCAAAAAAACATTACATGCTTTCCCTTATTGGGTTTTCTGCAACTTTTCTTTCCCCCTCAACAGAGCAACAAAAGAAACCACAAGTACCTCCTCCTTAGATGGGGGTGGAAGAATTAATTGTAGATAGAGATTAAAAACAGAAGATGGAAACAATGAACTCTGGCAGAAAAAACCCCATGCACAAGCTGCTTTTTTAGGCGATCCGACATATTTTTCTTTTTATAATGTGGTACAGATGTCATGATTGTAATGCAACATTTATAGGAGTTAATGGGACACCCGCATGACCGAGTCAGTGACCACACGTATAAAAACACTTACCCTTATAAGTGGAATGCCTTCGAGAAGGATACCTCTTGCTGGGCCTTCTTTCAAATGTACTAGTTCTGCGTAATCTTGTCCCGTGTGTTGCTTGATATTCTGTCCTCCCACTTAAAATACAGAAATAAACAAAGTAAACTACTGCCTTCTGCTGGAAGCTGCACCTGCTCCTTTGTATAAAGAGAAATAGATTGCTGTTACTTCACTAAATACCTGAATCTGAAGCGTGATCCCAGCCTTATGAAGTCGGATCTACTAGATTTACTATTTGCTGGGGCTCGCAATCTGAAGAAAGCATGGTGCTCCACTGCACACTTCCACAAGTGTTTGCACGTTTTGGCACTGTCTAACCGGAAAACAAATGTGTGCTCTTGCTCTCTGCCCTAAATGCAGAAACAAAAGCTTTGGAAGTTGGCATGCATGATATTAGTTATTGTCCTTGGTAGGAGAAACACAGCCTGGGCCAACAGTGTGCTGAGCTTCCCTTGCGTTCTTACCAGCCTGAGCACACATCACACTTTGTTGGATCAGGCCCAAGTAAGGGAAAGAAGTTACCTGTTCATCATCTTCTACAACCACGAGCGTTAATTTGCTCTTTTTAAAGTCCATTTTTGTGATTTTAGGCCTAAACACAAGAAGCAAAAAGAATAAAATTAACAGAATATTAAAAGAATTTTATTTCAACGACTATTTCACATTTAAGAGTGGTACTTCTAACCAGGCCAATCTACCTTCAGATTTTAAACTTTGTAGATTCAATAAAAAACTACAAAATACAGTCAAGATTCCATTATGCAAAGGAGAAAGATTTCAGCATTTTAACAAAAAGGAATGTAACACAAAAGCAGATTACCAAAAGAATAAGCCTATTTTGTTGGCTCCTTCAAAGATCAATATGCCTGTTGGTGTCAGTCCAAGAGCATATTCACAACCATCTCTTCCCTGCAAGCAAGTAGAGAATAAATAATCAATCTGCCACGAGCAGAGCAAATCTTACTACAGCAGTATTGCAAAATCCATAGGTCTTAAACTAAACAATAAGGCTGGCATATCTTTTTAACATTACAGAGGAGAAGAATATGCGTCTGTACTGGGTGCAAAGTGGCACATTTTGGCAACAGGAGGCTGCAGGGTGCCCTCTGTGGGAGAGGGCCATGTGCTGCTCCAAGTGGCTCCGAGATCCATGGATATGGACCGACACCAACACTGTACCCAGGGGGGAGCCCACACCCCGGCTCACCTGTGTTTAAGAGCAAGCAGTTCCTGCCCGGGGAAGGAGAGACAACAGGAGGAAACGGAGGGACATAGGAAAAGGCATGTGGCAAGGGACACTGGGAGGGTGTGGCTGCAGGAGTGCTGCAGGTGGGAAGTATTTCTGAGGGACCATGGCCCACGGGGGCAATCCACACCGAAACAAGGAGACCCCTCAGGGACGGACCCACACCAGGGCAGGGAGCTCACACCGATAAAATAAAACATCACATGGATCTTACCTTAACTACATGCATATCTACACCATACATTTCTAGCCATTTAGCTTTGTTCAAGTAGCACAATTCAGCCTGCGCTGGGCTCTTTCCCCTATGAAGATAAAATTCATACTTCATGGTAAAAAATTTTTGTCCACTTGAAATGCTTTCCAAGTCATTCCCCTAACCCTTTTTCTCTGTGTCCTCGGTCTTAATGACACTAAATGGTATTTCAAGCTTAGCTTATGGTTTTACCCTCTTCCCTCCAAAGGAAAATAAATCAGAGGACTGAAAATGGGAAAAGGTCTAAAATTGCCAGTAAGGATGAAAGTTCAGGTAACACAGCATCACTGAAATGCACCATATTTATTAAAAAATGACAGGAAAATGAGTTTGCTACCATTCTGAAAATAAAATTTATGTTTGAATGAAAGAAGGAGAGAAAGAAAGAGATTTATTTCCAACATAAACAAAAAAACGGACCTGACTCCTTAAGTTATTAAAAAATAATCTAAAGAAAAACCAGTAAAAAATTAAAACTCACCCCACCAACCTTCCCTAAATTACTGCTTGCCAATTCTAGAGAGGGCTCAAAGCCTTTTTATAATACTTCTCCACTGACAAACATAATATCCCCATTTCATGCCTGCTGAAGGGATTTGACTTTGGAAGAGAAGAAAACCTGTTGCTAGAGACCCCACTCCCACACAGGTACTCTACCTGCACTCTTTCCATTTCTGAAAAATGTCAAATTCCATTGCTTCGGTCTGGTTTGGTGCAAACCTGAATTCAGACACGAGCTCTGGTGTGTGCTCAGGGTGCTCACACTCTCCCAACTCAGCTGAAATCAATCAATTGAGAAGTTAAAAATATAAAGATCTTGGGACGACCAGAAACATTTAATTCCATTATCCCTACAAAGACAAGGATAGTTGGCAAGTTTCTAAGCATGTTGTAGAACGCACCTGTGCCAATGGTTTAAGTTACCACCCCATCCTCCCACTCCTGGCTCCAGTAAACTCAAACCAGATTTTACAGCAGAAGTCAGATAAATGCATTTGCAGGAGGAGTGTAAGGTTGTGGTACAGAACTCTGACATTCAGGAATGTTATGACTGGACCAGCTTAACTAAAGCTGCTTCTCTGGATTTTAAAGCACTCATAGGAAATAAAGTTTCTACTAAAACCAATCATCAATGCATCTTCTGTTTTACAAGAGGTTACTTTGAAACTTCCTCTCATTGCACACTTTTCATTCCAAAACACTTCCCATTCTGTTGCATGCCTTGTTATGTTTCTGTTCATGTCAAAACACAAAGGGAACACCTAGTCTCATGAAACTAGTGATAAAGCTGTGTGGTTTTTTTTAAATCACAGTGGTAGTGTAATATTCAGATTAAGTAATTTTTAAGGAAAAAAATGCCGGAACATTAACATAATTAAGGTGTCACTTTCTAGTTATACGCTTAGGCTCTGGTATTTTCTTTTCCAGGAGCAGAACACTCGCCAGCTCCACTGAGCTCAGCCGGAGATGCAAGTGCTGAGCATTTCAGTGACTGACGCCCTTAGCTGCCTCGTGTCTGTGACAGCTCTGCTCCTGGAGCCTCTCAGCTGTGCAGAGAGGCTGCAACGTCGCTGCCTCGGGACTGTGTGGCAAACACCAGTGGAGCACGATAAAGCTGTGTGGACCAGGTGTCACCTGACATATGATGCGATTCTCAACCAGGCCTTTGTCAGTCAGCGTTTCTTAACTGTTTACTACTCTTACTACTACTACCAAAACAAAAATAAAAATTAAAAAGCATCGAGGGAAATTAAATCCCTTGAATAAAACAGTTTTATGGCTTCAGGGTGCTTTTACACTTAACAGCTGCAAAAATTTTGTTCACAGACAGACTTCAAAAATACCTAGCAGGATCCATCAGGAGATAGGAAGTTACATTCAAAATCCCATCTGTTGGCTGATAACACCTACTAGGTGGTTTTGAGAACTTGAGCTTTGCTGAAACATTTATCAATCCTGAGGATATTAAGCAGATTAAGTTCACTGGTCTTCATTTCTAATTACTGTCTCACACCCATTTTTTTCTCTCAACAGTAATCTTCCACAGTGAGTTACAGTATTCTTATCTCTGTTAAAGACAAGGACATACAGGTATCTCAGCTCTGTGGCTGTTTCATCGAGGCTGGAAGCCTATTTAACACAGACATTGTTAAGAATTACTGGCAGTCCAGTCTCCCACTAAGAGGGAGCCACAACAAACACATTAGCAAGGAGGACTTCAAGGGGGGGAAAAAAAAGTAAGGATCTGAAGTTTGATGTGTTGCCAACCATCTGGGGAAAACACAGGAGATTTCTCTACTGCTTAACTGAGAGAGAAGGTGGGGAACGAAGTCTGACTGTGCTGTAAAGAGGATGTGGAGAGATGAGAAGAATCATGAGCTTGTATGACACAATACACACAGAGAAGCTAAGGCAGTCGTATTAGGAAGGAGAAAAATATCACCCTTGTTTCTCCATAGCTGCACTCACTGTTTATTCACTCTCAGGTGAATGAACTATGTTATCTTTTTGGTCTCTAAAAAACAGGTCTTCAAGGTGAGAGTCAGTAAGAGACTTGCCAGCTCCCTGCACAGGGTTGGAGGGCAGTGGAAGAAGGGGCTGCCACAGACTCTGAATGAGGATGCTGTCACTGCTGGGGTGGAACTGCACTCCCTGAACGGCTCAAGAGCACCAATATTTTTCAATGCAAGGGCACAGCAGAGGACCCATCTCTTCATTTGTGGTTTTATGACATGCTTTGGCATGCCTCTTCTCTGCCCCTTATTGAGGGGTAGGGGGTGGAAGGTGGGCCAGGTGTTACCTAACACATGTATATACATTATCTGCGTTCTTCAAAAAATAACTGCATAACCTGGGGGACATTTTTAAAAGGGTGTTTCCCAGAAAATTTTTGAAAACTCCAAAAATATATTTATTTGTAAATATATGGCTGATTCTTTTATACAGAGAGGAAAAAAGTTTGCAGCATCCCATGAAGATGTCTTATGATTAGAACTGAAAATTGGAGAGCTGAGAAAATATTTTCCTTTTCAATCTAATTAGCAGCTTCAAAAGTATAGCTGGTTAAACACTAAGACCATACAACACTAATGAGGCAGTTAAAAACTTACGGTAACAGTGACAACTCAAGTTTGATGACAACTCTTCTGCAAATAATCCCTAAGTGAAGCACAATATTATGTATCTGCTTCACAAGTTACCCCGTACTACAAACCAACGTTATTTGCTACCGAATTTCTTTCACAGGACTGGCAACAAATCAACACTCTACGTTTGAAAGACGATTCACACAAAACACCAACCTTGGAAACTGCTATTGGAAACCAAGAATTACTGTAACAGAAAACTTCCTTGATTAAAAAAAAAAAATAAAAGTATGAAATTTAAAGCTGATCTGCGAAGAGAAAAGACTTTTTTTTCAGCAGGCTCAGACTACTAATGCCTAAATAGCAATGTATATAGCTTTTTTTTCACTCTCAGGAAAGGCATACTAAGGAGCAAGACTGGATTTTACAGAGTAAATGTAACCTGCTGAGGAGGGAATAATTGACATTTCTTTACACTTTTCTGCTTAATTACGTTTCCAATGTCAATAAAATATAGCAGATTTTACACCAAAAATGCTTATTATTAAGTATGTCAGCAAAGAGAATGAATTAGTTGCAGTAATGAAATAATTTTGGACAAGCTTATAGTAATGATGTCAAAATAGTGGAAAACGGCAATTGAAAAAAAAATAAAAAAGACAGCAAGAAAGTATAAAAGCGTGTTCCCACAGAGAGCATCAAAGAGTATCAGTTTTGGTAAATAGCTGGACACATCACAAACATGATGGACAGCTATTGTACTGCATTTACACAGGTAATCACAGGTGTCAGTTACTACCCAAAATGTTGAGGCATCAACCTATTATTCTTTGCTTGGTCCTCCTTGCTCGGACCAGATGTGAGGTTACCGGAGTTTCTGTCTGTGAAAACGTAAGCAACAAATCAAATTCGGGCTCCGTATTTCCTCCACCTCCAAGAGACAAACGGAGTCTGCCTGCAGCAGCTCTTTGCATACCTGACAACCACGGTTGTGCCAACTGGTGCAGCCAAACAACCCAATGCCTTAAGATTTACACCTGTTGCTGCTTGGAATGGAATTCCCAGTTTTGCCTGTCAAGTCCATCTAGAACCACTGAGTTACTTCCACGGCTGTATTGAACTGAGACTCTGCCTAAGCACTCCATGTGCCATGGCCCAACCACCAGTGAAACAGGAACAGAATTTTTCAATTAATTTTGCTGCTGATATGCTTAGAATGGTCCAGCATTTTGTTTTAGAAAAAAATGAACTTGACTGAGCTTCATTAAAAAAATTTCCTCCCCATCTGCAAAACAAACTGCCCGAAAAGGGACAAATACTTGTATTAACATGCTTGCAGCAACAAAAAACCCCACATTGTCCTACAATAACCTAATGAGAAACCCAGTGTACTGGAATTGCTTTTACATCCTGAAATCCTTGTTCCTGCCACAGAAGTGATCTTTGTTCCTACCTTCCCCTATAATTCTCTCCTCTCCAGTACCTGCCACTCCCTCCCTCCTGCCCTGTAACCATCTCCTGAGTCACACACTGTGGGGGCCTCCTCTCCCCAGGCACTGTTGAGGCAGCAGGAAGCCCATATTCACAGGCACCCACCTCCCACAAACTGTGTGCTGAAGGGCCAGCTGGCTCTTCAGGCTGAAGTGGTAACACTTGTGCATGCACCACAGCTTCTCCCTCAGTGGGAAGCTATTTTGGGTCTTTCTTCCCTGAGGAGGCCTGGGTTTCCATGAAACTTTTGTCTAGCCGTGCTTTAGAGTCTCCTTCCCCGTATCAAGTGTGCTAACACTGGCTAATGTACTTCAGAAGTTATGAATGGAGGCAAGTCAAGAAAGTGATCTCCCTAAAACTCTTCTCCTTGGGAGAAAATGGCATTTATATACGATCAGTGAGAACGCATTAATAACAGAGGAAAAGAAACCGGTAGGTGAGTTTTTTTAATAAATTAAGACAAACCACTTTCAAAAGATTGCATACCTTGAAGACACAGAGCTGCTAGTTCAACAGCAGTTTCATATGGGCATTTCAGTCTTAAAAACAAAACAAAAAACCAAACTATAAAAATCATGTCTCTTGTCAGTGAATTCCTCTTGCAATAAAGCTAAAAAGCAGCCTGATACAAAACCCAGAAACATTAACTTCCACAAACTACTTATGCTATGAAACATCTACAATTCATTTTTACTTGTATATGACTATTTCCTAAGTTGGTACATTCTGATTAGCATGAAACATGATACACTTCACCATAAAACAAGCTTGAACTAACAGAGAAAACACTAAATCAACTAAGGAACCATTTTTACTTTAACACTCTTTGAGAATATATGGGTTTGAGGTTTTTTGTTTCTGTAATTTAAAAAAATAGAGCAGGTGTGAATATGTGTCAGGGTAAGACTATAATAAACACACGAAATATTTTTGCAGAGTTGACCTGAACAAAAAGTGTTGCACTTCAACTTTCTCATCCTCTATTTTCATACTGAAAAAATGTGGCAAGCCCTTGTTAACATTTCCCAGTCATAAAACCCAGGACAGTTTTTGCTCTCCTTAAACATTTCCATCACCTGGTCAATCCATCAAAATCTTTCCCCCATTCTATTTGTCAGTAATATAGTCATGATGCACACAAAGTCCTATATGTCTGCATTCTAAAGAAAAACAAAATGCACGTGGGACTGTAAATCATGCTTATAATCTGTGCATGAATACCATAAAGAATTAAAAAGATCACACAGTTAAGGTAAAATTTAAAACCACTAGGAGATTAAGTATTATAAATTCTTTAAATTACAGCTGCAAGTGTAAAAAGGTACTTACTTCCCTGAAAGAATGTCTTGCCGGAGCTGTAATACAAACAGGTACCTGACAAATAAAAATTCAGAAAGTCAGAAGTAATTACAGTGGCATCCTTCTAACTCCACTGGCTGGAGGAATACCCCAATTCATTGAGTAGTAACAGCAATTTGAATAACTTGCTCCTGACAGAAAAAAGGCCTTTGGGATCACACAGATACGCCCTGCAAGCTTCAGAGCTCCCATAGCTTTCCCTAAAATCAAAGAGAGGAACATTTTTCGTCCACTGGTTGTATTCAGGACATTGTCCAAAGCTTTGCTGTTTAGGAAGTGCTCTATCTGAGCATACACCACAGGAACCTAAAATGTTACTGACACTCCAATGATCTCCTAAACTCGGGTCTTACCTAATGCAGGCAGGGATCGAACTACAGTATCTAGAAACAAAACACAGATAAAGGCATGTAGGCTTCAGGGCTGCCTCCTCAAACACAAATACAGAACACGGAAAAAGTCCAAATTGGGCAAAAGGAAAGGTTCATACCAAAATGTCACTTAAAAATAGCAGGAAAGTTCTGAACAAAAGAAACCCGAATTCCACAGAGCTCACACATTTATTTAATAAGCCAAGTAGGAATTTACAGCCTTCAAACTGCTGTAGTATTTTAAGCTGTTGCCTTGCTAATCTTCAGTCCTAGGCATGCTTCACTGACACCACTGAGAGCTGGGCTCCGAGGCATGCACAAGTGCCCTAAGTCATGCAAGGGGTGTGCAGAGGACAGGAAGGCACAGGCAGACTCTGCACTGCTCTGGACACCGTGGGGTGAGGCTTGCAAAGATGAGTGACTCGAGAGAAGAAAGCATGAAGCACTCCTGAGAGCCCAGTAAACGCAAACACAAACCTCTCCTATCTTTACAAAGGATGCTAGAAAGACAAAGCAGTTTTCATCACACAGGACGCGCAGTGAACATGGTGAAGGAGGAATAGTTGGAACCAGACAGGGAAACAGAAATGAAAAAGAAGATTACAATGTCTCATGATAACACTAGAGCAGAATCAAATTTATCCATGCTAGCTCTGTCACATCTCTGATTCACATACTTGGCTAATACCTGACTTGCCAATCAAAGCTGGGTATTTGCCTGCATAGATTAAGGGTTGACAAGTATACTTCCTGCTCTTACTGATAGCCCAGATGATTCACAATCCCATGAACTCTCCTAAATTTGCAAGAAAACTCTGGGCAGTGCTCCTGTCAGTGTCAGGTGGATTGTGCAGTGCTGCAGCCCCGCTCTGGTGGGCATGGCTCACTCTTGCTCCTTTTCTGTGCACAGGCTGACAAGCACCGGCACCTCAATTGCTGCTACTCCAAATCAGCAAAACACCTTAGAAAATTCTGCACAACACACGAGTACAGACATGCTCCTCTGTTGTTTTTATAACTAAACTAACTAATCAGGTCACACACAAGTGACAGAAGATGTCTTCCAAAATGCACTGGATTTCAACTGTGTTTTTAAACTGAAAAAAAAGCCAGAGTGGGTGAAGGGTTTTAACGCTTCACAATACTGTGTTAATTATGAGAAAGCGATGGCTGTAGCTTCACCAGAAACTGAAGTTTGCTAGAAAGCAGATCTCCAGAAGGAGTTTTGAACACCTGCTATCTGGAAAGTTCACAGTTACTGTTAATGATGATTTTTCTTCCACTTGGAATGATTTTGAGTATATAGTTATTAATCTTCACTTTGTATTCAACATGCTACATGGAAAATACGATCCAACTAGCATAAAGACTTTAAAAACATCCTATAAATTATAAGAATTAAAAATTTAAGAATTATAAAATTCTTATAGTCAAAATTACTTTCCCCAACCAAAGAAAAAAGTGCCCTTATTTGTCTTAAACAGTTTCACAGTGGTCTTCTGTCAAGCCTATAATTAAAAGAAATTGTTCACAACACTGAATATTTAGCTGACTAAAGTGTTTTTCTAATTAAAATAGTCTTCTGAAATGTCACCTTTCAGCAATAATTAGATCACAAGGCATCGGAGGTTAATACTTTCAGACAAAATGTCTTACTCGATCACAGCAATGATCACATAGCTCAGAAACCCAATCTCACAGTGACTAGGATCATATGCTTCAGAGGATTAAACAAGAAATCTTGTGGTAGACAGTAATGCAATAATTTGACCACAGGGGAAATGTAATACTTGTCAGACATGCACCCTGCTGCATGAAGACTTACATCAATTTCCAGAAAACACATATTATTCCTACTAATTTAACTGCATTTTCTCATTAGAGACGTCCATAAATCATCCAGCTTTTTGGATTCTCTTAAGATCTCATACTCAGCGACACAAGTGTCAGGGATTTCTGTAAGTTAATTATACATTGTATAGGAATATGCCCTTTTATTGAATTATCACTGCTGCACTAAATTGATAATGGATATTAAAGACCCTATGTCTCCATCATAAGGTGGTAACAATTAGCTCTCTAATCTTGTCTCAGGCAGCGAGAAAGAACCCATGGTCGGCACAGCAGACAGCGAAGGAGACAGCAATCATTTGCCTGCAGCCATAAGTTTAATGTAAACATCACATGCACATGAACTACAACAATCAACCATCTCCAAACACCTTAGGCTGATTAGGAGTACACTGATTATTGCCAAGCAAATTAGAAGACACAGAAAGTGCCCTACGGTGAGAGACAGAACAAAAGAAAAGATAAAATAACATTAAGATAGATGACTACTATACAAAGAAGACACAAAGTAAGCAGATACAAAAGATAAGTAAACCCTTTCCTCCAGCTGCTCCTTTCCCAGTTTTCAGACTATCCACTAAATCACAGCAAGGTGCTAAGGACCCAGCAAGGCACAAGGCACAGGAAACAGCCCAGCAGACTGAAACAAAAGACTTCCAGATATTTGCAGAGTGACTTTATACAATGCAGGCTTTTGCTTCACAGAGAACCATGGGGAAGCAGAAGCGATTCAATCAGCTGTTAACCAAGAACCCAGGCTGGCCATTCCCGCAGTTCTGCAGCCTTGGTAACCATTATTAAATCTCCCCCAAATCTCAGGGCGGGAGGAACAAAGCAGGGCACTGGCGTTTTAGCAGGACAAAATGGAAAAACCCTCTCAGAGGATGGCAGGTATCGAGAGCAGGTGTCTCCCAGCTGCAGCTCTCCCCACCCAACGCTGCCTGTCTTTGCCAACTTCAAAGCACCAAAACACAGCATCTCCTACACACTAACACGCTTGGAGAGGCCCCTGAATGCTTTCTGGCAGCAAATAAAAAAAGATGATGTTTCTCTAACAGCAGGAAAACATCTAAGAAGGCAGACAAAATGACCACTCTTGATAAGAAAGCTCGAATCACCTGCTCACAGTACCCCCACGTGCCTCAGGTGTCTTAATTACCCCGTCAGCCATGCACAGTTCCTACCTGGTAAACTCTTCGTGAAGGTTGTTCGGTTCTGACGAATAGTACTTAATTCGAAAATGCAACGTGTACGGAGGTCCAACTGCACATGCACAGATTTTAAAGGGGGAAAAAAGGTTTATACTCATTGCAGTCCTGCTAACAGTCACCACCACCCCAACAACCCAAGAAACCCCAAATTAATTACATTTTTCAAATTCCTCAAAGAAAATATTTCATGTTTTTTAAATTTAAAAATGCATGCAATAAACAACAACAACAAAAAAGCCAATTACCATACTTTATGATATTCATTAATTCAAATTTATCAAGGCAATAGTCCATTTGGCAAACACATTTTTGTCCAGAGAGGTGTGCCTCACAGCATACTGTGAATGACAGCAAGTTCCAGGTACACTGCCTGTTGCCGGGCCCAGGGGGAGATGAAAGGAAGAGGGAAGGAGAGGGTGATGCTCCTTCTTACCAGGCACAAACACTCCTCCAAAAAAAACCCCCTACCCAATAGATCAGCTTTTGATTTAAACACATGAATGAGAAAAGGTAAGATAAATAGGGTGAAAAGCTGGAGAAGACCCCGGAAGACACCCACGAATACAAAAAGCTAACAAATTCCATGAAGTGGAGTTGCAAGAATTGTGTTTGCTAATGTCAGAAGGTGAGTGCTACATCTGACTTTCCATGTAACACAGATAATAAGAAGTTATCCAGCTACCATGAGACTGTGACCAATGTATCCATATCTGCCTAAGCCTCATCTTTCAACTTCCTGCTGAGGTATTAATTGACGGAAAAATTGCTTTTCCTCACTTTTCTAAGATCTTCCATAACGCCACATCGACAGAGTGAACATGTGCCTATTAATGATCCTTCTACTAAATGACATGCAGCTAAAGTTCAAATAATTAGAGCTTTGATTCTGTCTCCATGTACAGCTCCTGCAAGTCAGGCTACAGCACCCTGGGCTCACAGTGAGGCACCGCTGGTGAGGTCTGCACAGGCGAGATAATGACTTGGAAAAAAGAGCAGAGAACAACATCCATTGTGAAATTGTGAAAGAGGAACTCTTCACAAAGCGTCTGCTGAATGCAAGGTAAAGGAAAGTATCCTGTTGTGACACAGACCTTTACAACACCCAACAAACTGCTTCCCTCTTCAGCATTCCTCACAGCCAGGACTGGCCAAATTCTTTTCAAAATAGGCCCTTCGTAGATTAAAAACAGACAAAAAACATGCAGCTAAACTGGCTGAAGGTGTTACCAAATCACCCATTTTCCAGGAGGAAAGGACAAAGCTGTTTCAGAAAGTGCAGCTGCAGCTCAGTTAGTCACTTAAGGTAAAGCAGTCTGTGATGTGAGGAAAAGGGGAGAGAAAACCAAACAGCAAAAGCCTTACCCACAGCAGCACTCTTCACCATGGATTCTGGCAGGCTGACACCCACACACCCATGGGGTGACACCAAACTATCCTAAGGGCCTTTGAAGAACTCCACCGTTTACAAAAATCATCTAGATATTTGGGTACTTCTCAAAAAGAAAGGCAAAGCACCACTGAAGCAATCAGGACCCATCTCTGTGAGGTCCTGCAAGGGGGTCAACAATTTCCTTGAAAAATGCTACATTTTAATCTCACAGAAGCCATGTCTTCAGTGGCCCGTGACTGTTGTCAACTGCAGTACTGTGACAAAACACATTAATGCCAACGCTCTGCTGTACCCAAGCCTGCAACCAGATTATCAAAAATCCAGGAGCTACTTCCCTGCCTTAGACAATTTTCACAGAAAACTCAGTGGCCCAATCCAACCCAACCCCTCCATCCAAAACTACCTTTGATGAAACAGCAGCTATTTCAAAACTATCTTTGACAAAACAGCAGCTACTTCTGCTGGTTTTACTTCTAAAATAATAATTTGGAAAAAAAAAAATTAAAAATTAATCATTACACAATGAAGTACTTTCCGTTCATTCTCTGAAAAAAATTGCAGAATATCTGTTCTGGATCAGAAGCAGTGACAGGAACTGCGATCTGTGTCCAGGCAACCCAATTTCACAGATCAGACTGAAATTACCTGGCAACCTACTCTGCCTCAGACAAACAGCACGTGTTGAACAAGGGCTTCTGAAGGCTGGGCTACTGCTTAATAAATGCTCTTACATTTAGACATAATATAGTCGGCCAATTACCCATTAAATTAAAACTATGTCCTAAGAAATATTTATTCCATTAAAGGTCATATTTAAACATTCTCTATCGTGTTTTAATACACTAACTTCAAATTCTTTAGGAAGTAACGAAATAAACAGGCAGCGGCATAGTACTTACTTTTTATTTGCTTCTTAATGAATTTTGAATGGTCCAACCAGTGCTAAAAAGAGAAAATCCACACTTAAAAGCAGTTCCATTTCAGGATTTTGTTGACTCCATAAACCGATTACAGTAAAATTTAACAGATAAAAATCTCTAATAAGGAAATATTGCCATATTTATTTTCTAAACTTCTGCACACTGGTGAAAGTGTTTATTGGCACATTAAACAACTTCCCTTCTTCCACATGGGAAAGCTTGTTTTATAAATTCATCAATAATGCCAGGGAAGTCACTCCTCCAGAGAAGAAACCTCAAACTCCAAGACCACAAAAACAGTGGTGTGTAAGGAAAGCACCTTTTTATCCCAAACCCCTGAGTTTCAGCCTCCTTTGAACTCCTGTTTGATGGAGACCCTCCAGATCCTGTACTATCCTGCCTTTCATCGCTCCACAGCCAAGTCTTTTCAAGGTAAGGACAGAGACTTAACCCCACTAAAAGCATTTGGGAAGCACTGATGCATACCCCACCCCCTCCTTTTCAAACTAAGGCAAAAGATCTGGAATAGATGCGACAATGATGACAAAAACATACGATTCCCAGCAAAGTTTATGCACTCTCTTGTCAATGTAAGTCGCATCTACAGGAAGGCAGCCATAAACACAATCTGGTATAAATTTAGCTTAAATCTTTGACAGTCTCTGCTCAATGTCCTACAGAAGGCTGCAATCTGATTGGAAGCAACTCCATGTAAATGCTTCTGTCATGCAAAGTGATAAAAGAGTTTTGGATTTCCTTGAAATAAATGTTTTCCTATCTTTATATATATATTTTAAAATTACAAACTAGGTAACATGAAACAAAATCTTAGGGGAAAAAACCCTCTTCCTTCTTTCCTATTAAAGCATTAATGTTTTCAGAAAAAGGATAATCTCTCAATGACTGCTTATCATTACACCAACACCACCAAGCTACCATGGCTAAACAAATGTGCAAAATTATTTGTTGGCTAGTAATACTGGTATTTATTTACTAAGTCTGTTCTAAACCAAGGCAAAAATTTATTTATCACAGGTATAGATGTGTACAGATCAAAAGTCTGGCAACTTACAACCCTTAAAGTAAATAAATCTCACAAGAGGTAGAAAGAGAAATGGAACAATTATTCTGAAGGTGATTTTATTTGCAGGATTTATTTTGCAGGTGATTTTACTTGCAAGATTCCCCTTAGGTGAGGCTGCCAAGAAATCCATTCTGATAATCTGAGAAATCTCTACCAGAATGGAAATAAGACTTTACAGCAGCTCATATAAATACATTCCTTAGAGTTGCATTTAATTTACTTTGTCTCTACTTTGCTGTCTTATGAAAAATTACAGCTTTGTGAAATCTCAAATTTTTCGTAAGGAAAAAAATATCAGCATTGCAAGTTTGCCTCTTTTTTTTAACTGAAATGATACAAGTCTGTTACTTTTACAGCTCCAGGGCAGATTAATTTTTACGAAAATGTCTTTCTGTTCAGTATTTATTTTGGATAAACAAAAACCACTCAAAGACAAATATAATGAATCCATTACAATAAAAGTTTATCTTTGTGTAAAAAACATCTATAATACATGCCCAAAACTCCTGTTAGTACCATGTTCTGGAACAAGCACTGCACAACCTGAACTACAGTAATTCCCAATGAAAAAGCAGCTGATAGTCCCTTTCTTGGCGTGTGGTCTTTAAGGTACATTAAAGCTCAAATATGAGCAAGTTTCAAACCGATTATTTGCAAGTGCAAATACTTCAAATAACGGTTAAAAAAAAAATCTAACAAGACTCCAGGAACTACTTGTGCAGACCATTAAACGACACTACAGCTCAGAGAGGAAACTATCATCACTCTCTGTACCTAAGCAGGCAGAGGCAGACTGCTCCAGGAGATAAGGCACAGCAAGCATTAAAGCCACCCCTCCTCGGAAGCAACAGTGAGCTGCTGTTTTACCCCCATCCCACACTGCCCATCACGTGTGTGATGTGCCACCACACGGATCATGAACTCAAACACGGAGGTAGGGCATGGACTGGCAGCATTATTGGCCCAGAGCTCCCAGGACTGGAAGTTTTCCTGCAGATTTATGAACCAACACCAATTTCAAAGTCAGATATTCTGTGCAATTTCTGTGAAAGTCAGGCTGAATTTTAACACTTCTTTGCCTCAGATAATGTCAGAGGGCTTCTTCACACTGTGTACCACACCAGCTTTCCAAATGTCCCTCTGAGCTGAAAAAAAATCATAGCATTCTAGCTGAAGCCCAAAATAGGTTTGGGCTTGGCTACATACTGCTTGCTGACTCAATTAGAGGGAATTGAAAGCAATGAATTCTGAAGTCTCACTAGGAAGCTGAATAAAAACCAGAGGAGCTTTGCTCTCTCAGCACCTAAGACTGTAGCTCTGCCTATCTTGCGCTCCAGCTAAACAGCTGTACATCATTTCAGGATCTGGACTCACCAAAGACACTTAGCTGTGGATCTCACAGCGTAGGACCAAGACTGACCACACTCATTTCAACCATACACCACCATAATCCCCGTATCCTGTCTGGACTCGGAAGTATCAGTGCAGAACGAGGAGGAGGAAAGGGATTAATTGCTTTAGGACTGTGTTATGATAGGAAGACAGTGACTAAGATATTTTATCCACAGTAAGGGAAGAAAAGCCAAAACTTGATCAGACTGCAGGTAATAAGGATTCTGTGATTATGCTAGAACAGAACAAGTAGTTCAGTTGGAAGGGACCTACAATGACCATCTAATCCCACTGCCTGGGCATTTCATGTTATTAAGGGCATTGCCCAAACATCTCTTAAACACTGACAGGCTTGGGACATCAATCACATCTCTAGGGAGTCTGTTCCAGTGTTTGACGACCCTCTTGGTAAAGAAATGCTTCCCGATGTCCAATCTGAACCTCCCCTGATGCAGCTTTGAACCATTCCCATGCATCCTTTCACTGGTTACCAGGGAGGAGAGCTCAGCACCTCCCTCCCCACTTCCCATCATCAGCTGCAGAGATCACTGTGGTCCCTCCTTTAATTCTCTCAGGTAAACTGGTAGGTCAAATGCTGGATTAACTTCCATCTATTCCTCTTTAATCTCAGTAAAATTTCTTTGCTCTACCAAATGAGTAATGCTTCCTATGGTATTAACTGACATAACACAGTAGCCATTGACTGGGATTCATGTGTTAAAAACACACACCAATCAACTCCACATGAAAGAAACATCATTTAAAAAATTAATTTCTTAAAATACTGGAAGCATGTATTTATTTCAGCATGCTCTCCTGCTGATCACTCACTTTATCGAAGTGAAGGGGAAAAAATAAGTATCCCAACATTTCCTAATGGTAGCAGCCCATATTTTCTCAAAATAGATATGCAGCATGGGAAAGATATATTTGTGTTGAGATACAGCAGATAAACTAGAGCAGTCAACTTACAGGGACCACGTGACTGCCAAACGAAGACTGAAAGGAGGATTGCCACAGGCTGACACAATCACATCACACACCTGAGCTTTGCAAATTCCACTGCCTCTCTACTTGCTCTCTAAAAGAATGAAAATTCCTTGTCTTGATGTATACAGCCCTCAAAGGTGACCTGAAAAGGGAAAAAAATGGCATTTGACCCTTTTTGGTTTGCTTCCTTTGCTAGTTTAAAATGCATGAAGAACATCTTGAATAGACTGTTCTCTCTTATGCTTATTTATATATTTAACTATCAGTAAGAGGAAGCCCATTTTTAGTGGAAGTTTTATTTGCTCTCTGAAAAATATTGGTTTAATGCTTTCTCAAGCTGTACCCGGAGGTACAAGAGGGAGACTCATGCTCAATGATCAAGTTCAGAAAAGAAGGTGTGCTAAACAAAAGCTGGCACCTTTAAAATCAAAAGTCAATTATCCCTTCAACTGTGTTCTTGCTTTCTGGTTTCCTAGGCACCTGAATCCTACCAAGATGCCAGCCATTACTCACACAACCTTCTAAAGCAGAGAGGTTAAAAATGGGTGTATCACATGGAAGAAGGAATCACCAAAAAACCAAGCCAATAAAATCTCTACTCACCAAACCACAGTTTGGGGAGTTCTCTACATTTACAGACTTAAAAGAGAGCAAAGGAGCAAAAGCCCCCATTTCTTTTGCAGGTCACCTTCCAACATTATTATGGTAGTAACAAAAAAAAAAAAAAAGAGAGCCAGGGTCATGTAGAAGCTCAGGGAGTACACAAACATATACTTAGAAATGGGATAGTATCCCAAGAGTTCACAACTTAAACACAACAAGCTATTGTTTCTCATGTTTCTCTGATCCCTCCTAGAAAGTTATGCTCCTCTTGAAAATGAAGTCACCTGACTGGTGACTTCAGCTGCCTACCGAAAGGCCGTAGAGAAGATGAAGACCGACACTTCTCAGAGGTATTCCATGGCAGAAGGATGAGTGGCACCAGACTTGGGAGAAATCCCAGCCAGACAAAAAGACTGTCACCATGAGTCCGTTCAGACAAAGCACAGGTGCCCAGAAGGACTGTGGAGCCACCATCCTTGAGAATATCAAACACGACTGAACAAAGCCCCAAGAAACCAGATACGACTGAAGCTGCTATGAGGAGCCTGGATATAGACACCACCTTCAACAGACAAGACTTGCAGGCATCTTTCAGGATGCTGCTCTACAATCTCACCTACCCAACTTGAAAGAAAGAAAGAAAGGAAAAAAAAAAAGGGAATTCACTTCTGCTCAAAAAGCATTCACATTATAAGACCAAGCTGGGATTAATGAGGTAAACAGTTTGTGTTTGGGCTCAGATGAGATCAACTTTTCACAAAACACTGTCAGGATCTTACTACAGGAGTTTCAGTCTCAGTAGGTCAGTTTTGGTTTAGACCCTCTGTGGATACTGCTGCCAGCATCTTCTTGAACGAGGCCCAGGCAGAGTGGTACAGTAACACATCGACACTGCTGGAGGTGCAAGGACCAACCTGATCCAAGTGCAAAGTTTTATCAGTTTTCTAAGTTGTCTCTGGCCTGAACAAGTCCGACCAGTTGCCCTCCAGCAGTCCCCTTCAACTGACACCATTTTGCAGTTCCCATGCCAAGTTCTCTCCTGCCCTGTGCAGAAGGGCCACCATCTTCCACAAGTCAGATATGGTGAGACAGTGAAGGCAATGCAGGGTGCAAGCAATGCAAGCAATGCTGTCCAGCAGCAGAAAGGCAGATGGAGCTGTGATAAGAGAGCTCTAGATTGTGATCTTGGGAAGAATGAGGCCACAGATGCTAACTCCAGAACCCTGAGGGCATTGGTAGGCCTTAATGGCTCTTTACAGCCCTATGTGAGACCTCCAACCACATATTGTGTGGCATTCATCTAAGTCTGGCCTGTCCCAGCCTGAGTCAGCACAGAGACACCTCAGAAGCATCCTGATAAATGATGTGGTTTAACTGCAGACCAGATAAACTAACCAAGAATAATGGAGAGATATATGGACATCCTTCAAGACCATTAGCCTCTCCTAATTCACATACATGTGATAACTACAGGATATTTTGCTTCACAGACATGATGTGACAGAAGTAAACCACAGAATTATATACAAATTATATAAAAAAACCTGCCTTGTCTAGTATGTTTCTCATTAGATTTACTTTACAGACAATGAAAGCTGATACCACTCCAGATCAATTCCAGCAATTAAAAGCAAGGTACTTTTAATTTTGATGCCTGTGTCCAAACATTCAAAAAAACTGAAGAGATTTGTAAAAGCGAGCAACAAACCTAAGTCTGTGGAAGAAAACTGAGAAAACCACTTCAGCTTATGCTCCAACCACACACTAAGACAAAAGAAACCAGCACAAACGGTTTGCTGTCCTGGAGAGAATTCTTTACACTCAGGAGAGAAGTGCAGAAGCATCACTGATAGACAGTACCACAACCACCTGCCCTGTATGGCTGCTTCTCAAGTCTGTGTCAGAAAAATGTCCTCCCAAAACAGCAAGTGCTACTGGAAGACTAAAGACTAGAATTTGTTAGTGTTTTGGAGTCTTCCACCAAGTATTCACAGACAGCAACACAGCCTTGGACAGCCACAGCTGGAAGTGCTCCACATTCATCAGGTGTTCTGCATCGCTGCGGAGTCAGCCACACTGCCTCTGCCCAGTTACTGAGCTGGCATTCCCATCACTGCCACTATTAGAAACTGAAGCACTGAGTGCTACGGGATATTCTACAGCTTTTGGGACCCTCCATTTGTGACTGGTATTTATTGCTCGGGGCTACAACCCACAGACACACATCCTGCAATAACCACCTTCCCAAAGTACTCATCCAGAGGAACAAGAGAGATTCAGGGAGGGGAAATTGAGTCACAGAGGAATTTCACAGCTTATTCATGGGGAAAACAGTATGTTTCTAACAGTAGCAGAAAAGGAAACACTTGGCATTACCAAAATATTTACCAGTCTCCCTTCTTCCCTACATCCAGTGTATTGAACATTAAGGCTTGTCCCTAATTTCTTCTGCTTAATGAACACTTGTTAAAGTATTAAGAAGTACAAAAGGAAAAAGACTCTCAGATATCACACTATGAGGCTAATTGACTGGTTTGAACTTCTCATTTTTCCACATCCCTCACATCTCAAGAAGTCACAGCAGTAATATAAAAAGCAGCAGTTGAAAAAACCTGATCAATGAGCCCTTAAAAAGAAAATTCGGATAGATAGAGCAGAGGCAGTCATAAAGCACCAAGGCCCTACAAATCCCTGACCCAATACCTGCTGAAACATCCAGGAGTCTAGTACTTGATGTATAGAGGAAACGAAGGCACTCATATTATTCTTTGATGTTCAGCTTGCTTCCTACCCGCCCCCCAGCACTGTTGAAATCCTTTGTCGTGAGTCATACATGATCCTGACCGTCCCAGAAAAACCTGGTCAGAAGGCTGCCTTTCACAGAGGTGAGCATCTCAGCGTCAGACCCAGTGCATCCTGACACACTGCTGCTAGTTAGGCCCGCCATGGGCAACACAGTTCTGGACACATTTTTTTCCCTCCTGTTTTTGTACTTGGAGCAATTCACTTCTACACAATCTTCAACATCTCCTCCCTCCATTGTCTTCTCACGTCTTGCATCAAAACCCAGTTTAGAAACTGGTCAATACTGAGAAGTTCAGATGAAAACATGGTTTACCAGGACAATTCACTGCAGGTCAGTCCTGGCACTCATCTCCCCAGGGAACCCTGGTCCCCACCATAGCCATGGACACCTGCAGGAGGGCACAGGGTGTCCTCACACATCAGTCACACGCTGTAAATCCAGTGCTTCCCCATGTGCCCGATACACTGGGTGCAAGCACACGTCCTCAACATGGCTCAACTGGCTGCAGAGCACAGCTGGGAAAAGCTGTTCCATACAAGCCTTCTTTAAGCTAAGGGGTCTCTGTGACAGTGGAGATCAGACATAAAGGACTTTAGACTTAGAGGACTTAGAGGATCACTGAAAGAGACATGTGTGAGAAAAGAGGCATTTTGATTCTTTTGCTTCCACACATTCCCAGGGATGACAGCAACTCATTTGCACAAATTAAAAAAAAAAAAGAATTCAAAGATTTATCTTAAAAATTCTTCCCCCTCAATTACTCTGTAATTGTTCTTGTGAACAGAAACAAAATCATGATGGAAGCAAACAAATTCCAAGCTAATAAATATGGGCAATCCTTCAGTTATGAATTCCTGTAAAACACAGGAGGGGCTGGCTGTGAGGGTATCCATGTTTTGGTGTCACAGGACAGAAAACTGGAACAAAGAATGCAACTGTAGAAATGGAGATGCCTATATCTTGCGAGACCCTGCAATACAGAGCTCACAAGGAGCTATTAACCACAGAAACCCTTTTTCTTAAGATGATTTGGAATAGGAAACAAAGAAAGGACACTCCTGGACAGAAAATGCATAAACATTAGCTACCAATGGCCAAAAAGAAATGTCAACCACAGAATACGTTGCATGCAACCAGTTTCTACAAAGACCAATTAAATACCTCCTCATGGCAACTGAATTTCAATAGTATGGTCTCCCAAGATTTTATTATTGCTATTCCCAACCGCAGCTAAAGCTTTCAAAGTCTCCTTCTTTGCTAGAAAACACACACTGTAGTAACAGTAACAAAAAATCCAATAAGCTTTACACTTTCTTTAAACCACTGCAGAGACCTGCTACATCAGAGTGACACACTTCATCCACCCCGAGCACTACATCTCTGTTGAAGTTCTGTAACGGCTGAATAAGAAATTATTTTCTTGTATTAGAATATTTCTACTCCTAGAGTTAATAGCAAGTAACTCAAAATACAACAGTACACTAAGATTCGCTTTAGAATAAACAATTAGGTGATTATCTACATCCTTCTATCCTTCTGCATCCTTCTACATTCTTCTGATGGATATCTTCAAAGAGCACAAGATACAAACTAATGCAGAGTTCACTGAATAGGCATTACAGTATTTTCTGCATTACTGCTGACATCTTGCTTTTTACGGCTTTATGAGGGGGTTTTTGTATTAAAAATAAGCTGTTCAAACAATTAAAGTTTTTACTCTTTCAAAGCAGATAAGCTCTAATCATGATTTTGTTTTCTAAATCACAGCTATCAACACTGCTTGTCCCAACTCTTTGGCAAAGTTACAGGACTGCAGGAAACACAGTGCACTCAAAAGCTGCTGGCCTTGGAGCACACAGAAGCAATCTCCACTACTCAAAGATTTTTTTGTGCTCTCTTATTTATAATGGTGGCTTAAAGATGTTTATCCCTTAACAATACATACTAAAGACAAAGGCTTAGAGCCTCAAGGGGTTTACACAACTTTAATCTCCCAGTCCCCCACTGGCCATTGTGTGGCTGGGCTAGCACTAAGCAGAAGCCCATGGAGGCTATGCATTAATTGCTGTGCAAACAAAAAGAGCAGGTCACGAGTTCAAAACAGACGAAGAAGGCTGTTAAAGCATGGAACCTTTTGGCAGAGGGTGCTGGGCAAGATAAAAGCTCGTGCCTTGAAGTTCTCTAAGCTCTACTCTCCGCCCAGCTTGAGCCAGACCAAGAAAAAGGAGCCAAATAAGAGCTTTTGGCCTTGCACTTCAGTGAGGGTAAATAACTTTGCTCTCAACACCCCTCTGAATTCAGGAAACTACAACCCTACCACCAAAGTCCTGCAATCAGAGCTGGCTTTTTTTGGCCCCCCCAACGACTGTTCACAGCCCTTATTCCTCTTGTAACCACAGATGCATCAGGTACTTCCCTCCTTAATACAGAGCAAAGAAACAGCACACGAACAAAGCCAAAACACTTGCAGGTACAGGCGCATTTTGCCCTGAACACCAGTGAGAGAGCTAATACAGAAGACATCGCTGCTCACATCTGCTTCATCTGTCTTACCAGCCAAAAGAGCCCTTCAGTTTTGCAAACCTACAAGTAAATGAGTCGTGGCTTCTGATCTGCGCCCTCTTTCTTGCTAAGAAAGGATATTTTGCTCTCCCTTTCTGCTTCCCTTCTTTCGAAACATTGTGGAACTCCTTGCTAGGTAACTATTCCTAGCTATCAAATTCCCAGTTGGATGATTTGACAGTCAGTGACAATAAAATGTGTTTTTCCCATCATGAGCAGGCTCTGCTCTGTTAGCTGTGTCCTTATAATCAGGTCCATCATAAAATTACACACAATTCATATAATAGAAATTTTTTCAGGAATATGCACTAAACCTCCTAAAATTTCCAAACCCATTAAGAACATACTTCATTCAAAATACCAGTTTCCAGTGATATTAACCTAAATTAACTCAGACATCAGGATAATGTTTAAATAGATTAATACTACTTCTCTCCAAACCCACAGATTCCCTTCTTCCAGTACCAAGTCATCATAATACCTGGACAGGTTTCCTGTTTGTTGTTTAAAACCACTGGTAAAACACAGACAGTGCAGCTGCTAAAACACGGATCCATCCTTAGACCTAAGCTTGTTAGAGAATAAAGCTGAGAATTCTAGGATGATAAAGTTAGAAGCTACACTTCCCAGGATGTCAATATTGCAGCTACATTTTCCCATTATTTTATTCTATTATCCCAGAGAAGACATCTTCTGTTGCTTCATGGAAAAAACATTTACAAACTGACCAGAGAGCACTAAAAGAAACACTTATTTCCCAAGTATGCATATTCTCTATCCACAGTGTAGGTTTTTGTCAAACTGCCTGTTCACACAGCGTAAACAGACAAATGAAAAAATTAAATATATGGCAATACAGCGTAACCACAATGCTGTAGTCTTTTAACCCTATCCTACTACTATATCTATTTGGATCTGTAAATATAGGGGTTTTACAAATTTATTTATTTTACCTGTAGATACTGGAGGTCCTTATATAAGGGAGAGAAGGAGAACTTTAAGCTAAAACCTTTTGCTATTGCAAATGAACCTAAACCTACAAAGCAATATAATCTGTGCATGGAACAGCAGAGAGAGAAGAGTTACAAGAAATCCTTGCCTGCAAAACACTTTGAATACCATGAGCCTGCTAACCCTAAAGCACGTTTTTCTTTACCCACATGCATTTCTTTTTCACTCGTGTGCAATCAAGTCACATGCATGTCATATAAAATGACACAGGACTCATTCAGAGGATGGAGCTTTATGTGCAAGAACCAAACACGGCATCACTTGTTGCAGCTGCACATTCCCCAGTGCCAACATCTCTCCATGGAACTGCACCAGCAATGCATTTATAACAGGCAACAAAACTACTGCAAAACATAAAAATCAACTGAAGTTATACTTACTGTAATTTGGGAAGCATCCATGAATTGTAGGCCAAAGTAATCCGTTTCTACAAGGTCCAAATGATACACAATCTGGTCAAACAACTCCTGTCCCTTTGCATTTTTCTGAAACAGAGAAGAAAATGCCTTTTTTTTAACTGGTCAGTGTGAGTTTGGGCGTGTTTCTTTTCAAGTTCAAATGTGTGAGAAGAGATATACAAAGGAAAATAATATTGAAATAGCAATTCTATTTATTCTGAAGAATTGCACTGACGTTTCTTTTTACTTTCCTCAGGAAATACAGAGTGACATGCTGTTCTTGTCTGTAGCTATTCCAACAAGATCAGATTTCACTCTCACAGAAAACTTTCAAAGTTCATCATAACTAAAAATATACAATAGAAAGGAAAGGCTTATGTCCTACAAGTGTCCTAACTCACAGAACCATTATTTTATACCCCAGGAAATCAGATTCTCCAGGAAAAGCTTGCTTGATACACTGCCTGAATTCTGCTGGCTATCAACAGCAACTGCAGTCATGCAGTGCCATACCACCACTGAAGCTGCAAAATAAATTCTGGACAGCCTGAATACTTGAAGAGCACTGCGGAGAAAATTAATGGATTTGATATGAATCTTTCATTTATGTTGCCAGTTGCCATCATATTTACAGCTTTTACATGAAGAGACAAAAAAGGGCCAAAAGAAAGCTGTAATTCTTACTCGGCATGCCATCTGAAACATGCAGGCATGGAAATAAAACTAACAACCAAAACCCCAACTATGGACTACAGGTACATGTAGAAAACTTAGCAGATCTTAAAGGTAGGCTGCACTGGCCTGGGTACTTGTTTTGAGGTTAAGGCAAGGATTTAGATACAATTTCTTCAACACTAGAAAACCAAAGTTTGAAGATTACAGGCGGGTAGAAGTAAAAGGCAATAACAAACCAATTTTTCATGCAAATCCTGTGGAGTTACTTGGGAAAGAAAGTTTTCAAGTTCTTGAGCAAAAACACCCCTTGGCCAAAAATACAGAAGACGACCATAAATCTGAGCAAGAGACTGAAGCTACAGCTCCACGTTATACAGGGAAGTACTGATCAGGATCCACTTTTGTGACTGCTGTCCCTCTTACACTTTTAAGGATTTTTTTTCCCCAATTTTTACTTTTTAAAACTATCACACTAGGCATTTCCATTTCGCCCCAAATGTAGCAAAATTCACATTAAGTTAAGCATTCGGTTCCTTTAGTTTGGCCTTCTGCACAAAGGCAGCATCAATCATAACATGCAGAACGCCTGTTCAAGGTTCTAAGCTGTCTAAAGTCATTCTTCAGCAATACACAAGATGATGAGTTACACTTCCATTTTTCCAAGAAGGCCAAGCAAGCTCAGGTATTGCTAGCAAATTTTATTTAAGTTGTATTTTGGGGGGGTTCTTTTTCTTACAAAACAGAAGCACAGAAATTGAATCGTATCTAATTTCAAGAACAGAATTAGGATCTCCATTAAAACAAGCTGCATAAAAGCTTAAAACTAACATTAAATTACCATTGTAAGATACTGTTTCATTATTTTGAGGAGGGGCAAGAAGTGGATAACAGACATTTTTAACCAAAGTTCACCATCCTATTGAAAGCAGATGAGAATACAATGGCTTCTTAAACCAGTACATTGTTAAGAAATCATCATCTTTACTTGTACAATGATTGCTATAAACGGAACAAAAAGTATCCAGAACATATTTTTTCATATGGAGTAAAATCAGCACTTGTTAAAAGAAGTCAAACCAAAGCACAACAACATTTAAACAGATCCTGCTCAAATGAGGGAGGAGAAAACCCTCAAAAGCAATAAAAAGAGAAACAGCAGAACATGAAAAATGCACCGATGTAGGAAAAATGCACTTTATGCCCTTCTCTGCTCATGGTTGCTTGCCTTATAGCATTAACTACCAGTATATGTTTACCTTCCACTGCCACACACCCAATAGAAACCAGAGAGAGCACACTCCACCTTCTGTACCCAAACAGTAGTTAATGTTTAACACGTGTTACACGCAGAATGGCTCTGCACTGCACGGCTAGACCGTAAAATGCAGTATTACATACATAGCTTACAGGAGATTGTAACATTTAACTTGTCACTAAATGAGCTTTCCCAGCAACTCGTACCACTCAGATGATAAAGCTGCTGCAGCCAACAAACTGCTGACAAAAAAACTTTCTTTGAGATGCTGCGCTACAGGGGGAGATAAAAGCGACTAATTCCTTTCCTCCACTAACTGTAAAGGATAGCCTGTTCTTCTTTATTCTGCCTCATCACTGCTGACAATCCAGGGGGTCAGATTGTGGGCTAATAAACTAATGTGCACTGAATGAAAAGGGTGGAATAGGCAAAATAGAAGGATTTTTCCTTAGGCATTACATATCCATGACAGTGGTCTCTAAAGCAAAAAATGTCTGTATTACAATAAACTTTTGATTTGCACCACCTTTTTCTTCTCCCCTCCTTCTAGACAAAACATTAACTAAAAAAAAATGTTTTCCCTTTCAAAATCTGGTACCACATAAAGACAAGAAAATGATTTTGTACAACAAAATTTTCATAGTAGATCTAATCATCTGGAATTTAATAAATCACACTCTCTCTACAGACTTTTGACTTGTGCTTATTTTCTGAACATACAGCTAAAAAACCCAAACCATAAACTAAAAATATTTTTCAGTCATACCTTGCTAGACAGATGGTTCAGAACTAGCAGACGTAAATGGCCTGCGTAACTTACATCTCAAAAAATGATGTCTATGGCAACAACCAGTGTGCATGTACTATTACACAGAGTTACTATTTTGTTGTTATGGAAGTTCCTATAAACGGGAACAGGGATGTAAGAAAAGTTGCAAAACCTTGTTTTGGTTTGGGTTTTTTGTTTGTTTTTTGGGGGGGCTTTTTTGTCTTTGGTTTTTGTTTTGGTAGGGTTTTCTTTTTGGTTTTTTTTTTTGTTTGTTTGTTTTTTTGTTGTTTTTGCTTTGAAACAATTAAAGCACTGCCAGTTTCTGGTGGAGTGTTCCTTGGAACTCAGGAGAACTTGTGTGAGCACCATGAAACCTCACAGGCAAGCACTGGGAGGGTGGGCATGAAATGTCCAGCTTACAAACAAAACTACAGCTGCAACCTAAGGTAAAACTGAATAGCAAGAGGCACACGCTTGACAAAACACAAAGACTGAATTACACTTGCATACTGGGAACCTCCCTGATAATGAGCGTTCACTGAGAGAAAGGAGAAAATTAAAAAAAAGGTGTTTCTCAAGTCAGTCATCCCTGTTCCACCTCACAGTTCTGCGAGTTTTGTCCACTCTGTTTCATGAAAGCCCTTCTCAAATAAACCCCCATATCATCTTCCTTGGGATCATGAATCACAGAGAGAATTCTTATGTTAAATGAGGACTCACTGCAAATCCCACAAGGACTCCAATTGGGATGTGTATAAAGCACCTTGCACAGCCACAGTGACAGCTGCATGGCCCACATTTCAAGTAGGCTACATTTTCGGCTGCTAGAGAGTTCCCAGTCTCAGGGAATCTATGGAAATTCTTGTCAGCTAAAACATGACAAAACAAAGATTAGCCTCTCTAATTAGAAACTATTCCAGACTTGACATGGAAGTAGGCAAGAGGTTTTAACGTGCTTCTTGTAGACATGAAGGAAAGAGAAAATTGATCAGCCAGGGACATTTTACACAAACTGGCCCTGTCTAAACAAGCTGATTAGTGTTGATTTTAGCTATTCCAGAGCTCTTTAGAAGGTTTTTGCCAAAGGGCATGAAAAGTGGACATACAAGCCAGAAAAGTCTAATTTTAGTGCAGATACAGTGCAAGGATGCCATCGATCACTCTCAGAGCACATACAAGCAAAGCTGGAGAGCTTCTGCCCGCACCTTCCCCAAACTCAAGTGCAGTTACTTGAACCCAAGTGGAGAGACTGAAATTGTTGAGTCATATTAGAGAGCTCAGACTACAGGGCTACAAACAAACTATTAACAGATTTCAGAAAGAGTTGAAGCACTGCTTGGGAAAACAACCTGTCAAATAGGCCAAGAGGTACATGAAATAGTCTGCAAGCTGACAAAATGACAACCAAAAATAAGGAAAATAAGCTATTTGCAAAAGAAAAGTCAAAGCCAATTAACTATCCAATCAAAGCCAATGCGTCCCAAACTGAATAGTGAGTAGCAACAGCAATGAGTAGGTAGGGCAGACACAGTTTCTGTTTTGAAAGAAAGCACAAGATTATGTATTCTGCAATATGTTAAATATTTTTGCAGAGTGGGCTGCTATGGTCTCATGGTCACTGACTCCAGGTCTGAGCTTCTAGTAAACTCTTAAAGGCCCATTTGTAGCTAGCACGTTGTACCTCCGCAGGCCTCACGCTGCCCTGCTCTGATGGCACCAGCACTTCCCCTCCGTGGCACCTCCTGAAAACAGAGTAGCTCAGTATGTTCTGCTCAGTCCTCTTACACCTGAACTGTTAACAACTCAATTTTCAAACCTACAGCCCATTTTCAAACCTAAGGCTTTATCTGTTGGCCATACTGCTCAGCAGTGAGAATTCACTTTGCCTTTTAACAGTCACTGGCAGGGCCGTCTCCCAGTGTTTCAGACAGGCTAAACATGCATAAAAGCCATCTGTGCTTCTAATTAGCCTTGACTCCTGGTGCTCAGTTATCATCTGTCCTTCAATGTGCTTTCTTCTGGATAGTCAAGCCCTCAGTCGCTCAAACACACTCAGCTGTACTGAAAGCAAGCAGCAGTTCCATAATTTTAAGCACAAAAATGCAACTCTCCTCCATTCTTGTAAATCAAGGGTGTCTAACAGCTTCAGCCAAGCACACATGGGAGGCCATGGCTGGGCTTGCAGAAGCTGCACTGAAAACCACGTTATCCATCCCAGCACTGCTGCTATAGGTAGCATTGTCAAAGCCGGCCGCTCCTTTTCAAATTCCAGTTTGCACGCTGCCATCCAGGGAGAACACTCTGGCAGAGGGCACGCTGCAAACCGGCCATGACCTTGGTGCCTGACCCACCCTCCTCCAGGGGCCTAATGAGCAGATTCATGAGTGGAGAAAGAGTTGCATTTTTTGTGCTTGCAATTCTGCAAATACTACTTTCTTTTCATAAAATCAGTGTTAATTGAAGAAAAGCAAGTTATTTCTTAACACATCATACTTCCATGAGGTTGGCTAACTTGCTCAAGCTCCAAATGAAGATGTCAGGTTGTTTTCTTACCAGCCAACCACTGACTTAAATTTTCAGTTCTGTCCACAAGCTCACTTGAAAATGTGACACTGTTCAAATAACCATTAAGCCTCTCACCCTGTCATGGCAATAACACCAGTACTGCTTCAGAACCTGCTACTGCATGCAAATGATGTTTAAATGTAGTACAGACCACAGAAACAAGCAGCTTTGCTGAATGTGCCCAGAAGAAAATGCAAGTGATGACGCATGTGAACTTCTACCTAAAGGAGAACAAAAATTCATTCTACCTCCCTTGAGAAATTAGCTGGAAAAAAGAGTCAAAATCCCTTTAACTTCCCCCTGCACAAAAAACTCAAACCAACAAAAAGTGCCAAATGCATACACACACCACCAAGCCCTCAGCCCTTCATCAGAAGACAAAAACATCCCACGAATGGTATTTACTTGTTATAACCTTGAAAGAACAAGCATTTTGCTCCCAGTCACTTCTGTCAAGGCCCCAAACTGAAACTGCTATTTGCTGAGCAGAAGTGGCTTATAAGCAAAGAACCCCTCAAAAAATGACAAAACACCAAAGCAAAAAAAACCCCAAACCCCCACAAATAATAAATCAAACTAACAAACCAAGCTGCTTCCTTCAAATTACTCTCAAAGCCTATGATAAAAGTCTCAAAAACTAGGGCTCTCATAAGTCACATCCCATCAAGGGGATATAGGGAACCTCAGATAAGCCACTTGAGAATATTCTCTCTGTGGGCAGATTGGCTGACAGTGCAAGCAAGCTGGGTTCCTGCAACCAAGATGCCAATGAGAATTTGTAGACAGTCATTAAGAAAGAAAACATCCCCAGACAGTGGGTATAGTAAAACTCACTATTGCTGCACAGCAGCATTTCTCAACAGCAGCCAGACTTTCATCTCTCCACCAGCTACTGGCAAGAACAACCAGTGCTCACTAGAGGAGAAACCTGAACAAGAACAAATAAATAGATCACCATATTTTATGTGTACCAAGTCTCTACATAAACCCAAATGGCACTGGGCTTCCAGTCAGAGCACAGTACATTTACCATGCTAGCGTGGCATTGGCCAAGTCTCTTGCATCAGCTTATGCTTTCTGCCTGTTATATAAGGACAGTCACTTGTCAATAAAAAATAAAACAAACAAAATTTTAAAAATGGCCCAACAACAAAAAAGTAGCAATGGAAACAAATAAAGCAAACAAAACCAAGAAACCCAAACCACGAAGAACTAAGGGTGGGGAAGAATAATACGCTATTTTCAAGCTCTGCAATAGGAATGTAGAAAAGATTTTTCATTATTCATAAAGTACAAACTCATTAGGATGAATCAAAGATTGAATTGGCAGCACAGCATTAGAGAGAATATACAGAAAAGAGAGCACAGATGGAATTACCTTAGATGCAAACAATCTCCAAAGAGTCCAAACCTATGCCAAGTTAGCCACTGGAGAGACTCCTATGTACAGTAACACAAACATAAAATGGATCCAGGAAAGCCAGGTGAGGTTTGAAGGGTGAGTATAGGGTTTCCTTTGCCACTTCACACATCCCTGCTTCCAGTCACTTCCTTCCCCACCTCTCAACAACATTCTGTCTCTTCCTCAAGTGGACAAGTACAAGTGAACCAAATTCATAAAATGAGCTGAGCAACACTAACTTTTTCTGAAAGCTGGTGTTGCACAGTTGTTTTCAAAACAGGCACTTTCTCTAGCTGAGTTTTACAGTACAGCCCTTCAAAAACTGATTACAGTAGCAGATCCAGAGGCTCAGAAGTCTGTTTTGCTGCTGAAGAAAGGAGCAAGAAACTACCGTGTCTCAAGACCTGCATTATCTGGAAGGGATAATTTCACCACTTGCTTAGTTTTTTCAGAGAAGATGGGGCTGTCCCAGGCTGGACACAGCTGGTTTCAGCCATCTCCACAGCAGACCCACTGACCACTGGTGGTGGGAGGAAGTGGGTACAGAAGTCAGGAGTGAAGGAGTGGATTTGAGTTAGGGAAAGTCACCTTTATCTTGACCCATGAGCCTTTTTGTTCCATTTTTTTTCTCCATATCTGCTTTCCCCATCCTGCAGACTGAATGAGGGGGCTGGGTAGGAGCCTGGCTGATGGCTAAGGCTAACCAGCTGCAGTGGGGAAACCCTTATGCAGGGCAATTTCACATTTCCATCAGTCATCTGAAGGGCATGCTGTCTTTGCAAAGCCTTTAATCTCTCCAAAAGTCACATGAAGGGCAGGCCGGTACTACTGTGGTGGGTGCCCTATACGTGCAATTATTATTGTCAACATTATTACCAGCAGTGACATTTTTATTTTATTGGACTCAGATGAAGGTGAGGTTCTGCTCATTGTCCCTATCACCTACATGTACTACTGGCAACACAGACCTCTTCCCTAGAGAAAAGCACTGTTAGCACTTCTAAATGGGATCCTCAGGCAACAGATAAAAGCCACCATCAGCCACAGAACAAAGCAGTAAAAAAAAAAAATCCTTACTTGTAACTTTATGTTCTGGAAGTCTGTCTGGACTCTTGTTATTTCAGGCACAGACAGGTTACCCCATCACAATTATACACTCAGAGGCACAATAAAAAAAAAAGGGTTATCTGTATGTAAAGAAGATTCTTTTTCACCCCTAGAATGCCAGCTCCCCCTCCTGACCCACTTGAAATATTACATGCCCCTCAGGTTCAACCACAAAGCCAGGGAAACACAAAGTAGCTAGGATGAGAATAAAAACCTATGCTGAGACTTCTAAACCTACGTGATTTCACTCAAAATATAGTTTACAGTTCTACATTCCCAAACGAAGAGGTATTATTTGATAAAGCTAAGCTGTGGGCATTGACGTGGAAGCCACCTCTACGAGACCATACCATCAAACACAACACAATGTTGTGCTTTAGGCTTCCCTTGCCCATTGTCCTCCTGCACAAATCATGGCAGCATAGAGGTGCCATTTTGCTGGAGAGCTAGAGAAAATTCTAGGTCATGAATTTAAACTGTATTTGAGAAATAACATGGAACACTGGCATAAGTTGACATTAAAAGAACAAGGAGAAAGAGGCAAGTATTATCAGAAGAGAATCCCAGGAGAGTTTAGCAAAGACTCTGCACTTTCTTATGCTAATGCAGTACCAAAGTTTCAAATGACAGCTTTGCTTTCTTATACACCTGCATTTGAATGCTCCATGAGTAGAAATAGTTTTAAACAGATGCAATTGTACAAACAGAATTTTCCATATAGACACAGCCTTCGTATACAATTCACATGTATGGGTGCCTGACTCAACTATTTCCAATTTTTTAAACTTGTTTTTAAGTAGGACACGTTTATGACTGTCTACAATAAAGCAGTTTACCAATAAGGCTCTATAGGCAACTTGCTTCAGCATAAACACAGCTCAGACCAGCAGTAATGGCCAGTCAGACACACGAGCAGCACAAGTAGTTGTACTTGATATAAATTAAGGCTGCAGGGGTCCTGCTCTCCCAGCCAGACAAGTCACAGGTTCCATTCCTGACTCCCACCCAAGGCGTTTGCCAGGGCAGCTGAAGGCCTTGTAAAGACCTGGCTGCAGAGGGGAGTTGTATCAGTTAAACATCACTATTGATTCAAGCTAACAGCGCTTTCAAACCCGCTCCCACACAAACGCTCACGTATGGACCACACAGCACAGACTGGCATGGGCCTGGTATGCCAAAAGCTGCTTCCTAACATTGCTACCCAAGCAAGGAGGAGGCCACAAAGCTGTGCTGTGGCTGGCAGGTAAAACCTAGGACAGCTGCTCTAAGAACTGGTATCTTACACAGTGCCTTACAGATTGCTGCTTTTGAGTGCATAGAACAGAATCCCCACCACCACCTGCTGACCTATAAAAGCAAAAAGGTGCAGATTCCTTTAGTAATATCACATCATGTACGCTGCACAAATTTACTTTTATTTACGTCTGGATAAAACAAAAAGTTCCTTAGAACCACTCCTCTCCTCCAGCATAAAATTGCACACTGTTTATGCCCACATAATTCACAGTCAATTATTTCTATGTCTTTTTTTTAAACTTAAATAACATATACTATTTGTGGAACTTTTCATAGCACAAAATGTTAGCACATGCATGCTAACATTAGCATTAATTACCTATATCAATTACCTTATAATGTGCTAAACCTTCCATAGAAATCATATTTATTATTAATCACCCTGGCGGTTACAGCCAGTAAAAGAAGTTCAAAGATGCGAAACAGAAGCAGTGACCAAAAAGGGAGTTTGGAACTTGAGGACAAAGCTCTAATGTGGTCTTTTCCTCAGAAGCTCTATGGATTTAAAAATGCAAAGAAACTCTTTTTGAAGTTATTTATTCAGACAGCCAACCGACTTCAGTACTCTTCACTCTTTGTTCTTTCATACACTAAGTCAGAGGATAGGACCTCTCCAAAGAATCAACCCCAATTATTTGCTTCTCTCTGCAGAGAACCAGAAATCCAGAGATTCAGAAAAGTCAGTAAAACCTCTTAAACTGCAGGTTTATAATCAGCAGATTTAAAAACAGAGGAAGACCAGGGAAGTTTGCCACTAAAAATATTTCATTTAGTGGACAGCCAGGAAGACATAATTCTTTTTAAACACAAACATAATTAGCCAAGCATATGCAATTAAAGACGATCACTGCAAATTACATTTCTTTCTAGAAAGACAGAATATGCAAGAGGAAAAGCCATGTGGTTTTTATTAAAACAACTTCATCAGAACAATTATAAAAAGGTTAGAATAAACAGCAGTTCAAGCTTATAGAAAACATCTCTCTCAGATGATGCTACTGCTCAGTTAAAACTAACAGCAGACCTGGGTTTATTATGACGAAGTTTAACACTCTAGTCTTCTCATTGCTGCAAAGCAATTACATGAGAAGGTAAATTCTCATCGTGCCATAGTATTTAACTTCTTGCTGTCTTATAAATATTCAGATCTGAAGGACAAATGAACACCTTTATTGTACTGAAACAGGCATGGCAGCACAACGTTCTGTTTATCTTCATTCTAAAGGATGAACAAGGACTCACGTCTGGGGTTCTTTACTGAATAAACTTAGAAGTTCTGAGTGTTAATACGAGGAGCAGAAAGACTGGGTTTTACCCAAAAACGATTTGTTAATATTTCATGCCAACCAACAGATCATCCAATCCTGTTAGGTAAGAGGCTGAGAAGATAAAAGCTGTGATTATTAACAAAACCTCTGACCCCACAGTCAGTATGCAGAAAAGCACAGTAGGTTCTGGAAAAGCGATGTTTTCAGAAAAGAGAGAAAAGAACAACCACTAATCTGCACAAGTGTCAGGCTTCTTCCCTGTCAGGTTCCCTGCACGATGCAGTTCTTGCTGCCTACTTGGAGGGAGTGTTGTGTGCCAGCGCTTCCTCTGGATGCACTTAAAATTTCTGAAGGCTGTCTTTTAAAGGCAAAAATACAGATGAAAATACGTGATCAAAGGTACACGCTACATGTGCACGCATTCCAGAGAGTACACACAGACTAGCAATAGTTAAGAAAGCTGCCCCATGTGTGGTTTGATTTGAAAATCCATTTGCAGAAAGTTGCAGCTTTTTGCAGTTTGCAGGAAGGTTTGAGTTCTGTCCTTTGCTCTGAGGGTTGGCCATCCCGCCTGCTCCATGCCATCAAATGGATTCTGGACATTTGCATGTCAAGGGAAATAAAACAGAATCCAAAAATCTATAATGGAAATTAAACCCAACCACCATAAAGGAGTAAAAAAATACAGTATCAGAATTTCAGCTGGCTTATTATATCTGTGTATTAACAGCATCTTAATAGGAGCTTGCATGTTTAATTCAGACCACCGCAGAAACATAGGGAAACTTTGCTATTGCCACAGTGACTGCCAGAGATTCAGTAGAACTCATTAAACTGGTGACACTCCCAGTTTACAGTGACAGGCTAATGGGGCACTCCTTGTGGCTGGTTCTTTTCACCTGGGCATTCTACCTCAACAGAGGTTTTGCTACGCTTGACAACTTTTGCAAAAGTTTTTTTTCTTAGAGCCTGAATCTCAAGTCAGATCAGACCAAACACTCCAAATTGGCCAGTCACACGTGGCTGCACTGCTACCACCTCAGTTGTTTAAAAAAGCAACTTGATTTTTAAGTGAAACTTTTAAATTTTTTAAATTTCAGGGAAACATATGTCAATAAGGCCTTACTCATACTATGAATACATCGAAGTCCATATCCAAAAGTCACTGTAACATGAAGCCGCTTCACAGAATAGGTTTTAGTTGGAGGGATAATGAACTGCTTAAAAATGAAACCAGTCTTATATGGCTCCAGCAAAGACTGTATTACCAGTTCTTTGCAGATATTAACAAAAACCTTCATTTATAAAGCAAACAACATTGGTAACAGTCTCTTCCTCTCAGAATAATTTTATTTCACAATGAAAGCGAACACAAGAGCAGAGAACTCCCACAAACTTGCAATACTTCAATCAAACATCCGACAGAACTTAAACCACCAGCATTAATACCAAGCACTCTGACGGTCTGAAAAGTCACTAAGCCACTGGAGGATCATATTTTGCTGTCCTAATTCCCTTTTCTACCACTAATCATAGAGTCATAGCATACCAGGTTGGAAGAGATCTCAAGGGTCATCTGCTCCAACCTTCCTTGGCAAAAGCACAGTCCAGACAAGATGGTCCAGCACCCTGTCCAGGTCAATCTCAAAAGTGTCCAATGTTGAGGAGTCCATCGCTGTCCTGAAGAGATCATTAATATAATCAATGTTTCTCATTACCAGACTAACAGACTTGGACAGAGTCAAGAGCAAACTCAGGTTCTTCTGTTGGCGCAAAGTTCTGCAAACCAAACTCTGGCTGTAGGGACAACTTTGCTGCCTGCTGGCTTTTAGATGACACCAACAACTCAGATGACTTCAAAGTCATACGTACGTAGCCAGCAGAGCCCGTAAGCGTAACCAAACACAGCACCACACCGATGATGCAGGAAGAACAAGTGTCAACTCACTCGTTCAGCTGCGCCGATTCTGGAAGAGACAGCACGTCATGAAGTTTATTCGGGCTGAGCAACAAAGCACATATGACTGTTGATACAGCCAGAGAGTCTGTAGATTGAGAGAGACTCGTCTTTCATCTCCCTGTATAGAAAATACCATATGTTGGGGGAAAACAAGCAATTTAGATGAAGAGAGTGATAAGCTGAATGCTCACTCATCAATCACGCACACTGAAGATCTTTAATTATGCCTTTATATAATCTTGGATGAGAGACCAACACAAGTTTTTTATCTCGACTGTTGGGTTTTCAGCACGGTCTCCCACAACATCCCCACATCCACACTGGGGCACTGCAGCGTAGATAGGTCGATTATTGATATCTAAATCACTGGTGTCAAAGGGAAGTGATTAGTGGTTCGAACACCATCTGGAGACCTGCTGTAAGGGGAATTCCCTTAGGGATCTATCCCGGAACCTATCTTCTTCAACACCTGCATCTACCATGTGGAGGAATAAATGGAACACATCACTTTTCGGAAGACACCAAGCTGGGGTGTGCAGGTGACCTGAGTGAAGGTAGTACACAAGGACACTGACAAGCCAGAGAGCAGGAAAGAGCTACAACGGTGTTACAAGGCTGGACCCTCTATCCCATCAGATGGAGAGAAGTACAGAAAGATCACTACTGTGATGGGCAAAACAGACTCAACTTGGAGAAGATTAATTTAACTCGCTGCCAAATAGCAACAGCAGGCTAGTGAGACATAAAATCAGAACTAAACACCCTTTCCCCCCCCTTTCTTCCTTGGTTTAACTTCACCCCAGATTCTTCTCCCTCCTCCCTCATCGAGTGGCACGGGGGGAAAACGGGTAGTGTCTCTTCACTGCTCCTTCCTCCTCTTCCACTGCTCCTTCCTTCCCCTGTTTCAGGATAGGGTCCAACCCCATGGGATACAGTCCTTCACTGACTTCTCCAGGGGGCATTCTTCTCATGGTCTGCAGCTCGTCAGGACTAGCTCCAGCATGAGATCATTCCACAGAGCAGAGTCTTTCAGGAACAGACTGGGCCAGGGTGTGTGTCCCCCAGACTGCTCCAGCATAGGCTACTCTCTCCATAGGGGCACTGCCTCCTTTGGGCATCGATCTGCTCCTGCTTTGGGCCCTCCATGGGCCGCAGGTGTATCTCTGCTCCACCGTGGGTCTCCATGGCCTGCGAGAGGACAGCCTGTCTCAAGCTGCTCTTCACCACAGACTGCAGGGGAATCTGTGCTCCAGCGCCTGGAGCACCTCCTGTCCCTCCTCCTCCAGTGACCTTGGTGTCTGCAGGGCTGCTTCTTTCACATTTTTCTCACTCCTCTCACAGCTGCTCTGCGAAGCTTTTTTCACCTTCTTAATATGTTATCACAGAGGTGCTCCAGCATTGCTGATGAGCTCAGATTCTGCCAGTGGCAACTCCATCTTGGAACTTGCTGGAACCGGCTCCATCTGACAGGAGGCCAGCTTCTGCATCTTCTCACAGAAGCCATCCCTGCAGCCTCCCGGCTACCAAGCCCTGCCATACAAATCCAGTACATATGTTTAACTCCCTTTTGCAGATACCACTGTCTTGACCTTGGTATGTAGGCTCGTCATACATCACATGCAGACTACTGGGCCTTCAGTATGAAATTCAAAACAGCCAGGGTTAGCGGGGAGGGTAGAGAGTCTTGCTGTCCTAGCTCAAGACAAGGTTATCTTAGATCTGCCATACTCATCGTTACTGAAAGGCAATACCCTCTACTGACAATACCACTGAACTCATGTCCTCAGTGAGGGATAAAAACTCTTTCAGTCTCTGAGAACTGGGCTGTCTCCTTTGTCTGTCTCTCTCGTCTTCCCTTCCCAGTCCCAGCTTTCAGAGGAGGAAATGATTCCACACTTGTTATTCAATAACTTTTGGGCATTGAATTAAAACATAGCCCTTTTATATTCGTAATATATTTACTGATACAAACGCAATCGACCAACAAAATACAGCTTATTTTGATGTGAGAGCACTCTCTCCTTTCTGCTCAGACATTCCACGCAAAGGGAAGTGCCAAGACTCCATGGGCCACAGGGAGTCAGTGAGGAGCGCACACCTGCCTGCAAGCAACGCCAAATGCTTTCCAGCTTCATTTTCACAACATCCAGGGGCTGTGAAATCTCATGTGTTGGAAACCATCCCTCTTCAGCCTGTGCTATTCTCTCATTCCCAGTGAATTAATTTACTCCAGTGAATCATGAAGACACAAAATTTACAAACCACAATATGACAAATATTTAGCAGTTTGAAACATTTTTAAAGCTTTATGTTATTTTAAATGTAAACATAGGTTTAGATTTATTATTTCCCAACCCATGTGAGTCATAAATGTTCCCACTTTCCCCCACCCCCTAATTTAAGCTTCCTGCAAATGAACAGACATAAGATTGACAGTTTGTTGGTAACAAGCCTTTCCTGACATTGTGCGTAACTCAAACTGAATTAATGCCATTTTGTTTACATGCAGCATTTAGAAGCAAAGCATTTTCTCAAGTTATGATCCAGTTGTCTTCTAGTTTTCATCACTGTTAAAGCTGATGGTTGTTTTGAATTTTCAGGATAAACCATGATCTAGGGTGAGCATTAAATTGTAAGATTTGCTGAAGCACAACGATAATGGTTGACATCAAACTCAAACAATTGTCTTTGTTTTTCTCCTCTGAAGCACCCACTTAGTCAAGTATAACTGCATGAAAAATGGAAGCCTAACTACTTGAAGCAAGCATTTTAGTAAAAAAAAAATCCATTGGCATAATACATCTGGTTTCCAAGGCACGAGATCAAACAACAATTTTCAGAAATGTGCGTGTCTAACCAATTTGCTTAATCCAACACAGTCAATGCTTAAAACATCATCTTCCAGAGAGTCACCAGTTGTCTTCAAGACCCTGGAAGGGATACGCAGATGAAGGAATGGGTTACAGCTTGTTTACCATCTGGATACAGGCGGATGCTTTTGTGGTCAGTAAGGTAACTTGACACTCCACCTCCCTCATGGAGAGGTTGTGCCACAAGCGATTTGCTCTGGAGTAACTTCTGCATTTCAGTAAACTGAGCACCCATTTCAGAATAGGAAGTCTGCAAGGTAACCACAGCAGAACAACTCTGCTAGAACTACTATGGCTAAGTTGCTTATGGTGTTAAGTCTTAATACTAAAAACTAGGTTAAACACATATCATTTTCCACTGCATAGTGAGACTGACTCAGCAAAGACTAAAATGGGCTTAAAAGGCATACCCAAAGACATTGCTTGAAACAAAAAAAAAAAAACCTAAAAAACCCCCCCAAACAACTACAAATAGTTCTGAACATAACACATCAAGATGAATAAGAACTCAGTGTAGCATGTGCTTAGAGGCGTTTTTCTCTCGTAACATTTGCATCATACTTAGAGATGAGGATTTACAAAAATTGCAAACATCTTCCTTCCTTTGGAAGAGATCAGCAGGTATGCTGCACTATTTACAAAGCTTCACGAGGAAACTGGAACTGTCTTATTTACATGTCAGAACAAGCTGGTGCACATGTAACACTACGTAATGGAACAGACATCACATACCATACTTTTATCATGCATTAAAATCACGTCTTCATTTTTCTCAACAGTTTTAGATGGCATCTGTATTTTCGTACTTCACAGCAGCCCAGCTATAGATCCTGTATTCTTTTTGCAGCATCTCCATAAACTGATGAAATCTTACTTTGATGTTTTCAGACAGGGTAGAGGTTAGTGGAGCCAAGTAATATTTTGTTCATATAATATTACAATATTAATACAAAAGGAGTGGCTCTTTCTGTGTTAAACATTGTAGGCAGATCAGCTAGCTGACAAAGAAAGCATGCAATACCAGGAGCGCACCTCTAACATCTCATATGCTACTGATCCAGAAACCGAAGGATCAAAGTCATTGCAGTGAAGGAGAGGAGAAAGACTCGGACTGAAAGTCAAGGCTGCAACTATGTGCAGCATTGAAGAGTCAAGAGAAGACAGCAATAAAATGAAAAAGAAGGGAACAAGAACCACAGAAGCAGATGTAAATTTTGAAATATATGAGGTGCAGTTGAAAGATTCAACCTTGAGAAGAGGCAATGTGGGACAAGACAGGAGACCAGCTGGTGGTCATCTACTAGCCTGGAACCCATAGAGATTACTAGCATTAATACAACAAACACCATTCTCTTTTAGATGGTATACATACTGAGCCTTACAAGACCAGTTTATGGTCACAAATTTATCTTGCTGCATGATCCTGCAATGCCCAGCATAACCCTGCCTTAATTATGCCTGATTGGGCACCATTAACATGATCTAGATGCTCATCTTTAGGCCTTGCATAGCTACAAGACTTGTAAGGAGACATTCTGTTTACTTTTTGCCCAACACAGCTATTTTAAGTTCAAGCTACTTAAAAAGAACTTCTTCAATTACAAAAACAAATGTAAAAACCAAAACTGGAGGCCCCAGAGGGGGAAGTGAATGGCATTAGAAAAGTTCAGCAGAAAAGATATTTACAAACAATTTTTCCAAAACCAATAAAATTATTGCATGTGAAAATAATTGTACTAGAGAACTGACTGCAATGCAAGAATCAAGATACAGAAGGGAAAAGAATTGGGCAATCAGTTGGCAGAAGGCACTGCATCAACACAGCCTATACTCAAAGGATTGCCCAAGCAACGCATTACCCAGATAAACAGCTCCAGAAAATTGTGCAACAAACTCTGAAGCGCCAGTGCCTGAAATTAGGAGAAAGGAAGCACAGCTCTCACACAACCCACTACCATGCTACAGCTTTCAAACAAACTCGTGAGCAAGTCACTCAGATTTTATGCTTCCAGTTCGCCACATCTGCCCACTATGGAAGAGCTAGACTTAAAGAGTATTATAAAATTACTATCAGTTCCAGACAACAGTATCAAGTGTAGAGGTATGGCATCCTACTTCTGAAAGGTAGCAACTATGATGGAGGTAGGGGGATAATCAGTGTTGTCCTAGTGAGAATAGAGGATTATTTCACATTACACATATTAAGGACAGATTTAGACTATGTTGCTGCAGCAAGTCAATGTTTACTCTCACAGAGCAAACTCAGTCTTCTGGTGTCAATACACCTAGTCTTTACTAACTCTTGACGCCACAGACAGGGATTACTAAACACACCTAAGAATTCACAAGCTCTCTGCTGCTTTCAAGTTTCTTGCTTCCTACTATGCTGAACTTGAATTGCCATCCATCAGTGACAGAGAAAGCCCTTGTGGAAGAGATGTTGATTTAGTGAAGTACAAGGAGCTTAAGAGCAAACTGCTTCCGAGGCACTCCCAGCTCCCCAAAGTAGCCAAATGGGTGCATGGGTCCACATGTGAAGATACCCATGAACACTTAAGATCGCACTTTCTCAGCCCCATTTCAGTCAAAAGGCTGACTGGAAGCAACGAAGCCTACAAGGATACCAAAGGTTCCCCAAAAGGTCTATTAGAATTCCATTACTAGGAGGGAGTGTCTCATCATTACGGCACAGATAAAAATAAAAACCAACAAAGCTTGCCTAGTAGAACTCTGCCTAGACTCCACTCCCTCGAAAGGAAGAAAAGCCAGACTGCAATCTTGAAGCCTGAAATACTACCACGTTTCCCTAAACAAAGCCCAAGAGGCTACTGGTGCCAATGCTGAACAACGCATCTTTGTTTAAAGGGACACAACTGCGGCTCTTTCTTTTCCCGTATCTCTCCCTACACACTGGAGGCACATTCATTAACTGCAAAACTTGCTGCTAGGGCATGTTAAAGCATCTCCACTGAATTCAGAGATTTCTCATGTATACCTACACACTCCCAAGAAAAATAAAAAAACCAAAATGAGATAATCTAAAACTATCAAAGGGCAGGACGGTTCAACATGTCCCTTGCCTTGCATATTTAAGCACAATAAGGACAGATGGATGGATGGATATCCATCCACCCAGCTCCTGAAAATTTTTATGGGTAAAGATCTCATGACTTTTCTGGATAATCTGCGCTAGCGCTACACTACCTTCCCAGTGGAGTAATTTTTTGGAATGTTCAGTGTAAACCTCTCAAAGTGAAAACAGGTCTTTGGTCTTGTTACATCATCTGCCACTACCAAGACTAGCTTGGGTCCATCATCTTTGTAACTGCCCTTCAAATAGCCGCAGACTGCTGTTAGCTTACTCTACACCAGACAAGGCTCACTCCCCTCAGCCTCCCCTTGCAGGTCATGCAGATCACCCTGACAATCATCCCCTGAAACATCTGCAGTTTCCTGACATTTACTTTACTAGTGTGCCCAAAAGGAATGTTCTTAGTATAGGATCCTCAGTGCCAAGGACAGAGCACCAATGATTTCCCATAAGCTGCTGGCTATACTCCTAATGTAGCACGGTACCAGATTTATTGACAATGATGGCACGCTACTGGTTCATATTTAACTTGCTTCCAACCATAATCCCCAGTTCTTTTGAGCAGAGCTGCCACTTGGCCCATCAGTTCCCGGCTGCACGGATTCACGGTATCGTTATGCATCAGGTGCACAACTTTGCACTTTGTGTTCTGCCTCATGAAGCTTTTGATGGCCCAAGCCTTAAGTCTCTCGAGATCCCTTGGGATTTATGTTTTGCCATATGTCATGTCAGCCACTCCTGCTAATTTAGTGTAATTTGCAAATATATGTCATCATCCAAATCACTACATATTGAAAAATATGGACCCCAGAACCAATCCTTGGCGTACTGCACTCAGTCAGCTGCCAGCTGGATGTTGAGCTATTGATAATGGTCCAGCTGATTTTCAACCCATTAAGCAGCTTGTTCATCCAGCCCATACTTCCTTAGGCCTCTAAATGTGAATGCAGTTGGTGGCATTATTCAAGACCTTTGTAACCTCAAAAGGTGACACTTCTGTCGTTCATACAGAGAGCCGTTTTGCCAAGAAGGCAATGATATTGGGTAAGCACACTCTTGTTAAATACATGCTATTAAGTATTAAATTCTTGACGATGTATTTACAAACTTAACCTATGTGGAAACAAGCCACGATCCTTCCAGGGATGGAAGAAAGGCTGACTAGTCTATCACTTTCAGAGTTTTGCCATACTTTGTTTGCAGATAAGCATACGATTAACCTTTTTCCATAATTTTCCCCTTATCTACTAGTATACCTGTAGAAACCCTTCCTGATAGTCTTCATTAGCCCTTACTCTGCTGGGCTTTGACCTTTAATTTTTCATCCTTAAATACGTGAGTAATGCTTTCATACTCTTCCTGCTGGTCCACGTTTCCACCTCTTATATGTCCTTTTTTCTGTAGTTTTGTTCATAAAGAAGTCTCTTGTTTAGTCAAGTGGGCTTTTCTGTTCAAAGTCCTGATATTCCTGGAAAATGAGGTGGTCTTTTCTTGAGCTGTCCAACAGCTCAGATTTTTAAATTTCCTTTTCTAAGTTCTTTACTAAACACCTCCCCTAGGGATTCTAATTTAGCAAATTCTCAGGTAAGCCACAGTTTTGCCAAGAAGGATTCACAAGCCTCATTTTACTGCCCAGCTTTCCAGCTTTCTCCAAATCCTGAACTCAGTCACCTCATGATCCCTCAAGATCCACCAGACTCTTTCATCTTGTATAATAGGTCAAACAGAGCATTAGCCCTGTCTGCTAGGAATTCATTTGCTACACCTTCTAAGAACCTCCAACATCGTCTGCCCAAAGTTTTGACACCTTCTTAGCAGATGTCTGGACGGCTGAAAGCCTCTGGGAGGACAATGGGCAGGAGACCTCTAGCTGTTCTCAGAAAGCATTAACCACAATACTACAGGGCACACAAAGCAGATGATGGAGAAAAACACTAGCATGCATTTACCAAGGATAAACCTGCTTGATCAACACAATTAACCACTCTGATGAAGTGACTAAATCTGTGAATGAGAAGGGAGCAACCAAAGTTGCTAACTTTGACTACAGAACTTTCAACATCATAATTGACAGCACCCTTGAATCCAGGTTGGTGTATTGGTAGTTACCACATCTAGCCTCCAAGTGGATGAAACACTGGCTGGATCACTTGGCTCAAAAGGCAGTAGTTATCAGTCCATACTATACCTAGAGGGCAGTTACAAGTAGAGTTCCTCAACCAGAATGAATCCTCACTGAGATTTTGGAACACGGTGAGCTGAAGGGTGTTGTCACACTCAAGCGCGGCCACTCAACCTAGACAGGCTGGCAGAATGGGCCAAGAGGAACATTTCTCATGAAATTCAAACATGGGCAAATACAAAGTTCTGCGCTGGGGACAGGCTTACCCTTGGCAGTGGTACAGTCTGGGGTCAGATTAGCTGGGAGCAGCTCAGCTGGAAAGGACCTGACTCCAAGGCAAACCAGGAACATGCCCTGGTAACAAGGAAGGCAACAAACATACTGGACTGTAGCAACAGGAGCATTACAAGCAGACTGAGTGAACTCACTATTCCTCTTTACTCGATGCTTGTTGGATCACACCTGGGAGAAGGCATCCAGTTTTGGGACAAGTATAAGAATGACATTGATAACTGGAGTAGGTTCTGCAAAGGGCAGCACCTTCCCCATGAAGAACCGCTGAAGGAGCTCGGATTGTTTAGCCCAGAGGAAAGAAGAGTTTGGAAAACAGAAGAGCAATCTCCTGATAGCTAAGCAGAAGTAACTGCAAAGACAGACAGAGCCAGGCTCTCTGCTGAGATGCATGTTAAGAGAACAAGACACAAATCAAAATAGAGAAGGTTCCAATTAGATATCCTAAAAACCTTTTCCCTTAGGTTGCCCAGAGAAGTTGTAGCATGTCCATCACTGTTTTCAAGACAAGACAATACCCTCAGTTTGAATTCAAATAAAAACTTTAAATTCAGTTTTGACTCTGCTTGAGCAAGAGCTTGAAACAGCCCACATGACTGTGCCTTGCGCAGGTTCGGTGGTGCTGGGTGAGAGCAGCTGCAGCGTGTTCCACAGGATCCCTTCCATGAGGGGTCCCAGGCGGGGCCAGACCCCTGCTAGCCAGCTGTTCCCCACCCAGGGTGATGGTGGCCGGCAACCACCCCACGCATTGTTGGTTCAGACGTCCTCAGAGGCTTCGGAGGTGGCTCTTGGGAGGGACAACCATAGGTTTTATTGGGCGGGACCCCAGGGAAAGGAAAGGTCCCGCATGGGTGTCCCAGGAACCAAGAGATCAAACTTCCATTCGGCTGGGGATTATAAGGGGGTCCTGAAGGGGACGGGGTAACACAAAACAGCCAATGGGGAGAGAGGGGCAGGCATGGGGGCTTTGGTTACATCTTGCAGGGGTACATGAATATTCATAAGAGTCGATGGGAGAAACTTTAACAACAAACCTGGAGGGGGCTTTCTTGGACCCAACCATGGTCCCTTGGTCTCTCGGGCCCCCCCGCTACCATCCATTGCAACACATGACTATGAATTAAAAGCATCTAAAAAGGTCTCTAACAACAAGAATATTCTCTAGTTCTAAGCATTTTTCTGCTTAAGTTCCTATGAAGACACAAGCTTTGGACAGCAACTTTCCCTCTTTATATACCACATCATTTTTTCTTCCACTGGAGAATTGCAACTGGTTTTATAACTTCAGGCTTTTACAATTCAGTAGCTTACATAATACCACCTTATGACAGTTCATTACAGCCCCTAAACATAACATGACACCAAAAAAAAAATCTGCATTCAAAGAGGGAAGGAAAACACCTCTCTCCACATTAAGATACTTCAAGGTTTTTCTGTGACAAAATCAGAATTAATATCTATATTCACTGATAAAAGAAGGCATTTGAGGGTATTTCCAACATTTTAAAAGTACTTCTGTATTGAAAAGTACAGGAGCAACAGTCAGTATGCTGGAACACAATACATAGGAGAACACAGACCACAGTATCTCTCCACCCTTAAGAGACAGGGGAGCACTCTTTCAATTACTGATCCTTTTTGTCAAGAGTAGAAAGGCTAATAAAAATACTGCACTGACCAGCAGTCAACAGAACAATGCTCAGAGATCTCTGCAGTAGATGGCCTTCTCTGGTGGAAAGAAGAAACAGCCTCTTCTGCAGAAGGATGGAATAACTAATTTCTAAATAACACTGAAAGATTTGCGAGGTATCTTGATTGGCAGACAGGCCACGAAGCAACTGTTTTACCGTGTCTATACTTGTGTCCCGAAGGGGCCAAGGTAGGAATCTTTCTGCTCTCTTACAAATGCAGATATGTACATGCAGTTCTACCTCAGCAGCACAAGCCTCAAAAATTCCAGCTGCCTTATTCCTCACAGAGGTGCAGGTTGCTCTAGGACCCGGAACCCACACAGCTCCACTGTCAAGCAGGCTGCAGTCAGAAAGAAGCTTTGCACTGTTAATGCCAACCAGTTTTCCATATGCCATTTTCTTCAAAAACTTCTGCTTTATAATGGAAAAAGTCATCTATTTATTTTCTTTTGTCAACACATGATACCAGAAAAGCAAAGCTGCTTTCATAACCAATCATTATATGAGAAAAGTTACCACTGAAGTGGAAAAGAGCAATATCCAAAATAAATCCTCATAACAACACAGTGGCACCTCAGTGAGATAAATACAAAGGGAAAAACTTCCAAAATGTAAAATAGTCCACTCCAGGAAAGCAGTTTAAGTAAGCTCTTCCACACTATTAGAGTCTATCTCTACTAATTACTAGCAAGCAAATTCACATCAAAAAAAACCAAAGAAAAAAATCCTTCTGATACACAATTCAGGTACCACATTCACTTAGAACAAAGGTCCTGGACAAATATTTTTTAAATTTATATGTTTTTTCTCAATATACCTTAGAGGGTGGTTGATTTGTCTAAAAGATAGTACAGCAAATAGTATGACGTCAAATGCATTTACAAGCGAGGACCCTATTTATGTACTATTTCTTCAATCCTACTTCTTAAATAAAAAGCCAAAAACTCTTGTGCTACTTTCTCCAGCTTGCAGCCTCTATCTGAGTAGGAGAGGACTGCCCTCTTTCCATAGTTAGAACGTGCTGGTTTTGCAAATTCTTAGTATTCCAGGTTTCAATGTAAAATACTTGGCTTCTCTTCACAAGAAAAGTTAATATGAGATGTTGCGCTACTTTGTTGGTTTTTTCCTTTCCCTCAGACAAGGGCATTTCAAGTATTTTCACAGGACATATTACTTTCAAGGTTTCCACAGGGATCCAGTCTCCCACTTAAGAGTCAAAGTACATTAGATTTATCTGGGAGGAGGATGTTATGTAATGGCAAACCTTCCCCATTCTATTCCAGCAGAGCAATTAACCCAAAGATTGAAAGGAAAACCACAGGTGAAGTAGCAGCCTATTTTAATGTGTTCTCAACATAAATTTTCCTACATACACTCATAAACAAGTTAGAGAAATGCAATCTAAAGTACAGTACTGCGGGGACTTATCTCCTTGATCAACTGTGCTCACAAGACAGCAGCTAAATAACCAGCAGACGGACATTTAAAGTTACTTCCTGGATCCGATTCTTTCCAACAGTCTTAATTGTTGGCTTGGATGACAGAACAGGTATGCTTTTAAAATTTATAGACATTATCAAGACATAGGTCAAATAACTAACGTGAAAGTGTCCAGAATAAACAATTCTCTACCAAGATTTTCTTTTAAAGATTACAGCAAAAAAATCAAAGCAGCATTACTAAAGAAAGCATCAACCAAAAGAGGGTTCAACATAAAAAAAAAAAAAAAATTCATTAGACATAAGATACCATACACAGAAGAGAAAATCAAGGAAGCAGTACAGCAGAGGAGAATGGGGTGTTCACAGTGGATTAAAAAGTGCACGCAGTCAATACTAGACTGCTGCCCAAAGAAGCAGGTCTGATTTCTAGCAGCAATGTTATCCTCCTAGGAGTGTTATCAGTGAGGTCTCTGGAAAGCAATTACAGTTCCTCAGTGCTAGTAACAAATCACAAGTGGAATCCCATACTCAGTTTGGGGCACCATGTTTTAAACTGCTGACAGAAAAAGAGAAAGCACCCAAGAGAGAACTGCAAGGACGACGGTTTTAGCAAAAGTGGCTTATATAGAACAAAACAAAACAAGAGTGCTTGGATGTTTGCCTCAAAAATGCTACCATCTAAGAACACAGCCCAATCACAACAGTCTCAAAATTCACTCCTTCAATACACCCAAGTGTTTTATGAAGAGGTCAGCAATCAGTGGTGTTCTATATGGAACAGGAAAGTCTGAACTTGCAGCTGAGCTTATTTGGACTAGAAAAAAGTTTTAATAGTTAGAACACTAAAACAAAGGAGCAAGATACCCAAGGATGTTGTGGGATCTCTTGCCTTTGACAATTTGCAAGAACAAGACTGACAAATAGTCCAAAGAGACTTGATTCTGCCCCAGTATCCTGGGCAAATGAACAACATCACTTGCATTTCTGTGGTATAAAGTGACTTTGCAGTATTAAGCCCATGATATCCTTCAGAGTAAGTTTGTTCTTTAATTTAACAACTGCTCATGTTAGAAATGGAAATCAGAACAGTTGGGGTTGGAAGGGACCTCTGAAGGTCTGGTCCGGCTCTCCTGCTCAAACAGGGCCAGCTATAGAACTCTGTCCTGGACTGTGTCCAAGCTACTTCTCCATCCATGGATGGAGACTCCATGGCGTTTCTGAACAACCTGTTCCAGTGCTTGGTCATTCTTACAGTAAAAAACCTTTTTCTGATGTTCAGATGGAGCCTCCTGTCTTTCAGTTTGTGCCCATTGCATCTGGTCCTGTCAATGGGTGCCACTGAAGAGAGCCTGTCTCTGTCTCCTTTGCACCCACACACTGGTAAGCTGTGTGTGTCATCCCTGTGTCTCTCCACCCACAGCACGAGACTTCTCCTGTACAGGCTAAACAATCCCAGCTCTCTCAGCCTTCCCTCCTATGAAATGCTCCAGTCTCCTAATCACCCTAGCAGCCCTTTGTTCAGCTCTCTCTGTTATCTCCGTGGCTCTCTTGTACTGGGGAGCTCAGAACTGGACACGGCACTCCAGGTGTGGCATCACCGGTGCAGAGCAGAGGGGAAGGATCAGCACCCCTGACCCGCTGGAGACACTCCATCTAGCTCGGTCAGGGATGCCATTCGCCTCCGTTGTGGCAAGGGCACGCTGCTGGCTCAGGTTCCACTTGCTGTCCACCAGGACCCCCAGGGCCTTTTCCTGCAAAGCTGCTTTCCACCAACTTTCCTCCAACCCAGCGTCTGCTGATGCCTGGATTTGTTCCTCCCCTGGTGCAGCACTTGGCACTTGCCTTTGCTAAGGGACAGGAATGGGAAAGTAAGACTCTACATCCTTCCTTTCAAGACTGATTCAAGTAACCTGTTTCCCGACTGTCTTATTTTATACTCTCTCTATTCCCTATTCCATATTTTTCCATCTTCTACCAAATCTATCTTCTGTTCCCTGCAACATTTCAACAACTATTGAGAGCTATAAACTCCTTACAGATCACATTTGCCTGGCTACTACTTACACTTCAAGACCTTGTCAAGCCTGTTCTTCAAGGCGCACACACCTTCAAGCTAAACGAAATATATTTAAATGAAGCTTGGAATTACTGCTTGATAAACAGCACTGTGCACATGTACCATGTCTCAGATGTGACTCATCTCTACCAGGGGCTAATATATATGCATGCCAAGATCAAACAGAACAAAACAATGCCATCAAGATTAAAAAGAAACACGCATACGCAGAGGTTTGTATTTACAAGGCAGCCCAAAGGAGTGTGCACCCAACTGAAATGAAGTGAACTTCAGGCACACAGCACCACCCTTCAGGCACATAACCTTCAGCTATACTTCAGGTTCAAATGAAGAACAAATAAATTAAAAAAGAAAAAAACCAAACCAACAACAATCAAGGCAGTAACCAACAGAAATAACTCAGCGCTGGGAGGCAGACTTCCCCAGATTTTGCTATTGCTTCAGTCCCTTGTTTTTTCAATTTGTTAAACAGCTGTCTGGGAAGTTTTGAGATGTAAACAATGGGCAGAGGACGATACTGCTTTAAATTAAGCCTACACAAAGTCCAAGTAATTTCATGCACACTTTATAAAAAACTGTATTTGTTCCCAATAATATTGCTGGTAATGGTGTTCCTTACTCAGTGTCACTGTGCATTTCTGTCTGCTTCCAAGTACGGAAGCAAACTCTCAGTTACCAGTCTGCTGTTTCAACACCCAAAACTCAGATGGAGAGATGGTTTGTAATGATTCTTTCTACATAAGTTTCTCCTATGTATTACACTCTGCAACAAGCAAGCTATGACTGGTAGAAGCTTGCTTTATTCCAGGCTATTTAATAGCACTGAGTTCATATTTCCTCCAACATATGAGGAACACTTCTTGATAATACACATCAGATAATCCAGGAACGTGGGTTCAGCTTTCACCCGAAGCACTGCTGCTTTATTGCAAGCAATTAGGCTGGTTTCTACATACTCAAAATGCTTTAACTTACTGAAACTTCTAAATACTCTGCTAGCTGGGATTTTCACATCTTTACTGGCAGAAAAGTGTTCAATGCCCTCACGGTTTGTTTTTGGGAAAAACGTATTTAATGTCATGGTTCCTAAGGCTCTAATTGTCTCAGTAAACTGCTGTCATATATGAAAGCAAAAAACCAAACAAAAAAAACCCAAAAAAACCTGGTTTGTTTGGGTTTTTTTAAAATTTTCTTAAAATGTTATCAGCTTTTAGGAAAATATTTACTGTATTCAGAAAATCAACTGACATGTAAAGGTTTCTATGGAATAAGATTAAAGGTCCTTTATTCTAAGGGTGTAACTCCTTAACACCTTGGAGCAGAAATACAACAAGAAATCCAACAAATTTGAGTTTTCTTCAAAGTTATATAAAAAAATAAGCAATCTCTCTTGGCATGTGTGTGATTTAAGACTAGAAAAAGAGAACAATCAAAACGGATGTCACTAGTAAAAGCTGTAGCATAAACGTCTTTTTCAAACTGCACGCACATACACAAGAACAAACAACATTCCAGCCTCATTCACGTTTAAATTAAGATTCAGAATACCTAAAGGCTGCTATGAAAACATCTGTTAATTCAGCCTTTTTTTGAGGGGAAGAAGGGGTAAGACATGATCTCTCATTTATTTAAGCAGCGATTCCGAGAAAACTGATTACCTCTCCGAGGGAATGTTAATTCTTCTATCTTTTCATTCAGCAACTGAACAACAAGTCATACATACCTGTAATACATAGCAAGACTGAGGCATGCACTCAAAGAAAAAGAAACAAAACCATTTTTGGACACTTTCAGCAAAATTGTCTTGATACAGCAATAGATTAAAAAGAGACAGAAGTGTTTGTGCCATTAGCTCCTTTAAGTAGATCACAGCACTGGTGCACAGCAAACGTACAGGAGCTTCGTCAGAGTACGACGGAGGTAGAACACCACTGGAAATCTGTGCCTTAGCTTGAAAAAAGAGCAAAATCTACCCTGAAGGGCACTTGCAGCTTCTGAAAACATTTCTCACCATCACAGACAAGCATGGTAACTGTGCAAATTGTGTAAGTTCTTGCCAAAGGTCTTTTGTGATGACCAGGCAGGGTAGTAAAGACATTTGCAACCAACATATCAATTTGTGTGGATAGTGCTGCTGATTTTCTTCTTTTCTTCTCCCTAGGAGATATTATTCATGACACGTTATACAGGTACTGTAACTATACAGTTAACGAGAAAATAAAATTAAGTCTACAGCAGAATTAGCATAAAAATCATTATGTGCTTCTGTTATCTTCTGGATGGCTAATTATCATACAATAGCAGATTACAATATGACAAGAAAAGGAATATACCAGAGGTTAGAACTGTGAAATTCAGCTGCAATTTCTATGTTTATCAGAAGGCAGGCAGGAGACAAAGGAATGAAACCCTCATTTTCATTTCAGTACCCGGCAACATTCCTCTCCTGAGTTCGTGTTCTGCCCTCTCTCGCTCTTGGAGAGGCCAGAATATGGTCCCAGTCTGTACAAAGGAAAAAGCTCTCCAGCATTACTTCTCTTTAAAGCCCTTTTCAAACCTAAATGATTCAGTGATTCAGTAACTGGGTCTCAATAAAGAAAACATATCTCTGTGGATTCCAGATCTCCCGGGCAAGCACCTCAGATTTCTCAGAGAGTATGCAAGTGTCACTGTCCATGGAGACTGCTCACCTGGGCAGAGCACAGACTCTAGAACTTCCCAATAACCCCAGATGTGTGTAGTTTCTACAGAAAGTCAGCTTAGGCTCTGCTGTCCCACTTTCCTTGCTAATGTCTCATCTCAGCATCAACAATGGGGGCTGAGGAGGAATGCAAGTCAGGCAAGACTTGCACAGAGTCCAAACAACCACAGGTTGTGTAAGATCTGCTCCCTCATTCCCTCACATTCTGCCTGCTCTCATCCCACTTGTGGCAACAAAAAGTAAATCCTCAAAGTCTGCAAGATAAGAATCTGAGTCTTAGCTACCTTTAGCCACCTAAACAAGAACAAAAGAACTGGGCTCCTGCTGAATTATTTCGGGGAAAGGAACACCCAGGATGAAGCAGCAGCCCTGCAGACATCCAATACACAAATACTTTTTCACACAGACAGAAGCTTCCAGGACTTCTTTTTGAAGTGGAAAAGAGCATCTCTGTTAGCTAGAGGTCTCCTTGGGCAAACCAGGAACAAACTCCTCATTTTTCCCCATCAACAAAACTAATGGACCTAAAGATCTTCCAGGTGTAAAAGTGACTTTGGGAAAAATGAGCACAACTAATATTCTGGTTTAACTGAAAAAACTCAACATGCTAAGCAACTGGAGTAGGAAAAGAAGGCAGGAGGACCACAGCTGCATCTTAGCTCAAGTTAACTAAAGCAGACAGAGCTGGACTGACCTAGGTATTCAGACTGAATTGTTTCAGGGGGTAAGCTTCAAGAATCAGCATCTGAAGACAGTACATTAGGAGGGCTCAAAAATGGCTTATGATGAAGGCTGTAACCCTGGAAAGGCAAAATTGCTGAAGACACAGGAACTAGGGCTAACACAAAACACATCACTAGATTTTTTTTTTTTAATAATGAAATGTAAGGGATGAGCTCAGGTGAAAACCACCTACTTTTATCAGTAATGCAGTCTTGTAAAAGGTTTCTGGTGCATGATGGACCAGTCCTATTATCTTAAAAAAAACCAGTTTCTTAAATGGGAGACAGTGAATCTGAGGGGTATCTAAATGCTGTTGACTGCTAGATTTGCACTGACCCTCTGCCTTCTCAAATCCCCATCCTGCAAACCATACTTAGAAAGAAACAAGCACAGAGAATACAGAGGAAAAAAAGGCGGTCTGAAGCTTGACGCCTGCTTCCAAGCATGATATTTTCTGCATAGAAAAACAGATCTACACCAAATCTGAACTATGAAAGACTCATTCATCATAGCTGGCTGCATATCATCTGCCAGGAGTGTCTACCAGATCAGTGTTTGTTCTGGGCAGGTGAAAGGCCTATTGAGATATTACTGTTTGCATTGCCTACTTGTCTCCTGACAAGGGTGGAGCACTGGAATAAGCAGGTCTCAGCTTGTTGGCACTACAACTAACTGAGAAATACTCATCTTACTCTGGTTCTGTCCAAAAAACTGCAGTTGTGCCTTCCTGAGTTTCGAGTACAGTGTTGTGGAGTCAATGGGCTCTCTGGGACAAAGAACAAGAATGAAATAGGACCTGAAGCATGGCTTCAAGGAGGGAAATGCAAGGATATATAGGCCATATACATGATGCTGCTGGATAAAAAGAATACAATCTCAGTATGCCCAATGTGCACGCAATGAAAAAAATGGACCCATGCAAATGTAAAATACCCAGTTACAAATTACTACAATTCACTGACATTAGCAGTGGCATACTTTCAGCACGAGCCCCTATTTAAATAAGTACTAAGACAGTTCACATTTAGTAACAAGACTGATAGTATGTCACCATATCAGCTTGCTTAGAGCCCTTAATTAAGGGGCACACTACGACTTTTCCTTAAGTGCTTTTCTCCCCCCTCCTGCCTCCCACCTCCTTACATTGCACCCATAGGGAAAATAAAATCATCCTGCAACAGTTAAACATCCTTTCAGTGTCACAGGCAGCTATCTTACATTTTTCAGTATGAATGAACACTGGCCTTATACTCATTTCTAAGGCTCATTTACAATACAGCTGGATCAGTTCTTTCCTAGTTCATTTGCTTTCATTCTCCATTCAAATGACAAATCGCTCCAGCAACCACACACACACATGGCTTCCTCAAGCCTGGCATTTTTTAGGTTTAATGAAGCCTTTTAAATGACTGTTGTTTAAATTACTATGTAGCAATATATACATGTTAATTACTTTGGAAGACCTGTGCAAAGTAGACAAGCGTTCAACTTTAATACATAAATATTGTAGCCAAGGATGTTTTAGCTACTGAATAGAATTCATGCTGTTGATTCATTTCATCTTTCATGCATTTTTTTTCTGGCAAAAAGCTTCTAATAACATGAACTAAAAGAACATAATCCCTTAAACATCAGGAATAATACCAACTCTGTTGACCTGAATCTGTTTCCATCAACTTCCTTTATCTGAAAATTGGCACTCATGCTAAATGGACAACATAAATAACAGCATTTAATGACTGGTGTTTGCTGGATAAGCTCCTCTACTTTTCCAAATTACTCTGGGAGAACTGTATTTTTTAAGTAATGATCTTTTTCAGATATTGTACCCTACTAAATATTTTCTTCCTGCTCGTTTTGGGCTGCCAGAATTCCTAATTTCAGAAGAAAGATGACACAGTCATCTCAGTTTCTCAACGAAATAACATCATAATCTGTACTTTATCTTTGCTAGAGTTTTAAATTGCACAAAGGGCTTGTAAAGCATTTATTACTATAAACAACATTGAGCGCAGGAGGGAGGAAGCAAGAAAAATTAGGACTGGAGTAAGTTACAGATGCGCACCTTCCCTACATTTGTTATTAGCAAAGCGCATAAACATTCAGTGTGTTTAGTCGGGAAGCAAGAGTCCTGCTCCATTCTGTGACACAGGCAGACATGCAGAGGTGATGACTATCAACAAAGGGAGCTTGTGATCTGGAGCAGTTTGAGGTGTGCACATGACACAGCCAGCAACAAAGTCACATTCTTACTGCCTTTGCCCTTCCTCTCACTTCTACTGCTCTTTTACTCACGTGACATTTTAAATTAACACAAGGTTCTCAACCTTTATGCCACACCTTCCACAGCAGAGGCTTTAGTCTCATTAGTTTCCAGAAACCTTATGTTAACCCTGATTTTAAAAACTATGTCAGCATAAAAATTTTAAGAAAAAAAAAAAATCCAACACTAGAAAATGCAAGCATGACAGTTCAACCTAATTTATACAAAGAAAAGATCATTTGGCTCTCTACAACAGAAACTCTGTAATAACCAGAAATCATTTGACTACTACTTGACCATAGAAGATGATTATCCTAATAACAACAGACAAGTTTTCCCCTTTTCTATCAATGAATCATTTTCTTCAGGAATACAAGTCTGACTTTACCCACAAACCTCTTCTTTCTTCCTTCACTTCTCTCCTCAAACTAAACAAAGTACATCCTCAATGCTGGAAGAACAAAGGCAACAGATTTTTTTTTTAATTTTCTTGATAAACTCATTATTTATCTTCCCAAGTTCAGGTTTGCTTTTACATCAGGATGGCAGTTTTCCCAATACTGTGCCAAGTATTGGGGCCAAGTACTTAATTTATCTACTGATTTATAAGTTTTTATCACTCTGTAGATCTTTGGGTCCCAGAGCTGTACTTTTGAGTTTCCTTTGCCCAAAGCAAGTGCAGAGTGAACCAACATACAATTAAGATGGGAAGTCAGAAAACAATCATCAAAAATTCATGTGAAGAGCACAACAGCTTCAGGAAGCAAAACCCAAAAATTGTTAAGTGTCATGAGTTTGGTTTGTCACCCACAGCCCATCCCCAGATGAGTCACAGTTGCTCAAAACAAAGATCATTAGATAGTCACAAAGCATACATAATGAAGTTTTCTTGAACAACCAGGTGCACTTTAGCATTATTAGAGCAAAACCACCAAGTTACAGCGTTCTATGTGCATAAGATCACTGAGGAATGCAGTACATTTTATTCAAATATACCAAGTGTTTATGTATTTAAAAAAACCCCAGCCCTTTCTCAACTCACATCACCTCATATTTCCAACTATTTCTATGCAAAGTGAGTAAAAACTGTCAAATTATTAAAGATGGGGAAAACCCCATACTTGAAAATTTCAGGTTGATTTTTTTTTCCCTTAAAAGTATGCAGCAAACTGAAGACGCATTATTTTCGTCAAAACTGTTATGTGAGCATGCAAATTCAGCATGTCAAAAAGAAGAATGATTACACTGAGTTGCATGGTTTGTTACATTCTTCCTGTTATAAACAAATTATGATAAATTACACAGGCTTGCAATAGTTAATGCAATTTCTCCTTTAACACAAAAATATGAGTTCATCATTGTTTAGAAAAATGCACTTTGAATGGTTTGCTATAAGCTCTTCAGTTTCTAACTTCAGTATTTTGCCAATAATCTTTTCATGTGTTAATGCTTAACATTCCATTTAATTAAATCCAAATATCACTAAGGTTATAAAAAACAGTTTAACCCATCTTTTGACTGTTATTTTTTTACTGAGCTACAAGATATGGTCTTATTCATTAGAAGGCCTAAGCAGAACAACTTGTCAAATCTTTCCCCAGGTTAAAGAAACTCTGCCCACTGAAGTAGCAAACTCCAGAGCATCATAAAGGTCTCTACTACTTGACTGTCTGAGGAATACTTGCTTTGAAAAGTCTCCACAGAAGCCAGTTTACAACATTTCTCCTCACCAAATCAAAACAAATACAGTAGTCCTACTTTGCTTACTGTCTAAAATCACATTAGCAGTCTGAGGTTGGCAGCATCACTCTTCTACCTTTATTCTTTAGAGACACTTTTAGAGATGATAGTCACCAGGTATGCTTTCCAAAGAAATGAGATTTCCTCCACTAGTTTACTTTTTGAAGGAGACACACTCCTCAAGAACAAAATTCTAGATAGACAAGACACAAGCAGTAATGACTTCGACACGCTGTCACCCACACTTCATATCATAATAAACAAGTTCTAGCCTTGAAATATTTCTAACAAAAGATGAAGTTCCAGACAAAAGGTGCAGATGTGAGAAGATAATTACCTCTTGGCTAACACATGACCCACAGCACTTATGCAAGTACACACGCTGTCCACCAGGCTGGAAAACAATATGCTATGAGCCTGGCACGCCAGAACAGAGTATTTCAGATTCAGAGAATGAAACAAAGTGCATAGAAATGACCTGAGAAGGACCATCACTGGGGGGGATAGGTTATTTCAGTTAAAGGCATAGTGACACAAAAATTCAGCTACAGCACGAGCCACAGTCATGTACAATCTTTGATACATCGGCCAACGCAGATGAATCGGATGGGAAAGGATGATCATGGTAAAATAGATGCCCTTGGTGTCAGCAGCATGAAGTTTGGAGAAAGCTGCAGTGATCACCAGGCAGATCCTTAGATGTTTATGCATCAGAAGAGTAGAACATCCACATCTTTTAAGTACTGATCAGGAACATGTGGGGGGGGAAAAAAAAAACTAGAGACAACACTAAGAAAACCATGAATCTAGCAGTTAACAATGAAAACAATTTAACAGAAGTCTGCCAGTTTACAAGCACACACCTATTTCATTGTAACTGGCAAAACTGTAAAGAAAGTGTATTAGAGCATTTTAGATGATGCACAGCCTAAGAGTATCACATCTAAACTTAGCTGGTTTTGATTTGTTTTACACTGACAGTGAACTAGTAATTTGTGTGTTTAGACAAGTCATAAACTTATAGTAAGAAAAGAAAAGGAGTCTAACCAGGCAATATGTTCAAAGTCTCAAGTTCTATTCTGATACACATTTAACAGGCAAATTGGTTTTCTCTCCCTCTCAGAATCAGTAGACAAGTAACAGAAGTCTCAAAGAAATCAGAGGTCTTAACTTCATAAATTTGAAAGTGCCTCCCCAACCTCACTCTTCCAACCCTGTTAATCTAAAGTACTTGGGCTGGGGGAACGTCAAAACAAATTTTATCCAGCAATTTGAAAAGTTCAGGACAAATAGTTGTTTTTCTGTGATTTCAAGTGTGCAACAAGTCACTAATACATAAGTAGAATACCTATAACCTGTCTAGATTAGCTGTAGCACAGACAGATTTGTATTTTAGCAAATCATCAGCTTTGTCTATGCTTTATCACTGTTCTTAACCAAATTCTACACTGCCAGTTTCATGCAAAAAATGTGTTTTGAATTCAGGCTCATTGGGTGTTCCACAAGGAAAGCTCGTATCTTCTACCCTACAAGGTCATCACAAGACAGCCACCACAATTCAATAAAGAATGTCGAAGCAAAAGGAACTTTGTACTGTAACTCTGCAATACCTTTAGTCAGCTTCCAGTATTTGTGTAAGGTGAAATTCTGCTTCTAGAACAAAGTCCAGATAAAAAGGCACTACAGCTAAACTTGTTTCCTCAGTCTCACATAGTCAAGGGGCTTTGCATCTACAGAATACGTCTTAAGTTTCAAGACTTTAACAACCCCATTTCTCTCTCCAGCAGTATTTCAGATCACATTTTAGCCAGAATAGAACTCAAAAATTTACCCCCAAAATACAATGGTAGTAGTTTGCAGGGGCTTTCCAGACAAAAATCCCTACAGAGGAATACTGTGGGTGCAGTAAGAGCAATCCAGAACCATACCAAGAAGCCTGACGGGTCAATCTTGCTGCAGCTGTTGAATAGATTGGTACTCTGCAAAGCCCACATGCTCCCCTGACTCTGCTAGAGATCACCATTTCCCCCACACCACCACACACACGCCTTTATCTCAGTCACTGCGGCTCAGTGTGTCTCAGGTTTAAACTCATATCTGGTTATTCAGCAGACCCTTCTGCCAGTTTAGTCACAGAGCGAGACAGCTAAAGGCAATCACGTCTTAGGCAATCTCCAGTAATCTTTTCTGCAGCAGTTTATCAGAGCCTCAAGTCTCCTGTCCAGATGGGGATAACAGACACTGTCACCTTACTACCCAGACAGTGTAACACCCCCAAAGATGCTTTGGGAGTATCACAAGAGGAGTAGCAAATGCCTGCACCTTAAAATAAATAAATAATATTTTTTAAAAATCAGATATTAAATTGGAAACCTTCACTGACAAACACTAAAATCAACACTTCTCAGCTCTGCTCAGCATCATCCTTTAAGTTTCCCAGGCCAGGAACAAGTTGATCTCCCTCACCCCGAAGCTGCAGCACCACAGCCCTGACTGTAAATGGATGCAGGCATGCATGTACACAAAGAAGCACCAGATGGCCTGGGAACTCTGTTTTCTTTAGCATTTGGAAAACAGGATTTATCCCATCAGCCATCAAAAGAACACAACTAGTTAGTCATAAGAAAGTAAATCCTGAAGCAAAATTTTATTTCTGTGGTTTTCCCCCAAAAAAAAAAAAAAAAAAAAAAAAGAAAAGGTCAAATGTTTAAAATAGTTGTCATTCTAGTTGAAACCTGTCGTTCTAATGTAACTTGTGTATTTGGAGCTAAAAGCATATTTTCCATTGGAACATTTTCAGCATGATTCAGAGCCATCCATTTGTTCTATCAAGACAAACAATCTTCCACCTGCTTCTTAAAAAGCATTGATTTAGATCATGCTCTTAAACAAAGCTTCCTTCCATAAATGCAGTAATTTAATAGTAAACCTTAAAAGGTTAATTAGGAAAATGTAACATGAAGTCAAATTCATCCACAGTTTACTTTCCAAGTGAGAGACTAAACCAAAAATAATTGAGGTATTAAAAATGGAAAGGTAAAAAAAATTAAGTGACATTTATTCACAATCAAGAATTACTGAATTTATAGCAGCAGCAAGACTCATTTCTGGAATGTCTACAAATAAAGATTTACAATTAAACTCAGACCACTTGGATTTTATGGATCCCTGATAGATTAGGAAACCAGGCTCTGCTCAATGCAGCAGTCATCTTCCCTGAACAGCACAGTTTCCTTTCACCTCACCTGCAGCCAGACTTAAAGGGATAAGAGATGCACTCCTTCACAGGATATCCAGATCAAGTAATGACCCTAAGACCACCTTTTCAACCCTTGTCCCATTTGAAACTCCACAGGTGAAACCTAGACAAAGGTTACTTTCTCTAAAATTCCCAGTGTCTTTCTAAATTCAGTATCAGCTTTGGTATTCTTATCAACTCTGGCTCCCTGTTAGATTCCGAAAATAAAAACTAGAGACAGCTGGGTCCAGTCAGCAATGAATTAGATAACAGCAGCATAAATTATACCACTCATCATGATCTCAAGAAAATTGTCTCATAAAACAAGTCTAACTTCTTCCTCCATAAAGCTACACTTTTATTTGATTACAGCCATAAGAAACCTTAGATAAACTTCTGCAAGATCTCTGACATTGGAGCAGGTGAGCTCTTGCAGATCTAGCTTGAGCCATTTACCACAATTTCTGTCGCTGAACAACATAGGTGCAGCAGCTAGGCATTCATTTCTTCTCCACTTCATACTAATCTGTCTTACTTTGGTGGGGCAGACCAGAAACACTCGCATGACCAAGCCATGAGAGCACCAAGTACATGAATCAATCCATCCCTAAAGTGATTACTTATAGCCTCAAGGCCCAACTCAACAACACAGGCTGTTGCAGAACTTGCACCTTAAAGAGCTCCTGTGCCCTCTGCCAGGTCTTCCCCTACTGCTTGGCCCCTTACTTATGCCATACTCTTAACAAATTTCTGACATTCTATGTTGCAAATGCTTTTTTTTTTTTTTGAAACAATGAAACATCCCTGGATCTGATCCCTGACCTGGCTTTCAGCACAGCCCCACAAACAGCTGAAAGGGCAGGCATCTGTCTACAGCACCAGGATGGGATGAGAAGCCAAGAATTGTTTCAAATTAAACTGACCACAAAACACTCACACTCTCAAAATACAGCTGATGAGTCTGACAGAAGCAAGCATAAGCATTCCCAAAATAGATGTGTGTAGTTCACAAGAGGCAGATTTTTAAAAAAAATTAATCACGAAGGGAAAGGAGGAAAGCAGACAGCAAGAAGCACTGTCAGTGCAACCCTAAAGTGTTCTGCTCACAGTCACTCACCAGCTTTCCCTGGGAGGGAACTAATAAAATTACTCCTGCTGAACAAAACTGGCACAGTAGCAGGAGATGATGGGTCTTGTTGGTTGTAGATACTGATTTGCAAATCCTGGGGATGCAGAACTGCATCAACACACTGTAGCTGAACTCGGTGAAATCACAGGTCACACAGAGAGGAACGTGAGTTTCACTCACACTCACTAGGTCAAAGACAGCGCCCCGGCTTTCGGCAGCACTGCGAGAACCTTGGTGTAACAACAGAAAAACAATGGACTGTGAGCTCTCAGTGTAATGTTACAGCCAAGAAAACAAACAAGGGAACAGTAGGTAAGAAGCAATGCCATTTCATATAACATTCAGCAAACCATTAGAACAACATTGCCGTGTGCCCAGCTCCAATGTCTGCACATTATTCAAAAGTCAGAAAAAAGCTACAAACAATATTTTTGAGCCTGAAAAGCATCTGCAAATAAATTTTGTCTTTATCTACTTAGACATAGACAAGACTAAGAGGTGGCTTGTGTATGAATTTCACACACCTTCATGAGGAGAATATTTTTCCCCATAGTTCCATGACTTTTTGTTGCCTGCTTGCTCAAGCACAAAGACAGCAGATAACAGGGACCATAAAAATATCAAATACAATAAAAGACCAATTATTATGCTGACAAGTTCACATGCAACATGAATAAGTAACTGCTTCTCATTAAAGACTCTTAAAGGCAGATAAGCTAACGAGATCCAAGGTGAGCACTGTTAGTAAAAACATGACAGGCTTAAAACATGTTCTTGGAAGAAGTTCTAGAGACTGATCAGGGAAGGGGAACAGATTAAGTGTTCACAATGACCCTTTCTGACCTGAAACAAATCTACAGTTCAGAACCTATTTGTTTACAAGCCATCCAGATGACTCTCTCCAATGTAAAGAGTGATAGAAGAAATGACGTCTAGGAGAATAGTTAGTTGGCTTCCATTTAACATCATCGTAACAGCCTTAACAAAGGATGTTAAAAGGAGGAAAAAATGGGAACAGAGACAGCTGGAACATCTGCTGGCCACTAACCCAAAGGAAATTTTCTTAGCAAATGCGGCAGTTCAGTCAGAAGTGGCTGTGAAGCAGCCAGGTATTATGGGATGAGTGGGGTGGAGATAAAAGCAGGTAACAATGATCAGTGATTTTTTGCACATATTTCATTCTAGTAATTCCCTTTGAAAAATAACTGCTTGAAAAACAACAAGTTCTGTTAGTATATGTAAGTTCATATTCATTTCGTCAGGCCTTAAGAAAACTGTCTCCCTCCCTATTCCAGCACAAAAGGAAAATGTGCATCATAAATCCTAGCTACCTCAAACATCAATTCCATTTCTTACTGCCACCAGGGACCAGCAGCCTCGCAATGGCTTTTGAGATATAAAAGCCACTTGAAGTAACACCATAAATTCATTTAGGTCTGACACCAAAGCTGCAGGCTTGTCTGTGGTGCCATTTCTGCATTTATAATCTATTCTTCAGCAATAAAACCACCCCAAGTTTATTTGTACTGCAGGTTATGTCCATGCTCAAGACAGAAACAGACGTATACTCCAAAGCAGATATTTCCATTGTAGAACCACAGAGTCATTAAGGCTGGAAAAGACCTCTAAGGTCGAGTCAAAGCACTAACCTAACACTGCCAAGCCCACCACTAAGACACGTACCTAAGCATCACATCTACACATTTTTTGAACACTTCCTGGGATGGTGATTCCACCACTTCCCCAGGCAGCCCATTCCAATGCCTGACGACCCTTTCAGCCAAGAAAATTTTCCTAACATCAAGTCTAAACCTCTCCTGGCACAACTTGAGGCCATTTCTTCTCGTCCTATCGCTTGTTACCTGGAGGAAGAGACCAGCCCCTACCTGTCTACATCCTCCTTTCAGGCAGTTACAGAGCAGTAAGGTCCCCCCGGAATCTCCTAGAACACCAGCCCTACACCCAGCCTCCCACTCTCTGTTTCGCCTCTCAGGGAGCTACCACTACCATCTGTGCAGAGACAGAGATTACCCGAGTTTGGCATTTCACACAAGATACTTTCCAAGCAAAGCAGACGACAGTCTCAGAAGTAGAGGAAGTGGTCACATCTTGTCCCTCTGGAATGGTGCTGAATTGATGTTTTGCTTTCAGAGACATTTTTTCAGCACCACAAACTGGAGTTGGATCGCACAGGGTCAGTCAACTACCTGCTGTTTGTTTCCAGTGAGCACTTTCACATCATGCACAAGATAACAGAAACAAAAGAACTTCGTCCTCCACCTCACTGTATCAGCTCTGCAATGCAGGCAGACAACTGCACCATTTAAGAAATCAGTACAAAAAAATAGGAAGGAAAAAGGAAAACTGGGAGAAAAGCTTCCTTCCCATATACAGGCTCTTGGAATCTAATCTAAAACTTGTGCAAGTAAAGCAGGCAGTGCTGCTCAGAGAGCTGCTGTCTGTAGGGAGAGCTCCTCAGGCCCGAGGCTTTTCATAGATCTATATTTGCTGGCTCCCACAAGTCATTTAATGCTGCCCTAGTCCTGACAGCCTTATCTCGTTAATGAGGTTAGTGCATATGCAATAAAGAGGAATTTGTATTCTTTAAATATGAACCTAACCAGTTGTTTGCCCTGTAGCTTGCAAGAAACAACTTTTCCAAATACCTCACTGAAGATTTTAGAATTATGTAAAAGCTCTATCTGCCTTAAATTAAGAACTTTTGATTTCAGTGAACAGTGAGGTGCCTCACTGAATGCAAAAGAAACAAAGTTCATTTTGAGGGCTATCCTTCAAGACAGCACTGGCACTGCAGCTTGCCCACTCCCAACAGCTCCTGAAAGTCACAGCAAGCTCACACAGAGGTGTCACAGAGAGGTTCTTCAGATATTTTCTCTTCCTAGAAAGCTTCCAGCACACAGCTTACTGAAACAGCTGGGAAAGTTCTCCCCTCCCAGCATTACACAAATGCTGAGAAACTGGCAGCTTTTACAGGAAAAAAATCTGCTTTCTGAAACAAAATTTGGATAAACAGTATTTTCTATTTACGAAAGAGTACATCTTTCTGCTTTGTTTGACAATTTTTCAAGATTCTGATCGTACTGGAAACGTTATCAGGTCATCTGTTTTGCTGTCAAATTGAGAAGAAATCTTCAAGAAGAAACCATTCTATCAGTAGCTAATACAATAATGTGTAGGGAGATGAAATCATGGTCTGCTTTCCTGACCATAACAATGTTGTTAAAGCAAAACGCTTGCTGAAACAGATGAACTTTTTTTTACAAAATGCATTTTATGATCAAATCACAGACCAAAATATGCTGGGTGTTTAATGTGAAAATACATCAAAATCTACGCACATGAACTGTAAAATGAGAAAATCTGCTGGCAAATTTCAATAGCAGCAAACAAAACCCACTTGTTTTTCTTTCACAGCACTGAATTTTTCTATTCCCACTCCCTTCTGAGAAATGCAGTCATCAACTTAAGCCTATTTTTTTGCTAATATACAGACAAATGTTCCAACTCCTTCCTCATTTTTTCCATCTTTAAAGTAAACATCTTTTTTTCTAAAGCCAGAAATGACAAATCAGAAAAGTTTTACTATAGGATAAATTTTAGTGCATATAATGCATCAACATGCTACACAGGGAAAAAAAAAAAAAACCCAATTGTAAGTAATATCAACAAAAGAGGGGATGGCTCAGAGAATTCAAGGGAAAACATGAAGGCAGTGGGTAAATAATCTCATATTGTTTTCCATTCCAAATTTAAGAATACTATATTAAATACTTTCTGTTGAGATTATTTCCTCATAGATTGACCTCGCAAAATATATGACAAACCTCTCATGAACTAAACCCCATCATGTAAAAGAAAAATTCCTCTCCAAGTGCCTACTTTTTGCAACACTCTGAGTTTTGATGCTCCAAAGGCTCACCGATTTTCACACCTAAAAACAAGGGGTTTGATTTTATAAGTTTTGATACCGTTCACTGAACAGAGAAAAGCCAACTGTGAAATATCATTGTATGAGCGGAAGGGAATGAAGGGAGATATACAGAGCACATACACAGGCTGATAACAGCTTAAGCAATCAGCTTAAAGGAGAAAAGGAAAAGTGCTACAGTCAACATTTAATGGCTCCGCTGGCCTCTGTAAAAGGAATCAGCGGTCTCTGCTGTCTTCGTAAGCAAGTTCCCCCACGAAAAAGAAAACCCATCAAAATTAACATCATCTAATTAACTCGAAGTCAAGAACAAAACTCCAACGTGCTGCTGAGAGCCGCATGCAGAATTAATTGTGCCAGAGAGACACTGGGCACAGGTGGAGCCACCCTGCATCTGGGTGTTCCCAGCTCCAGATTACAGCGTGGCCTTGGCAGATGAGACTCGTGGGCTGACTTGAGACCGTCGGAGTGGGGCTGGAAACGCTCCTCCTCAGGGAAAGGGGATGCCAGTCACAAAGAAGAACATTTCCTGCCACCCTCTCTTCGTTGCTGCACAGCAGGGAAAGAAACCAAATCAAACCCAGTAACATGAAACAGCAGGAAGAGGGAGGAAAAGAAATGAAGTCTTTTGCACAACAAAGTTATATTGTTACACTATTAAACCAGCTCTTTCCTCCACAGAGCTACAGCAGGATGTCTGAATTCCCATCAATTTACATCGGCATCCAAAGACCAAAACGTGCGAGAAAAGTGGATACTGCCCACTGGACTTTACGCTTGCAGGGTGCTGCCCTTCCCTAGCGATACGACCTACTTTGAAGAATACCACCACTCTTCACTTATTTGCTTAATTCAAAGAGATAACAGACTCATCATTCATCATCTCTCAAAGCAAAGCACTCATGGAAGGTTCATTATTCGGGAAGAATTTCTACTCAGTAAGTAGCATGAATATAAAACCTCCATACTGAGGATCAGCATCTCTACTGAATAGTGATCTTTGTTGCAACACAATGATTGCACAGAATACTGGTGTGTTCAGACCTGCTTACAAAAATGGAAGTTCTTGAGTTTGGTCTTTTTACATAAATGTAAGCTCTTAATTTAAAATCATACCATTATCATAGACCCAGGAACCACTAACAAGGTGTGAAAGAGATTTGTTTAAATCAAAGCAGCCTTGGCCAATTCTGGATGGAAACAAGGGAGAAGAAGGAAAAAATTCATAGGACTGCTTCTTTTCTCAGAAAATTTGGGAAATATTCACTTGCATAGTTAAAGCAAGTAATGTTTGGACCTCATACCAACAAGAGAGATGTGATGCAGTTAGCCTGTTTATATTATTTATCAAAATTAAAGTGAGGATTTGTTCACAACCTGAGATAATTTTAAAGCTTAACAAAGACAATTGAAATTGTTTATCATCCGATACATAACCTACATGACCTCACATAGGGAAATGTACACAATAAGAAATTTAAAACTCAAAAATGGGAAGCGATATCCTTGTTCAGTCTCAGTTGAGGCCAAAAAAGAAACAGGTGTTTTCCCAGTCAAGACTGCTACATTACAAAAATCCTCTCAAGTCTACATTTATTTTATATATATATATACACACACACATATATATATACCTGTATATATATACATAATATACCAACGAAAATAATACATACAATCACAATTACTAGGGCTACAAAGAACTACTGTGAAAAGCATTGTTTTTAAACAGCCACAAAAGAATTAATCCTCAGATAAGCTATCCTTCGAAATAATGTTGCAGTCTACAATAATTTAATTACAGGTCACAATCCATAAATGGTAACACTGCTTTTCTAACTGTATATTTGATACCACTATATCCATATGAAGTGAAGTTCTTCAAAAGAAAGTACCAGCATTCTCCACGTATTTGTGTAGAGTTATTTGTAGTATTTCACAAACATTAAACTGGCTCTTCTATCAGGATTTCCGGTCTATTGATCGTACAAACTGTACCACATGTATTAAAATAATGAAATACAGAATAAATTCAATGTGTTTGTCAGTATACTTAAAGAAAAAAAGAGAAGGAAAAAAAAAAAAAAGGACAACATTTGGTATTTGTTTGGATAAACTATCTGTGGTTCCATAACAACAAGGAAGGGAAACAATCTGAATCTGTACAGATCAAAATCAAACAGCCAACATAAATTAACTCTTAATGTTTTTCATGCTTCATAGCTAGAGCCTGAGTCTGGAACTTCAACAAATATTTCAAAATAATCTCATCACAATATAGCTAATGGCCCAGGACACATTTAAATTGATGCATAGAAATAAATGGAAATAGTAAGTCAAATGAAGAGCAGATGGTCACTCTAAACACTTCATTACCCTTCAACCCTTTTATTTCTAATGCAGAAAGAATAAAAGAACATTTACCATAGTCTACACTGGAAAACAAGCACCAAAAACCCCCTATGTGTTTCTCAAGTATTTAAAATACTAACCCAGAAACACTGTACATACTGTTAGCAGCTGTGGAGTTCATCCTTCTAGCAAAAAAAGAAATTCTTTGTACTTATCCTTAGCCTTACATTTACTTTGCAAAGAGCCTACAAACTCAACGATGCAAACGTTCTCCCTTCTCTCAACCTCCTGTCCACATCATTTGAGTTTTCAGGTCCATTTTTGTTTTCTCATGTGAAACCACACATTTTTAAAGCATGGAGGTTTAACCTTTGAATTAATTATTTCACTGATTGCTCCCAGCGTTTCCCTAATGTCAGCTCTACAAATGAGAATGTTCACAACAAGCAGTCCTCACCTGCACCTCACCTGCACCTGGCAGACAGGGCACTTATATGAGTCAAGCTGGCTGAATGAGCTGCTGAGCCAGCCACAGACTCATGGCCACAGCCGGGAAATTGAATTTTCCTGGGGAAGGAGCAGGACTGAGGAGCGTTTCAAATTTCTGACAACTGGAGAAAACCACAGAAATTTTCTAAATTAGTAAGAGGGAATAGGACAGAGAACTATGCTCAAGCCCCAAACCAGAAGGAAGCAGACCTCTAACGCTCTTTGAAGTGCCTCCCAGAAGAGATCCCTCACAGCTTGTGTAGCTAGCTGCTCCTGGGATGAAAATAAAACTACTTTTACAAATTGGAAAAACAGTGCTGGGTAAAGGAAAACCCACAAAACTAAAAGAAATCTGCTCTTACTAAAAAGAAAATTCACTGGGTATCATGCTAGTAATACCAGTGATATCCACACAGAAAAAGTATAGATAATTGATCAAGGACAAGACTGCAAATGAAAAGGGTAAGTTGAAATGGTTGGGAATTTAACAACAGAAGCCCTGAATTGCAAAATGGACTTATGCTTGAAGAAGGTGAGACACTAAACAAGGCCAGGAACAAACTTTCTCTCAGAGAAAGTTACATAAAAAAAGGTATTTACAGAGGCACTACAAGTAGGAGCACAAGGAAGTGCATGAAGACAAAGCATGTGCAGAGAAGCAGGAGGAGAGATAGCTGTCCCCTCCCTGTTTCAGAAAAGAAACAGATGAACAATACATCCCTTACTTTATATATAGTTTCTAGTCTCTTCAGCTTTTCAGCCTTCCTCTTCCTGTACCATCTTCTGCACAACATCCAAACAAAACCAGTCCTCAGCTTGCTCTTAGACATGTACTCACTTCCAAAGTCTCTCTGCTCCTTTTCTTGCCTCGTAGGAACTTTTAACATGCCCAGAATGTTCTTTTTCCTCTTCAGGACTCCTACTAAGAGCCTGAAGCTATGGGCTTGCCACCCAGCACTCCAGGCTAGAACACAACCACTGGAACAAAACCCCAAAACATAACAGATGTACACTGTTGACAAAAAAAGTTCCTGTGTCGACAAACTGTTCCATACGTTTCCTTCTTGTAGACCCTCTCCCTTCAAATCCATGGTGGTCTCCAAAGTTTCTCCAATGTTCACTATCATGTAGCTAAGCCCAGTGCAGACATCTGCTATGAAATGCATTTTTGTGCTAATAAACGAGAGGCCCCAGCCACACTGACATTTCACATGGTTACTCTCCTAAGCACAGCTGTTTTCTGGTCCACTGCAAAAACGCTTCTGAAAGAATGCATATGACAACCTTATCTTCTCCCCATCTCTCCAGACACATAAGCTCTCCATCACAGAATTAGTACCAGGTGCTCTTACTTTTGTGTCTTCATTACACCATTCTCGTCACTGATTTTCTCCCCCTCCCTGGCTGTCAACTCTTTGCAGCAGCACTCCTGCCATCCCGTCTGTATTACACTGAAAAACTGTATTGGTTTTCATTAACAACTAATCGAACTCACAAGCAGAATGTCTCTTACATATGCCAAAACAAAATGCTGCTTTTTGTCTCCCTTTTCTACTATGCACTGTTGTGATCTCTTTTATCTGCTGTAGATTTATCGGGGATGTTTGGCAAGCACATCAAGGGCCAAAAATTCCCTCCTCTCTCTCAAGAGCCTAACATCATGCATTTCTGAAGCATGGCTGCAGTCATGTGTGCAGACCCCATCTCATTTCTCTCTCTCTGGGGCTGTGCATGTTCCCGATTCTGTATGTGATTCTACTGTCAATGCCTTTCACACACCTTCAGCACACACTGCAGCAATGCATCAAGGCATATGGAACAGGGATAACGTAATTAAAGGCTATTACCAGCAGACAACACATTGAGTTCTAGCTACAGCTGCTTAATCAGAGCTGTAAGGTACTCAAAAGGCATTTCAATGTGAACTGAAGAAGCAAAAATACCCAACCTCTTCTACCAACAGAGCTCGATCAGTTTATGAAGGGGATTACTGGTGCTCACAGGAACTCGAGAACATGAGAGGCCTTTCCCTTTCCAGCGCTGCAAATATGCTTTTAACATTTTCCAGCAAGTACTCTAATTTTATGTTGTGGAAAGGGAACTTCTGCATAAAGAAGGCATATCACCGATTTTATAAGTGATAAAAGCTTTGAAGAATTTATTAAAAATCCCATTACCCATGTGATGTAACGTATCTGTTGAAGGGGGGTGCATGTGTGTGTAACTCCTTAGTTAGGAAACTCCAGAGCATGACCTGAGTCCGAGTGCCTACATGCATATTAGTGCATTTCTCTAGAGTTCATGAAACATTATCTGGAAATCATGTGTGACATGAAAAAAAGAAAAAATGAGTTGCACTTCTCTCCTGATATTTATAACTTTATCAAGTCAAATACACTAATCAATAATTATAAGACAGAGATGACTGCTCAAGAGTTAATTTAACATTTATATGTGATGCAAGCATAGAGGCCAGACAGCAATTTTTGCCATGTTCATGTTACCCCAATAAGAAAAGAATACAACACATAGGAGATCAGAGATAAGAAAACAGTATTGAAGAACATTTACTATTCCTATCCTGAAGTGTTTCCATAGCAGCCAAAACAATTATTAAAACAGATACACCAAAAGGAAGGCAAAGAAATAATATAAAAGCTATTCATCTGAAAATAATTCAGAGATTTGAAGAGTTATATTTGACTTGTTGATTAATTTAATCATTAAACATTACATACTTTCTAATACATCACACAAGCCTTTGTAATGATGTTCACAGCAGCAGAGGAATTTATCAGAGCAAGAAGATTTTTAGGAAGAAGTATTTATAACAGACAACATGTTGACTGCTGTGGATTCACATCACAGAAAATGTAAGGTATCTTAGATCTGCTTTGCAGGATGAGGATTTTCATGGTGGAGGAAGCTTACCATTTGCTCCTTCTTTTATCCCACTTAAGGCTACAGAAAGCCAAGAACACTCTACACGTGTTCATTCTCCTCCTGCCCTCCCACAATTTATCAGAGAAGAGTGTTTTCAACAGCATTAAGAGACATTAATTCCTGCTACTCTGGGCAGTCCCACTGAATAGCCATCTTTCATATCTGCCCTTTAAGCTTTCATAAGATGCACCTAATTAAAAATCAAAGACTCAGTTTTTAGAAATGTCAGCAATCATGCCTCAGAGTTAAGAAAAATTTGGCTTTTTGGCTTTATCTGCGAGCCATCTATGTATTAACTCGCAGGCACCATCACTGCTGCCTAAATGTCAACGCTCTTTGCTTGCATTCTTTCTGTAAGAACACAGCATCACCTACAACCAGTTTTTCTCTCTTTAAAGTCACGAGTCCTCCAGAAAAACAGAGGCAAGATTGTTTTGGCAACAGTGAGCAAGTGGCCTTCCATCTACCTACAGCCAAGCTGCAAACTCTGACCACCTAACAGCCTCCAGTGTAAGCAGGAGTGCAAGACAAAAGATACTGAACGGGTTCCCAATGGTAAAAAGAAATACACAGAGGGCTACGTGTGAGGGAGGAGGGATGGTTTCTAATGGAAGCGTTTTTCTCCTTGCGTCAGCTCTCATCGCTAGATTTCAGATGTGCAGACACGTGGTGTCAGGTCAAGAAGAAGTAATGACACCATTTATGTTCCCCTTCCCATGGGAAATCACCCCACAGCAACAGAACTGGTCAACTGCCACTCACTCCTGCACAACAGATCCAACCTTAATAGCATCTCACATTCAATACAGGGCCCTGAGGAGCTCGTGGGTTTAAAAAGCCATCCAGTGCATTATTCTGTTTAGAAAGAATACTTTTAAAGTACATGATTCTTGCCTTAAGAGTGAAGAAAAAAGCCAGCATCATTAAGCAATCCTTGAAATTTCATGCAAGAAGCTGAGTACAGAAACCATTATCCAGGGGTATCTGCAGTGCTCAGAATAATCTCATGTTGACATTCGTGTGGGGGCAGCTGTGTACGAAACAAGTTTGTGAAAGCCGGAGAACACCTACAAATGGAAGAGTACACAGCACGTAGAAGGGAAGGCTAGCAGATGGGGTAGTCCAAGGGCAGAGCACATGCAGCAAAAAGAATAAAGTACAAATGCCCCAGAAGAAAGAGGGTGTGGAAGCACAGATAAAGAAGAAAGACGACTCCAGTTCATGACTGCTAGACAGCCTAGAGAAGAACGCGCTAAGGAAGAACTTGGAAATCAGGGCAGATCTCTACTCCTGTCACTACCATAAAATGACAAGAGTTAACAAGATATGTACTTTCTGATACAGACACTATCAAAGGATACAAATGAGAGCATTAACTGCAAAGACAGTTATCAATTTACGGATGTAGGATTTATTTTTCCAACAGCCCTCACATACAAGAAAACACTGTGGCAGAACGTGATACATTTAACTTGAACAAAAGTTTCAGGGTTTCCGTTTTATTTGGATATTGAAAAAAACCCATGAAACAACAACTGGAAAAAAAACCCCTGAACCTTTTTTCTATGCATCTAGCTAGTTTTCCTCCAGTCATGCCTTTTCTGTCATTCCTCCACACAAGCAAATAAACCACTTAGTCTTTCAAATCCAATAAACCTTTCAATTACTTCTAAATGAAGTCTTAGAGATAGCCTAAAAAGTTGTAGTTGCAGGAGTATTGTGTTCTAATATCAACAGGTTCCTTTTTCAACTAGAAAGGCAAGAGGGGCACAATGTCAGCATGTAGTAAAAAGAGCACATTTTATAGATGCCAATATCTCCTGAAATAAGTGCTTGCAAACACAATCAGCAGCACAGTGAAATCCTCTGCAATCATCTCCATACTTGACTTCATGAGTAAGCTGCTCAGTGGTGATGAAGCCCACACTCCCTCCTTTTGATAAAATTTGAGCTGAAATGAAAGAAACCACCATACACTTTTTTCTAAGAGATGCTACTCAATTCATTCAGCTTAACCAGTCCCGTACCTCAGCTTCTGAGCATTAAAGCACGTTCCGTTTCACGTCCTATTCCCATAAAATCTAGACCTGCAAAGCTCAGAGAAACTTTACTGATCAACTTCTATAAATGGTGCAACGCCTCTTTCAGTTTTTCTAACTCTCAGTGTGGGTGTTACTTTCGGTGAAAGAAAGGGAAAAAACATGAGGAACAGATATGTAATTCAACAGAACAGTTTTTAATCCTCAAAACACTGACAGCTATTACATGCTCCAAAGCCCTCCATCATTCTAGGGATTTGGGTGAAAAAAAAAGAGCCAACCTCTTACTCTATCTTTGGACAAATGAGCTACAACCACAACATGTGCAGCTCACATTCTGAGAATGCTGGCAAGTCTAAGCTTCGTCTGGAGGTCAGTTCAAGCAAGAATGCTCTACAGCTTCTTTACTGGGCCAAGCAGATATGGCCATATATTTTCAGCACTCAAGGACTAAGAGTGTCATTACCTCACTGTCTGATGCTACAAATCCTCAGACCATCTTAAACGGGCTCTACAGCAAAATCTGACCTTTGATAAATCAGAGTATAACCTTAAACAAAATATTTACCAAGCTTATTGACACAGACCTCTATGAGTAAACTCTTAGCACACTGATAACAATTATCAAGTCTACTTTATAAAAGATTTGTGCTGAGATGCTAGGAGGAGTGCAGCAAGTTGTGAAGGAGATGTGAGGAGAGGAAATATATTAGCATTTCAAATATCTGTAAATGTGCGATGTAGTCTGTAGGCAAGGGAGGCCTGATAATGCTGCAGCAAGTATCTCTAGGTGGCTCCGTTCACATACTTCTGTATTCACTTGGAAGAGTCTTACTCAATCTCTTCTGTTTCTTTTCAGCAGAAACAATAGGGTTGCCAAATTCCATGTTTTAGTGAAATGATGCCAATATATACAGATGACAGCTAATAGGAAAGGCACCTAACAAGAGTCTAAAGGTACTCTGAAAAAAACCTCTCCTTTATAATGCTGGGGATTAAAACAGTGCACAATTTCTCAGGTTGTTACACTCACTAAGTTCCCCCACCTGTTTTTGGAGACCAAGCTTAATGGCTGCTGACTATCTGGGCTGGAATGGAAAGAAGATTAAATGTTTTTCAAACACGATAAACTTCCATACTATTTCATGGGAAACTTGGGTTTCAAGAGGGACGGAAAAGGTCAGCAAAAAAGGATGGGTGTTGAGTATTTAGCAGCTGTGAGGAATGAAAAAAACAAAACTGCAAATTGCCGATACACACACCGTGCAGCTGCCTTTAAGAGAGAGAAAAAGACACACAGCGGGCTCTGGGGATGCTTAAACACCTACAAACGCGGCCCAGCCTCAGCGAGCAGGCACAAACAAACCACGCACAGCCCCACAGGCCGGCACGGTCCCTTCCTCATTCCTCCCGCACAGCGGCGGGAGGGTAGAAAGTTCAGCGCCGGCACCGTCCCCGCACCCGCGGGCCGGGTCAGACTGCACCCCCGGAGCCGCCCGGGCTTACCCCTGACCCCGACCCCGCACCCTGGCGCCACGGGACGGGGAGAGCGCCTCGGGCATCCCGGAGGGCCCTTCAGCCGGCCCCGGCTGCGGGGGCGGTGGGAAACAAGAACTAAGGAGGAGAAGGAGGTAGCGACCCCCCGGAGACCCCCGCCGCGGCGGGGGCAGCCCGGCCCCGCCTCGCTCTCCCCGCGGTGCCACAGGTGCTGAGG
>VZTA01025007.1:511020-522348 GCA_013398855.1 Mohoua ochrocephala | reverse complement strand
TTGAACCTCATACCATTGGCCTTAGCCCATTGGTCCAGCTTGTCCACATCCTTCTGCAGAGATTTCCCACTGTCCAGCAGGTCAACATTCCCATCCAACTTGCTGTGATCTGCGAATTTACTGAGGGTGCACTCGACCTCCTCGTCCAGATCATCTGAAAAGATGTTAAACAGAACTGGGCCCAACAGTAAGCCCTGGAGAACACCATTTGTGACTAGTTGCCAGCTGGATTTAACTCCATTCATCACCTCTCTCTGGGCCTGGCCATCCAGTCATTTTTTACCCAGCAAACAGCGCACCCAGCCAAGCCATGAGTAGCCAGCTTCTCCAGGAGAAAGCTATGGGAAAATATTCCCCAAATGTGCACGTACTTTTACACAGGCACAAACCCATCTGAGCAGCATAAGGTGCTTACAGTTTAAACAAGCATCTCAGGAGATCTATTGAAAAATGCCAGCAGGTAGATAGACCCATATAGAGGAATAGTCTCAGTTTCCCTCTGTAGTTCCTTAGCTCATGTGACCTGACTTATTTTTCTGATTATAAAGGGAACTGTTAATCTGCACTAACAGACACTGTAGATAACTTCTTCTCATGACTAAATTTGGAAACCGGGCATATGAGCAGAGGACACCTTTGTTACGACACTCACGTTCAGGTGTTCTAGTCAGAACTTAAAGAAATGCTGAAAAGCCATTATCAGACAGTGAGTTAGCACGTGACTGTTGTAAATGGTGTTTATATTAAGATTTCCTGCCTTCTCCAGGTGACAGTCAGTGCCTGGATTGACAAAGTGTTAGTAAAGCACTCCATGACACCTATGAAAGTCTTAATAAAAATTATATTTTGAAGATATATGAAATCATTTATAGTTCAAAATAGTTTCATTTTGGAGCCAGATAATAATATTGCATTCATAATTGTCATTTTGATAGGCACTTCAGATTTTTTCTGTCTTGTATGCACAGGTGGAAGTCACTGACCGGATCATCTTCAGGTTCAGAAAAGGCTGGACATCGGGACTTCAAGTTTTTCAAAGCCTTGGCTCCTGAAAAGGTAGCTAATGTATATGACAAATTTATGTTCTGTGCAACATATAGGAAATAAAGTTGTATTTCTCATTTTAAAATTATCCATAAATAACCCTACATATCTTTCTCATTCAATGGACAAGGTAGAACACAAATGCACAAACAAAGGGATCTAAGAAATGTCTGTGGTTTTCATTCTCATTTTTCACATTTTCAAATTTCATTTTAGAAGGTAGCACAAACTGATTCACTGGTTTAAAAGTGTAAAAAAAACCCTAGAATTTTCCTCTGCTTCAACAGAAAACCTAAATATCTTACATTTACTTGAAGAATGTGTGAAAATACTAGAATGACAGTGAATCCCTGGTTACACCCAATAGTTCTTTCAGGGTTCCCATGAAATCAGAAACCAGGAGTGTTAGATTTCATTAAATACACTTTCTACAACTCTAATTGAATATCAGTGGAGCTCCTCCATCTTCACCTGGCTTAACCCTTAAAAGTGATGGGAATATAAAATTTCTCTTGCAGTTGTAGTAAGAATGTCTTCATTACCTTTTGTCTTCAGCTACTAATGCACTGACTTTGGCTTCCCTTGGTCAGATACAACCTTTGGAAACTTTCGAGTTTGTATGCAAAGAGGCTGGTTCAGTATTTGCGTCTCTTCCTATATATGAGGTAAGCACAAGTGTTTTCTAGTTTTTGTGGTGGCATTCATACATCAGAAGCTATTAGCACTTGTACATTATTACAGTGACATACTCTGACATTCCTCTGTTAATTGTCTGCTTCTCAATTTAATTTTCTAACACGATTTGCATTACTACCTATCCAACTCCAACTCCAACTTTGGTGGAAGCTTGAGAATCCAGTTGAAGTGAGGATGCCAAAAAGTGAGTATTGCAGACGTTTACTTCTCCTGTTCAACCTCATGTCATTAATTTTTTGCTCAGACTCGATTCTTTTAACCAGCCCCAAACTTATTGATTCCCATCTGCCCAAAGCTTTGAGTACTGTAAGGTGGTACTATTTTATGGGTATTAATGATCTGACCTATTGCAAAGCTGTCTAGCAAAGCTTCCCAGATTTTTATTCTATGGAGAAAGATCAGAATATTCCACAGGCTTGTCTATCCCACTTATCATAGGATGAAAAGAATCACCCCTAGCAAAGGTGCTGATCTCTTTCTATAGAGGGTACCTAGAGAACTAACCTGGATAAGACTCCAGAATCCTAGATGGCTGGTTAGGTGAGATCGATAGGACACTCTGCATTCCAACTCTGCATTCCAATATATATGGCCTAATGCTTGTACATGCAGCATTACATTGTCTCAGAAAAAACTCAGGAGCACAGTGTTCAAATAGTTGGCACATATGCTATTTTTCTGACCTTTAACATACTTTGAAAATCTGCGTTTTGTTTTCTTCCTGAAAAAGAAAATAAAATACAGGGGGTCTTGTGCCTTGGGAAATTAGGAGCAACTGCTCTGAAGCCAATGGCACTGCAATGGATTTACAACAAAATGAAATCAGACATTTTCCGTAAGCTATATGCACAAAACCAAATTTTTTGTCTGTGCTGTTACAAAATGCTGTCAGTCTGGTCTATTCACCTCAGTATGTTAATTAGTTCTTGAAATTTTTTAAAGGTCTTCAAAGGATGAAAGTTGAGAAGTCCAGTCCCAAGGGACGGGAAATGGATACAGATTCCATTGAAGACTTGAGTCAAGACCAATAAATGTAGTTTCCATCTTCATTAAAGTGGATTAGAAGATTTCTTTTATTATTTTTTCTCTGGGTTTTTTTTCAGTTATATTTAAATCCATTTCATTATTAAGTAGAACATAGAGAAAACAAATCTTTACTTCTATTTTAATCCTTCATGCAGAGAATAAATTCTAATAAAGCCAGTGTATGATTATAACTAGATATGGAAAAGCCCATTTGACTTAATGTACATTTGCTGACAGTTACTCTCTATGTCAAAACCACCAGTTTCCTCTCTGCTTCAATTTTTCCAGTTCAAACTTTTGTAAATTGAATATTACACTGCTTTTTTTCCTGCCAGATTAATCATATACTCAACAAAGAGTTAATATGCCTTGTTAACTAATATCTAATATGTTAGCTCCTTGCTTGTACTTTCAAAGAGTGTGTTCATCCCCTAAGCCAGACAAGTGCCTGCTGAGCTCATATTCAATTAATTATCCATCATGATTCTGCAAATTTTTTCTCACATTTCAGCATTCCAGGACAATGTCACAACATGACACAGAGCACAGAATACATTTTCATCCTTTGGCTAAACATACAAGTAGTGCCAAGTGTCTCACCTTACTGAGTAGTTAGGATAATGCAAATCCCTAGGGATATTATTACCTACTATTTTGGGGAAAATAGCAGGTTTTCTATATCACTGGTGTTGAATTGCTGTTTGCTCTGCTGGCCTTCTTGAAAAGACATTCTTCTCACGAACTGAATATACAATGACTTGAAATGATTTACCTGCCTTCAACTTCTTATAGGGTTATGATGGACTTTGGGGTAACTGTGAAATATCTTGTGGAAGTATATTTAAAATTCTTATGATCAGCTGTACCAGGTCTGGCAGGCATTAATGTGATTTTCTTGATAGCAGCCTGTATGGTGCTGAGTCCTGGATTTGTGAATAAAACAGTGTTGATCACACACCAGTGTTTTGGCTGTTGCTGAGCAATACCAGCACAACAAGGTGTTTTTTTCCCACACCCAATGAGTAGGCTGGGAAGGGATACAGCCAGAACAGCCGACCTGAACTCATCAGAAATTTTCCGTACCATATAACATCCTCATGGAATGGGGGAGGGAACCAAGATGTTCATGGTTATAGTGTTTGTCTTCCCAAGTACCCATTCATTATGTGTGCTGGGGCCCTGTTTCCGAGGAAGTGGCTAAACAAATATCTGCCTGCTGGTGGTAAGCGGCGCTTGAATTCCTTATTTTGCTTTGCTTGCACATGCAGCTTTGCTTCACCTATTAAACTGTCTTCATTGTGGCCCAAGAATTTTCTCACGTTTGCTCTTCCAAATCTCTTCCCCATCGCACTGGGAGAAGTAAGGAAGCAAGCAAGAAACTGGGCAGGCACTTGGTGTCTGCCGGGGTCAGCCCACCACATTAACCAACCTTGTGATTAAAACTAAAATCAGACTTGTCTGACAAAACAAGTGGCACCAGATAATGTGTGATCTGCCATTTACTATTTATATTCACTTCACCTGACCCATGATTTAGCAGTTAGCATATGAAAGGTAACATTCTTGCAATTCTGAGTCCTATGTCCCTTTGAAAGCTACATAAACCCTCTTTCAGTTACCTGAAAATTGCCTAGTCTTCAAAGATTACTAAAAATGCACAGTTCAGGTTCAGAGAGATCCTTACCCATTTATTTCGATGCTCTTATGTGTTATGTTTTATCATCTGTAATGGAATATTTTCTCTTTGGTATTGCCCCTACTAATAGTCAGGCCTAAATTATTTTACTGTGGTTGCAAGATGCAGATATCCCACTTCTCTTCAGTTTATTAACTGACTATTTACTTCCTCAGAACTATTTACTCAATATTTTCTTGTTACCAAACTCTTAGCACTCCTAGGATTTCATAGGTTCTTAATTTTCAAATGGTACCCTTTTCAGTCTTGCTTCCTTCTCCCTTCTGTTTTCTGTATTAATTGCCTGTGTTTTCCAAGAGTTGACTTGTAGTCACGGCTATTCATGCCACTGTATTCTCCACTGTGCAGAAACTATCCATAATGTAGTACTATTCCCAGTAACAATCAAGTGTTTAAACCTATGGTGAATGAAATCAATGGACAAGCTCTCAGGAGGGAATCATGCTGTAAGGAAAACTGTCAAAAATGCACGATACATATGTGCTATCTTTATCAGCCTTCCACCCAGTCACTAGGTTACTGTTATGCTGTTTAAAGTGTGACAAAATTACAGTGCTGTAAGTGCTACCAGATCTTTTTTTCCTAATTCATTAAATTAAAAAAACCTGAAGTAGATCAGACTGCATGTCACTGCTCAGCATTATTGTTTACTTCCAAATCCTAGGGCTTTATAAGCACCAAATGGAAACTGGTCCCGGCCCCAAACATTTTACACAATGATATTATCCAACTGTCTTTCTTAAGTGTCAAAAGAAAAGCAGAGACATTTAATTTCTTTGAACAGATAATCCCTTAAGGCATTGCACAGAATTTATTAGAAGATTAATTGTTTATCATGTGCTTCAAAACAGAGGATGAGACTGGAAAGAAATTAAGCACAGGCAAGTGATATTTGCACCCACTCATCTTACAGCAGTCTTTTCAGTGCTGGATGTAGTACAAAGCTGTGTGTTAATGGACTTGTTGGTATTAATTGTGGATTTCCTCTATGCTGATGTATTCCTTTGCAGGATGGTTTCTTTCTACCAGCACTCGCAATTTTATTGTAGGCTTAAATGTTCCAGGTGAATGAGTTGTTCTGTTGTTCCAGATCATCACTCTATTAAGGAAAGGTATCTTAACAAGACAGCCTCTTGCAGCACGGCAGAAGTTCATGCTTGTACTGGCTGCAGTAGTTAGTTTGCCAGAAGTTCATTACAGCCCTCGCCAGTGCTTTACAAAATCTGCGGCGCTCTTTGGCTGCCCTCACCCACTGAGGCAGTTCAAGCTGAATGGCATCAATGGTGCCAGAACGACGGGAACCAAAAGTCTTTGTTATGTACCCACCACTATAATAGCTTCCATTATTTGGGCTAGGATTGGATGGCGAAGGCACACAAACATAACTCTTATTTTGTTCTTCAATGTATTTACCCAAACTTCTGTTGCCTGCAACCAACGTCTCAGAAGACACATTGACCAGCTGACTGGCCAGATGGCTGATTGAGGAATTCAGTGCAGAAAAGACACCTGAGTTAAGGGAAGTTTTTGAAAGTGTGTAACCTAGTTCTATCCATCTTTCAGGATGTGCTTGTCCGTGGATATCCAGAATTAGGCCCCTTGACATCTGTGATTTTGCAGTGGTCATAAATCCCATATAGTCCTCCCAGGCCTGTTCCGCTTGGGGAATTCCAAAGGAGGCTTCTTCCTTTTCCCTGTTAGCATCCATCTTGAACCTCTGTAGGTGGTTTATGATGATATGTGGGAAGAAGCCATCAGTAATGTTGTTGATTTCTTCAGCAAGAGCCTGAGCCACCTCTATAGTATACCTGTCTTGGTTGGTAGACACTTTGCATTTCTTCGAATTTTGAATACTTCCAGGAGGACAGTCATGAGAGAAAATACAAGAGGATGTCTTCACATCCCAACAGGCAGCCTCTCGATCAGGGATGTCTTCAGGTTCCATTGACCCACCATGTGGGACAGAGAGAAGGAGGTTCATGTTGCCCACTTGATATTCTGTGAAATTATTATGACCAAATACAACATCTTTGGTGTCAGTGACTTCCAAAAGCAAGGGTAAAATGGAAAGGAGGAACAAATACATATTTTTCATTTGCTGCTGGAGGACTCAGCAACATGGAATATATCAGTACCTACAAAAAAGCAAAAGACAGACTATAGATTACTTACAGCTGGGGACACATGAGAGACTGTTCAGCTGCTGTTGGCATAATTAGTTAATGATTAACCTATTTTAGTTTTATTCCATGTAGCACAAAGAAGAACACTTATATGAGAAACAGAAATTAACAGGGCACTTAGTATGGCTAGATGTAATGGATGCAAGGGAAAGGGTAGGTTACTGGGCCTCCCCCATTTCCCCAGAAAGCACAAACAATATTTTATCACCCTATCTGATTCCAGAGAATCATCCCAGAAAAATTTCTGAAATCCTTTTTTGCATCAAAGCCTCTCTTTTTTCATCCCTGAAATGTAAGAAAATTGTAACAAAATTTGATAGAACATCTGTGTGTCATTGACCTGTGTGAAATATCTTTGCATTATCAATGGGGTTACATAAACTAGAGGCTATGTCAGTCCAGACCAGCACCTGTGTGACCAGGCTTGTGTAAAATAATGACACTGATAAAAATTCAGTTCTACCAAGCTCTGATTCTGACTGTGCTCCAGACTGATTTACTGTAAGACCTTCATAGATAGGTACTGATGAATGCATTAAGTAGTGACTCCGTTCTGTTTTGTTTGCAAGTCTCCATTCTCTTAAAGTGACCTAAGATATTTTTAAGCCCTCACTAATTATGCCATTTTTTGGAAAGCTGGAATTCAACAAGAATTCAATTCAATTCAACAGGTCTTTCTGGTTTGAAGATATCTCTAGAAAGATCAGCATCCTGAGTGTAACTGTGTTGGGTGGCTGTAACATGAACCAGTAAAGTCAGTGAAAAGCAGAATAAAAAAGGGTATTTTTCACTTCCAGGAGTAAAAAAACCTCCTCAGTAAAGGCCAGATGAGGAGTATATAGACACATGCATTCGCAGATGAATCTGTAACACGGAGAGGGCAGAGGGCATTGTGGCAGCACCCCCCATCAGCAGTCTGCTCTGAGAAAGGGAGAGGGCAACGTCACCGAAATCATGCAGCAAAATATTCTTTTCCTGCTACGAGGGAGTGCTGCTGGATTTTTAGAGATAACCTCTGCTGCCCACTGCACTGCACTCCGAGGAGCCTGTACCTGAAAAATAAACATTTATCTTCCGCTCTGCTTTCTGGGCTGAAAGTCCCATAAACATCTGTGAGCTGGAATCAGATCCCTGAGAATCTCATCTACAGTTTTCCTGTTCATGACGAAAGATTTTTTGGTTTCATTTTAAGCTTTCATTTAAAAGGTCTGTTTAGTTGAGCTACTGGCTTAAAACAATATTTTATCCAAGGCTTTGTATGGTCCATGCTTCCCTAGACCTCCCTGAGACACAGACATTGACCTGCTAGTTCACTGTGCTCTACCAGAAATACTGGGGAAAGGAATGCTCTCAAATATTATTCAAAATCCTTCTTCTCAGGAAAACACACTACGCATGCAGAGTGTGTAAGTCTAGGAATAGCTTACCTGAGGTGCAGGGGGGTCCAACACCAAGTTAAATAAATCAACAGCAACAACTCCCAGAGGCTGCTCACCTGCCCCGGAAGGAGCCGGGTTTCTTCGTCTCAGGCTCTCATTTAAATACAGTGACACAGCTGTTCCTTTCCCCAGCATGCCAAACTGTGGCCATCGGCAGCAGTTTGCTTGTCTTTTTACAATTTCTTGTAAATGACCGAATCAAGCTGTTCATGCTACTAGATCGTGCCTTAATGATCTATGGAGAGAGAGCTCCGCATAATTCCCAAAATGAAGGAAGTCACCTTGGCACAACTCGGGTTCTGGACAGACCTGGGGAGTCTGGAGGCACCTGTGTTATTGTGAGGTCAAAAAAAAAAAAAAAATATATATATATATAGAGAGAGAGAGTAATTTAAAGTGGCAGTAATCACTGCAGGACTAGTTTGAAGACTTACCTACAAAGAAGGTGAGAGTTTTTCCTGCCTCTGCGCCTTCGAAAGCGAAACTGAACTGCCCCTCGCACTAGGCTGCATCTGAGGCTCTCTCCCTAGAAGCCTCTAGGGGCCAGGTTGAGCCATGCAGCTACAAGGAACAGAAGCTTCAGCAGCGTGGATGTATGATTTCACAACGACAGAGCACAAGAAGGGAAAAAAATATGCACTGGGATACCAGGGCTTAGCATGCTTTTGTTCTCTATACTGAAATTATGTTTCCAGAGATGAAAAAAAACATGCCACAAGTAGCATAGCCACACTTAAGCTCAGAATAGCTAATAAGCTAATATAATCATCAGATAACCGTATCAAAACAATGTTAACTAGATGGTCTAGGTTTTTAATAACTTTACTAACACTATTGCTATAATATTTTCCTTATAAATGAGGAGCTTTTAAAAATACTTCCTCTGCTACAAAATATAGTTTAAGGATAACATTCTCTAAACCGCTCTCAAGCGTGTACAACTGTGTTCGTGAATTTGCTTGTGGTATTAAAGCCTGGCTTCTTAGCTAAGCTAAAAAAAAGCTGTGAAAATATATAGTCCATAAATAGAAATTTCAATAAAAGACAGATAAAGGGTACAGTGAATGTAATACTGCCACCTATCAGAGAGAAATCAAATTTCTTCTCTAAGAAATTGATTAAATAGTCAAACTAACTTCCAAACCAACTTTTTAAAATAAAAGTAATCAAATTCTTAAGCGGTGAATAGTAGCAGTAATAGTATATATACTATATATACTACAATATAGTAGCCGTAATAAGAAATTCACTGAAATTTTGGAAAAATTAGTATAAACCAGACACCCAATCGACTAATATCACCATAGCTGATGGTCTGATTGTGAGATTCAGCAAAGTGCCAGTTTTCATTCTGAGTATTTTAATCTACCGCATGAAGACACTTCCACCTGTGCCAGACACTGTACAGAAGGAAGTTTAGTAGAAATCTGTAAGATATCCTCGTCCATTGTAGTGCACATTTGGGACAAAATTAATTTTGCCTTACTTGTCTGTGTGAAGGTTAGATGTTTGCATCAGACAGTGATCCCATTTCCTCTCTTTTGGAGAGCTGTGCTGAGAAAGAAGCAGTTCTAGAGGTACTTCAGTGTACTTATCTTGGACACCTATCTCATATTTCTATTTGGGGTCAACAGGGCTATACTCAGAATGGCTCTTCTTTTTTTATTATATGATAGAAAACAATTGAAAAGAAAAAAAATGTTTCTGCTATACTTTTTACATCGAGATCTCTTTAAAATATATTCTGCAAGTCACTATTACAAAACTGCTCAAGGAAAGAAAAAACACACAGCAGAGATTCGGCATAGTAATTTCTAGTCTTACCAGCTCTCCAGATGCAGGAACTACTTTTGAAAGAAAAGAATTCTATATATTATTACAAGTCTTGTAACTAACCATAATGTGGTGCTGCTTCCCTGTTTCATCTGGTACCTATGGGAAATAAAACTGCAATACTACGGTATTCTTCCAAGGAATAACTCACCAAAATGTTACCATTTGACTACTTTCTTCCAAGAGACACTGTTGAACTTAAAGATCAGTGTCTTTAGCCAATTTTAAGTCGATATAGCTTTACTGAAACCAACAAAGCCTTTGACTCATTGTATCAATGTATCAAGTTTCTGTTATTTTATAGAAGTTATGAGATGTCATGAGGATGGGTCATACTGGTTCATACATGGCTGAAGATACTTGTAATAAACTGAATGTTAAGGCATGTTGTGCTAACTCTTCAATTCCAAAGTGTCCATCCTTTCAGGTGAGGGAATTGAAAAGGAAAATCTGAGCTGGGCAAGAGTTCTGTAACTCTGGCTTCCTTCAATGCAAGTTCATTGGCTCCGGTACTTCTGCCTCTGAGGGTCACCTTAGGACTATTTTTAACATAATTTACAGAAAATAGTCAAAAGTATATTTAATTGAATTGCACATGAGATTTTGAATTATACTGGTACATTACATTGTCTGCTCTGATTACTGTTCTTCCCATAAGCACAGCAGTTTGATGGAAAAAGAAATGTCAGAAGTGATAGAAGAAAATATTCTTAAGAGAAGTGAACCTAATCCAAATAGAATTCTAACTGCAATTGCATTAAAACCTTTGGAGTGTCATATATGGTCAGAATCACAGAGTGAATAAAGAATTGGCAAAGTAGAATTCAATCAATATTTTCAACATTAAAACATCTTATGCTGTCACTGTGGCCAAGTTATTTCTATGCCTTTCTTAGCTGAGAAGTTTTAATTCAGATGTGCTCTTCTCAGAATGCATTGATTTGAAGTTTTGCTGTCCGCTGTCCGGAAACATTGCTTTTCTATACTGCTGACTGAGTCATCCATGAAACCGAGTCGAAGTATCAAAGAACTGTACAGACTTCAAAATGGCACGTACAAAAAGAAGCTGTTCTCTGGTAGATACTGGCTTACATTAACTTCTCACTGCAATTTTTGTTTTTATTTATGCAAGCATACCCTTATGTAAACTGACAAGAAAAAGAACCATTATCCCATAATTGTAAGTTTGACCATCCGTTCTTACATTAACCGCAGGGTTTCAGTGCTGTAACAATGACACCCGTCCCTCACTGGATCCTTTGCCGTCAGCGACCCGCTCCAGCCCTTCCCCTCCCCTCCCCTCTCACTGGGTTAGCTACAGTCCTTTGTCCCGATATAATTCCGTGGGGCCTTTTGATTTCAGCCTATTAAATGTCTATAAATGTCACGTTCGTGGTTGTTAGCCACGAGC
>VZTA01025007.1:449264-510548 GCA_013398855.1 Mohoua ochrocephala | reverse complement strand
CGCGTGGGGAGGTGGCCCCAAGCCGGGGTGCGTGGGGGGCACCCGCAGGAGCTTCTCGTGGCACTGGCGCGGCCCATCTGTGAGCTGACCTGAGGGTCCTTGAGCGAAGATCAAGAGCAACGATCAAAGCTGAGATCACTCAGCTTTGTGCTCTCGCCTTTCCTTTTTTGCCCGCTCTGCGGCATCATGGGGATCCAGGGCCTGCTCCAGTTTATCAAGGAGGCTGCCGAGCCTTCCCACGTGAAGAAATACAAAGGGCTGACCGTAGCTGTGGACACGTACTGCTGGCTGCACAAAGGCGCCTATGCTTGTGCTGAAAAGCTGGCCCGAGGAGAGCCCACGGATCTGTAAGTCTTTCTTACGTTTAAGTCTCGGCCCTTTTACAAGTTAAAGTTTTGTTAAATTGGTGTTTCTTGAACTAAAAACCAAGTTACAGTCGTTTCGCTTCTTACTACTGCTTCTGAATTCTCAGTTGAACTCTTTGGAAATGGAAATTTTTGGCGATAAGTAAACAGCTTTCCAGCTGTGCAAAATATATATTAAAGTATACTTTGGGGAAAAAAAACTCTCAAAAATATTTTTTTGTTTAAATACCAATGGCTGTGTCAGGTTTTTTTCCTAGCATGCCTCACTCTCGACTGTAATTTCTCTGATGAAATTCTGTACATGCAATTCTTTAATTTCAAATTTAATATTGTTTTCAGACATCTTTTTTGTATGCAAAGAGAGTTTGTAAATACTGCTGAGACAAAGGTTGTAATGGTACCAAGGAATTATGAGAGATGTGCTCTGAATAAGGTGTACGATTTTTTGCTTAACATACTATGTTTTCAGTTAAAATAGCTTTTCTAATACACATTTACACAGTTATATTTCTAGAGAAGGAAAAGAACAAAAATTGTGGTCATGTTTCAGGTTCAACTCTACACCTTAGATCAGGTTTTCAAATTTCTTGCCCGTCTCTGGAAAAGTGGGTTGAACTCTTGTTTTAGATTGGATATAGGTAAGTTTGGAAGGGACCACTGGATGTCATCTCATGCAAGTTCCCTTAGAGCACATTACTCAGGGTTGTGTCCAGATGGCTTTCAAATATCTCCAGAGAAGGAAGAGACTCTAAAACCTCTCTGGGCAACCTGTTTCAGTGCTGGGTTACCTGCACAGTAAGGAAGTTCTACTTATATTCTAGTGGAATTCCTGTGTTTTGGTTTCTGCCTCTTGTCCTATTGCTTGGCACCACCCAGGGGACCTTGGATCCATCAAGTGTTTGATTGGAGGCAAGAGAGAGTTGGTGCTTCGCAAAGGGATTCAAATATTTACTCCTGCTTTTGTTAGTTTGAAGAACTGTGGAGTTTCAATCCAACCCTGCCTTGAAGGTAGTGGAGGTTCCTCAGAGTCCTGAGAATAGGATACGCTTCAGTTGAGGTAAAAATTGACTGTTTGGAGAAATATTCATAGTCATAGGAAACTTTGGAATGGTTGAATTAAAGTACATGAGTACTTTATGGGCAAATCTTGTTTCCATGCACATAAGATCCTAGACTGGCACCTTAACTAAAATGTAGAGTCCTTTCACACTTTAAAATTCATCTGGATGAAGGTATTATATAGCTACAGAGCTATTTGCTCCTGCCTTCAAAAATCATAGTTATTTTTCAGTAGCTCTAAATCCAGTTTCTTCAGTACTCATATCCTTGCATACTTGGTGCTTCTAAACCCCACTCTCCTTCCCCTCTCTTCCTCTGTTGATGAGGTTGCTCTTGCTGTTTTAAACAGTGTCCTTAAAATTACAAAAAACTTGGTTTTTTTCACTGAGCATCATTGCAATGTGCTTGTTTAGTGTTTACAGCAGTTATTAGGTTTTAGTTCTGTGCTGCTGATAAAATGATCTCATACAGATCTGTAGAAATAACAGGTAAGAAGAGGTCTGAGGGAATAAATTACATCTGGAATTCCCAACAAATATTTTTTCAAGGGATGGGCTTCGAAGCCAGTGGAGGATTGCCTCCTGGTCCCTATACCATCTTCACAGTTAGTGGGGAACTTCTCTGTCTTGTGAAATATCTTCAGTGCTGTGCCTGTGTTTTTAGTATGGGAAGATAGGTTTGCATGTCTTGTCCATAGGATATATCCTCTATCTGGAGAGAAGAGTGGATAGTTATACAAGGAGAGATTGAATAACCCCATCACTTCTTCCAACTCTACAAAAGTGCATTTGGTCTGCCTTTCTGGGGAAAGGTCATATACTGAATGTTCTGCTGCTTCCTGCTTACCCGGCCATTATGAATTGAGTTGCTGAAAGTAAAAAGATGATCCATATTTTAACTGTTCAAGTTTTTGTCAATGTTGAATCCTAATGTAGCAAAATCAAACTGAATTATACTTGAATTGTTATTTCATTTTGTCTAGGAGAGAGGAGCAGTCAGTCCAGTTCTGAATTGGGAGGTGGACTGTTTCTCTTGGTAACAAACCCAACCAAACAGCATTCAAGTGTTCTTAGGTTTTTGTGATACTGGAGAAACATACAGCCTGTTATGATTTTTGAACAATAGTTAGTCCTAAACTTACAGTTCTCCTTTCCTGCAAGTGGAAAATATGTAATAGACTTGTGGTTGACAATGAAGTTTAACTTTCTTTTCTTACTTTTGTTGATACAGTTATGTAGCTTTCTGTATGAAACTTGTCCAAATGCTCCTCTCATTTGGAATTAAACCAATTTTGGTATTTGATGGATGTACCCTACCCTCTAAGAAGGAGGTGGAAAAGGCACGACGAGAGTAAGTACTGAACTGTATTGATTTGCAAGCAAAGCAATTTTATCACTACAGTAAAAATCAAAAGCCCTCAAACTTCAGCTAGGTAGTAAGCTCTGGTAAACCCCCCTGCAGTATAGTGTGATTTCTTTCAATTTACGTCTACAGTCATACAAACTTCTTAGAGGTTTTATTCCAAATATAGAAATGCACTTCATAGATGAAAGCCATTTTATAGAGGAAGGAAGTAAACCTTTGAGCGTTAGTTCCTGTAATGTGTTAGAGGCTTTTAGTTTACCCACACTTGTGATCTCTGGACAAAAATATTTTTTCCCAATATAATTTTATTTTAAAATAGCACCCCTTTCCTCATCTTTCTCTACAACTAGCAAGGTAAACCTGTTTCAGATTTGGATTCAGGTTCTTATAAATGGGACTTTTTACTGAAGCTGTGAGAATTTTTCAGTAGTGGTTGTTATTTATGAATTCTCATGAGACACATGCTTCCTTCAGCGTGAAGTGTACAATTTCCGATATATGAAATTAAGTAAATTAGGTTTTCTGTCCTCTAAATCAATAAGTATCTAGTGTCAGATACTCCCAACTCCCATTAAATCTATTTTACTGCAAGCTGAGAGTGGGTGCATTTCTTCTTTTACACTGCCGATTTCAGTTCCTGATTTGTCACTGTTTTCTGAGAAAATGTTATAAATTTCGACATTCAAATCTGGTTGTCCTTGTCAATACAACGACCTAGTTTTCTAATTCTTTAGTTTTAAAAAATTATGCAGTAGCCCAGACTTGGAAGGTGTTGCAATTTTTTCCCCCTTTCCTACCTGTCTTTCTTAGTCCTTTCTGCTGTTTGTTTTTTAAGTGAAAAATAATCTGAGGTTGGTGGTTATTTTTGTCTTTCTTTTAGGAAGCGTCAAGCCAGTCTTCTGAAGGGGAAACAATTGTTGCAGGAAGGGAGACTGTCAGAAGCTAGGGAATGTTTTGGGCGCAGTATAAATATTACCCATGCTATGGCTCATGAAGTTATTAAAGTAAGTTGGCAACGTTGTTGATAATGCCAGTTAAAAAAATCTGTGCAATAGGTAACATATCCTACTCTGCATTTTTGTGGCTGCATCACTACCTCTTGTATGTAGGCAAGAGAAGTGTTCCCTCCTGCGTAGTCTCTAATTGTCCTGCTTGTTACTGGATTGTGTTAGGCACAATTAACAAACTTGAAGTTAAAGTTTATTATGCCCATTTTTAGAAATAATAATGATGTGTCAAACAAAATACATGTCTTCTTACTGCTATGAGCTGAATTTGTTAACACCTCTGTTTTACTTTTGCTGCACAAAAAATAACCAATTTTTTAAAAATATATATTTTCCCTTGCCTAGTTTCTGAGCATAGACTACAGAAGAAAATTTGACTGCTTAAAAACTGTTCTAGTAGTTTTTTGCTGTGCTTTCAATGCAGTCATAGGATTTTATCAAAACAGTATTAAGTTTGTTCTGGTGTGGTTCTCCTTTGTTCAGAATATAACTTGCATGAGTTTGAAGCTGTCACATGTGGTCAGATGCAATGACCATAGTGTTACAGGCCAGCCCAGGAAAGATTGTTTTTGTAAACCAATGTATGTAGATCTAAACTGCTTAAAAGTTGGCTTTGACTATGAAATATTTGGCTCTTACTGGGGGCGGGATGGGTGTGTGATTAAAAATACCATGGTTGTGGCTTTTTAACGTAGAGGTTCTTATGTTTTCAGATCTGTCAGGGAATTACTGAAAATTAATGCAAAGTACTTGTGTGCTTCTTGTTTCCATGCAGGCTGCCCGAGCCCAGGGAGTTGACTGCATTGTTGCTCCTTATGAAGCTGATGCTCAGCTGGCTTATCTTAATAAGACTGGCATGGTTCAAGCTATAATTACGGAAGACTCTGATCTCTTAGCTTTTGGATGTAAGAAGGTATGGAAGAAAATACTAATAGCCTTTACCTCTTGCTGATATCGGAAAAGCAGAGTTTGAAGTTGCCAAATATGTTCGATGTATGGATTAACTCTTCTACACTAATTGTGGGAAACAGAAGAGATGAGAAGAGCACTTTGCCTCTGTTTTTTCCACCAAGGGCAATGAACCAGCTTATATGGATGAAAATTACTGTTTTTACTTCCTCTTAATTTTTAGGTGTTTCTGAAAATTGACAAGTTTGGAAATGGACTAGAGATAGATCAAGCTCGACTAGGAAACTGCAAGCAGCTTGGAAATGTATTTACAGAAGAGAAATTCCGCTACATGTGTATTCTTTCTGGTTGTGACTACCTCCCATCAATTCATGGAATTGGGTTAGCTAAAGCATGCAAGTTACTAAAATTAGCCAACAATCCAGATATTATAAAGGTAAACTCAGTTTTGCTTTGTGTTTTGGTTTTTTGGGAGCCTGCATCAGTATTTATGAAATTTAACACTCAATTGAAAATATGAAGGGTTCTTGACTTCCTCCATTTCGAGGAGAATACTAAGAAGTAATTTTTACCTGTGCTTAAAAAAGGTGCTGAACTAAACTTAAGTTTTGAAGCTGTTATATATTTATAAGAAATACACCAAAGTAAACTTAGATAAAGAATTGTTCTAATCCTTCAATGGTATATTCTGTTTGAAGGGAAACTTAATTTTTTGTAAGACTTTGGATTTTTTTCCCGCCTCATTACCACTTTCTTCTATTTCTGCAGATTAGTTATGAGAACTGCTACATGAACTGTTACTTTTGTATAAGGACACATTTATCTGTGTGGGGGAGGGGCGGGGCTTGGGAATCTTATTTAATGACATATGTATGTATATGGACATTTCTATATTAAAAACAGTGTAGAAGAAAAGTGTGGTATGATGCAAAACAAATTAGTATAGGGTGGTTTTTTTCTTGTCCAATGTATGAAATTAAAACAAATCTCCTATTAGGAAATACAAAGGCTAAGAGGGTAGGAATAACTTCTCTGTGAGTAGTAAGGGATTAGAGAGGTTAAGAGCTAATAAGAAGAATATCTCATGGGGCTGTCCTGGAGGCAGGTAAATCTAATCCAGAAAAGCATTTTAATATGCAGTTTAATTAACTTAATATGTTATCGTCTTTCTTAAATTACTTGTGTGTTTTTCTCTCACAGAGAAAGAACTATGATTTTTAATTTTAAAATGTTTTGTATCATATTGAGCAGACATCAAAGCAACTGGTTTGGCTTTTGTGGAAGTAAAAAGGGAACTTTGAACTTTTCCCATGCAAATCATTATTTGCTTTAATGTATCTCTGAGCAAAATGTCAGGGTTTATTCTGGTTAGTTCTGCTTTTTTTTCCGTTATAAAAACACCCTCCACCTTTAGGAGATGTTTTGTTTTTCTAATCACATTTTGTATTTATTTATTGAACAAGGAGTTATAAAAAGTTGAATTGTGTTATTTTTGTGATTGGAAACAATTTAAGTGGGAAAATAATGTACGAAGTTCCATTTTCTTTCCTTCCCCTTTCTAATCTGAATCTGCTTGTTGCAGTAGGACACTCATTCTACATTTAATTACAAGCAAAGATAATTAATAATTGAAATGTATTTAGCCTTTTGTGTGAACTGTTGAAATGAAACAGTTAAATAATTTCTTTTTTGACAGGTTATTAAGAAAATGGGGCAGTACTTGAAGATGAATATAACAGTACCAGAAGAATACATACAGGGTTTTACACGAGCTAATAATACATTCCTGTATCAGTTAGTTTTTGATCCTGCCAACAGAAAATTAGTTCCTCTGAATGCATATGGAGATGATATTGATCCAGAAACACTGACTTATGCAGGACGGTATCCTTTGTGTTGAAACAGCAGAATGGGCAAATAAGGGGGAGCTGATGTGGTGTCTTATAATTTTCATTGTATCTGTGGTGTACTTAGGTTTTTTGTTGCCTCCCTGCTGTTGACTAAAGCCTGGTTTTTCTACAGTCTTAAACTTTTGGGGGGTTACTTCTTTTCTCCTTTGCTCTGATTTTAATCAATTTTTTAAAAGTGCGGGGGGTAACTAAGTGACCTATCATTGATACATCAATTTAGGTAGAAGTTACTGATTTTTTTTTTTTCTGTTTAGAAAACAAATTGTTAAATACAGTTTAAATATAAACTGATTGCTTCATGGCTGTCTTGAATTTCTGCCTGTGATGTGTATTTTAATCTCTCCCAGTTTTTTTCTTGCAATTTGTGTTCTACTCATTCTCTAATTTAGCTTTCCTGTTTTACCAGATCCCTCTTCCTATAGAAAAGGTAGCATTTTACCACATCTGTGCAACATAAATTTCAACATGGAAGCTTAGGAAAATGCAGAAAGAGAGGGGACTGTTGAAGTAGTTACTAGTTTTGTATGTTCAAGCCATCTAATCTCTGGCATTTCCAGAAATTAGGAAGGAGAAAGTTGCTGCCTCTCCTGGTGATAATTGAAGGATTTAATTTTGACTTTCATGATTTGCCAAGGACTGCAGATCTACTACAATTGCTGTTACATCAGATTGAACCAGGAGTAGTAGTATTAATCCCTTTGGTTAATATTCTAGCTGTGTTTTTTAGCACAAAAATGGGAAAGCGGCTGTTCTAACTTTCATGGTATGGTTGTTGAAATGTAATGTAATATTCAGATATTTTCCTTTACTGTGATGGGAACAGACATGTTGGTGATGATACTGCTTTTCAAATTGCCATTGGCAACATTGATATCAGTACAATGGAACAAATCGATAATTATAACCCCGACACGGCACAGGTAACGTCTTTGTTCTGAAGTTAGATATTAAGAATTTGATGTGGGTCTGAATGTTAATGGGAAAATCTGATTGAAAGTTATCCACAAATGAATTTTCAGTGAAAGCTATTCTGGTATTACAGAAACTGCGTGCTCCCACACGCATAATTCTCACTCTTTTTAAAGGTAAAGTTTTATTTTTCATGGCATTTGACTTGAATATTTGTTTTACTTTCAGACTTTTTTGGTAAGTCCTTAAATCTATTTACAGAAGTAAATAATTTAAAGAGAAAATTCTCAATGTTTTGGATTTCTTTCAAGAATAATCCAAAATTATTTTTCCTGAATAGAAAAAAAATTTAAACTTTAAATTTGGTCTGAGATGAACAGGTACTTGTGCCATATTGAAATGTAGACATCATGGCATGAAAAGCATGAGAATTGTGGGAACCAAAAAAAAGGTTTATGTAGAGTATGTCACTAGATGTACAAATGCCAAAGTGTCCTTCCTTATATGCTAGGTCAGGAAATCATATATAGAAGGCAATGTAATAAACCTGTGTCTTGGTTTTTAATTGTTTTTTGTAGCCTGTGCAGCAGAGAAGTTGTGGCTGGAATGACCGACGTGATAATCACGTAAATAGCATTTGGAGCAGAGAATACAAGTTTGGCCCCACTGAAGATGCTGCTCCTCCTGAAATGCATTTCCCAGAGAAACCAACAACCAAAGGCATGGAGAAAATAATTAGTGTTAAAGGACTAAAGCTTGCGGGCAAAGAGCTCTTGGCAAAAAGGCCACGGAGTGGTATGTTTTTATTAAATAAGTATATGAATAGCAGTAGAAGGCTGTGGGAAAAGAAAGGATTTTATCTTGTGCTTTATGGTATGAGACTTTAGAGGCTTAACTCTTGACTGTTATTGTCTGTATTCTGTTTTCAACGAACTACAAGACTAACAAGCCATAATATTAAAGCCTAGGTAATGATCAAGGGTGACCGCAAACTTTCAACAGGACTTGATTTTAACTTTCTTTGGTTTTCTATAAAACTCTGGTGGTTTAAATTTCAAGTTATGTTTAATACAATCTATATTTTGATATAGTTTTGGTTTTAATTTCTATCTTAAAATGGCTTATGAAGAAGTTAACACAGCCTGGTTTTCTTAGCACTGATATTAGGCCAGACAGAAAAATGTACAGAATGTTTTCTGTAGTCAGACTGTGCTGCGTCTATCCTCTGTATCGGTGTTCTTTATGCCAACTTTTTCACTTTCTCTAGTATATCTGTGGTATCTTGTCTTCTATACCATCTGCATTATATATGTGCTCAAATAAACTGTGGGCTTGTAACAGAAGAGGCACTTTTTTGTTCCTGTTGTACTTTATCTAATTTGTTAAGTGTTTTCCTCTACTTCCTTTGCTTTCTGATTATACTACTAGGGCTTTCTTTTTTTCCTTTGTTGCTCCTGATATCTTCCTGATTCCTTGCTTATCCAAGTCTGTAGGTAGTTTAGCAACCTGCTTTTAAATCAAATGTAGTTTCATTGTAGTTGTTCTGCCTTCACTCCATCTGTCTTTTCACTGAGTTATTTTTAAGGCTTTGTACTAGAAAACAATGGTGTTAAAGACATCTAAACTGTATTGTCAGTAATATTCTTACCTGACCTTACTAATATTTTTAAGACTGAGAGAGTAAATATGTAATGTTTAGTTATCTCATAACTGGTTAACTGTAGAATGTGCTTCTACAGTGATGCTCAAATTGTCTTTAGATTCAGAAGAAATCTCAGATGGAGATCTGTTACAGCAATATTCATTTTCAAAAACAAAAAGAACCAAGAAGGAGAATGATCATGATGGTCAAGCACAAAAGAGTGTGTCAGCAATACAAAGCCTTGATTCTCCAGGAAATTCCATCACTCAAGAAAGCTCTAACTCCCTGCCCAGAGTTAGAAATAAATTTGCTTCCTTTTTACAAAGGAAAAACAAAGAGAAGGATGCTGTAATTGTTCCAGGAACAAGAAGCAGGTATGCTTATGTCACATATTTTCATTAGTAGCAGCAAACTACTATTTGCTCTCCTGGTTGGTAAAATAGCCTGAATACTGAAAATAGGAAAAATGCTACCTCAGACTTTTTATGCAACTGTTTTGCACCTGAGCCAAGATGGAGGATCCTTTATGCTAGGCATGCTATCTATTTGTGAGATAGATAATGTTCACTTTTTACTGCAGTAAAGTGAAGACTGAGACTTTTCATAGAATCACAGAATGGTTTGGTTTGGAGGAGACCTTAAAATCATCTCGTCCCAACCCCCCAGATGTTGCCAGGACACCTTTCACTAGACCAGGCTGCTCAGAGATCCATCCAACTTGATCTTGAACACTTCCGGGGATGGGGCATCTGCAGCTTCTCTGGGCAACCTGTTCCAGTGCGTTATCACACTCACAGTGAAGAATTTCTTCCCAATATCTAATTTCAGCCTCCTTCAGCTTAAGATAATTCCCTCTTGTCCTGTCACTACATGCCCTTGTGAAAAGTCCCTCTCCAGCTTACCTGCAGGCTCCCCTGTTGGTACTGCAAGGTGCTGTAAGGTCTCCCTGGAGCCTTTCCTTCTCCAGGCTGAACAACCCTTACTTTCTCAGCCTGTCTTTGTAGGAGAGGTGCTCCAGCAATGTGATCAATTTAGTGATCAATACCTCTGGGTATCAAAATTAATTAGGAATTGGCCAGGGTTTTTTTCCAGGTAAAGAACATGTGACATATCTCAAAAAAACAAAGGTAGCTACTTTGTGGCAAATATGTAAGCAGTTAGTGAATACATGGACTTAAATGTATTTAAAACTTGTTTGTTTCAGTAAAGCTAAACCTGGTTGTACTCTATGACAAATACCTCTTCTTATCCCATCCCATTCAGTTGACACTGCTGATCTCTGCAGCAGCACTTTGAGAAGAGGGACTGTGTAGGGGTTTTTTTCATTTAGTCGCATTTGGCCACAGCTACTTGAATTTGTTTTACAAAACATTATCACAATTAAGTCTATTATTGTGTAATTTTTATATTAAATAATCTGAATATTTTTGAGCACTGTAATTTTATGGAGTAGTCTTAATACCTTAGTTTTAAAGCATGCCTTTCTGAGCTGAAGGATTTTGAAAGTGGTTTTTTTATGGTGCATCAAAAATTAATTGTTGTCACTGATGATAGAATCTTCTCTAAATCTGTGCTCAGTATTCTCAGGAGCTGCTGCAGTAGCATGCTGCAGTAGAAAAAAAGTAGTAAGGTTCTAGTTTCCTTGATAAGTGGTGCTGAAGTATTTCACTGCTGCTTAGCTTTATCATTGTTAATTAGTATATTCTTAAATTTTGTAGATGTTTCTCTTTCAGGTGAAGAATCTTCTTAGTATTTCAGTCAATGAATGCCACTTCTACAGATGCTTTTTCCTGCTTTTTTGTACTGTTATTTGCTAAATGTCTCCCTGAGAGACTTTTCTCATTGCCAAAATAATTTGTCTGGAAGTATACCTTGAAAATAAAATTGATGGATAGAGACAATGATTGGAGATGACGTACTCATTTGCATAACTTTCTTCTCCCTTGCCTTTACCTTTTATTTTTTTCTTTCTTAGGTTTTTCTGCAATGCTGCAGTTGCGTTTGACAGTGGAGGAAAGAAGGATGATGGTGATCTAACTCAAGATGCTGAGCAGGATTGCCAGAAACAGGAAGCAAAACATGTAGCAGAAGATGTTTCTAGGTTTTCAGACAGTGAAAAATCTTCAAGGACTGTCTTTAAACCTTCTGGAGAAATGCAGAAAAGTTGTTTCCAGTGGTTTAGCAGCCTCGAAAGTAACTCAGGAAATCTTGGTCCATCTCATACTGTATTTTCACAGCGGTTTCACCGACAGAGAAACAACTGCATTGTATCCCGGGAAGATCAGATTAATGGGGCAGTGCATGATGAATCGGAGGAAGAGTCCTCCCCCTTAATAGAACTGGAACAGTCATCCCAGTCTCATGGGTCTTGTGAGCCCTCAGAATGCAGTTTGGAGTCTTCAGAAATCCTACAAGTGTCCAACAACAGCTCAGGTGCAAAGGTAAGAAAATTAGACATTGTTTCAGCATTTGTTTTCACTTTAAATTATAAAACAAATTATGCAGTGAAGTCTCCTTTTCAGAATGGTGCCCTACAGATGATGTAACTAGTGCTAACAAAATTTGTCTCTAAACAGAATCACAGAATGATCATATTCTTATCAATGCTTAACATAATTATTTACAATGGATTGACATGCTAGCTTAAATAAAGTCTGTTCTCTGTTTTAGTTTGTCTTCAGTCTTACTGCTGCTATCACTGCAGTGGCTCATAAAAACACCTGGTAGGCAACCTTTTGTTCTCTGCTTTTAGTCCCTGAAGTGCTTTCAAAAAGCATATGCGGGCCTTTGTCGTGTTGCTTGCTAAAAGCCCAGGTTTTTATATGAGTTCTTAGAACTGCTGAAAACATTATACCTTAAAGTAAATACACGTAGATATGAAAACATGTATTGTGTTTACAAAAAGGCAACCTGTTTTGAAACGAAATGAATATTCTCTTGAAGGAATCTGATTCCGGTTCAAAACTGGATGATGATCGATGTATTCTGTCTCCGCTATTTCCTGCTGTTCAAACTGACAAAAAAAATACAACCATAAAGACCAAGGTAAGAATTCTTTTAACTTTGTGAGCTTTACTAAACTCTGAAAATCAGAGTTTCTACTAGTTCATTTTAGAACTTGTAATGGAAGACTTAAGCAATGAAAATGTTAGCAAGACAAAGCTATGTTCTTGTTCATCTACACTGCAGCTGAGGTGAAATATAACCACCTATGATTGATAACAGAGTTGCAATGTGTTTGGGGATTTTAAACACTTTGGTGTAAAATAAGCCAAGCTAAGGTAAGAAAATCCACTTCAGGCTTTATGATATAAATGGCAGTAATGTTCACAGTCCACATACGGTCACGAGATACAACTGTAATTTGACTCCTCTGTGGTTTCTGAGATGTCTAGGAATAAACTTGTGTTCCTTGTCTTTGGGACATTTCTAAGAGCTTAATACATTTGTCTAGTTGGTAAAACTTCTAAGACTTTAACAGCTCTGACTCCTTAGGTGTTGTCATTAGAACTGGCCAAAAGATGAATAAGTAAGAGGAAGATGTTTTCATCCCTCTATGTGTATCCCTACTAAGTTTTCTTGTAGACAGACTAAAAAGCACAAGCTTCTGTCTGCCAGACAAGAATGTTGTATGTTTTGTAAAATAGTGACATCTTGTGGTTATTGTTAGGAACTTATTTGTTAAGGAGAAATTTACATTTGTATTTTGGAACATTAACATTTTTCCTGCTTTTCCTCAATAAGACTAAGCAAGGAAATCGTCCTGGCATTCAGAATTTTATTGCTTTGGTTTTAAGGCTATATTTAATGTGTTTTACATTTTTTGCTCACCTTAGAAGGTATATTGGGAGAATGAATACATTAAATGTTGAGGAATCACATTATGGAAATGCTGATGTAATATAAGCATCATGTAAAAACAAAATTTCAGCATGGTTGGAGCCCTTCAGAAAACAAAAATTGCTGAAAATCTCTGAGGACAATAGGGTTTGTTTAAAGCAAGTGACTAGTAGGAGGATTTCCCCCACTTATTTCTATGGCCATGAATTCTCTGTTCTTCCTTTATGTGCTGGTAGTAATAATTATAAGGAATTACCCCAGAAAACTTGCTTGGCCAAAAACTAACCTGACGACGGCAACCAAAAGGTCAGTCATATCGTAACTTGGGCCCACCCAGACTCTTGGACTCCTGTGAATAGTAGCACCAGTAAGACCATAGAGATAAGGAGCACCACTTCTGGCTCAGTTTTCTTTTAGAATTTACTAGAATCTTGTTAGGGTTCTTATTAGGATCCTGCAAGTGTAAAACAAGGGAAGTATTTGTTGGTGTTAAATACAGTAGAACATACCAAAGGGAAAAATGAGTTCCAGATTTAGGGAAGAAGCAGTTTTAATCACTTAAAGCCTAATTTATTCTGATTTTTGTAAACTGAATATCAGCTATGTAGATTAACTGTAGAGAAATGTAATAACTGGGGGAGGCAATCTGAAAAATTTGTCAGCTCTTATTGTGGTTCCAAACCAAAATGTGAAGTGCTACCTACTCAATTCTAATCTCAAAACTAATAAAAGCTTTTTACTAACAAATGCCTACATGATGCTGAGCTCCCTAAGACCTCATGTTTATTTCTGTGTTACTATTTCAGCTGTGGTTTTTGCTGCTAATTATTTTACACAATTGCTGTGAGCTTAGCAAAGAGGCTAATATTGATAATAGAAAAGAGCATTCTGGTCTGGCTTTAAGTTTCTTAGCAAGTGTTCACCATGCAGCTTTGCCTACTTTTGGGTTAGCTTAATTAAGTTATAACTCTGTAATGTAATGTATTTTGGCACTACAGAGATACATAGGATTTGGGTGCCTTCACGTGTTGCAAAAAGCCTGAAGTGATAGATAAAAAGCAAAATCCTATCAAGCAGGCAGTTTTAAGATTTTATTTTATTCTTCCTAGTATTCTTGTTCCAATTTTTAGCTTACATTCTAAACACTTTTTTCCCCTCCTTGGAATACCAAGATCTGCTTAGTATATTTAGGTAGAAATAATGTAATTTCAATAATAGAATCATTAAGGTTGGAAAAGACCTTTACGATCAGGTCTATCTGTCAACACAGCACCACCATGTTCACCATTGAACTGTATCCTGAAGTGCCATATCTCCATGATTTTTGAACACTTCTAGGAGTTGTGACCCTGCCACTTCTCTGAGCAGACTGTTCTGATGCTTTACAACCCTTTGCAGGAAGAAATTTTTCCTAATATCCGTTCTAAACCTCCCCTAGTGCAACCTGAGGCCATTTCCTCTTGTCCTATTACTAGTTGCCTGGCAGAAGAGGCCGACCCCCACCTGGCTGCACCCTCCTTTCAGGCAGTTGTTGAGAGTGGTAAGGTCTCCCCTGAGCCTCCTTTTCTTCAGGCTAAACACCCTCAGCTCCCTTAGCTGCTCATCATAAGACTTGTGCTCCAGACCCTTCACCAGCTCCATTGCCTCTCTCTGGACTCATTCCAGTGCCTCAATATCCTTCTTGTAGATGGGGACCCAAAACTGAACACAGTATTTGAGGTGCAAAAAAATATATAACAAATGTATGTGGTGGGGGGATGGCAAAATGCCGTGATGTTTCGGAAAGAACTAAGCTGTGAATTCTCTTTGAAGAAAAGGCTGCTGAGATGTTCCAACTTAAGTCTGGTTGCATTTAAGAGAGAGAGATTCTGGCCAAGCACAGCTTTTCTGAGCTTCTGGTATAGAAAGTGGATAAGAAGGTCCAGGTAGAGATCTAAGGATCCTTAGAGGTCATCATATTGTTACCCGTGCTCTTGCTTATGGCTCAGTCTTAATGAAATCCAAGTATGACAGGGAGTGATACCAGAAAGTTACTTCTCTTAAAATTCCAAAAGATGACATTACATGAGAGCACAACAAATAGTCTTCAAATGGATGAAAAAATAAATATTCGGTAGATTTTTAAAACTGCATTCAAAAGAAATGAGTATTTATAACCTTTTAGAATGCAAAGACTTATGGAAGCTGGTTTGACAGTTCTTACAACTGCAGTGTGTCTTGTGTTTGAGATGCCATTTTTTAGATTATAGACGCTATCTAAATATACTTTGTTGTGGCATTTCAGATTGCATTAACCCAACACAATGTCAAGCACTTAATTTTTTTGCTTATAAGCTTTGCAGCATAATATCTGTTGCTTGCAGGTTGTCATTTTAACCATGTGTACTGCAACATTAAAATCCCACAGGTTCCTGGATTACGTAAATCCGGTCATACAAGGTCACATATGGTAACAAAGCTCAAGCCATTGATACCAGCTAAAGTAAGTGGCCTAAGCAGGAAACTGTCACCTGTGCAGAAGCGAAAGGACTGTGACACTGAAAATAAGCTGGGACTGCAATCCACTCTTGGTGAACTCTGGAAAAGCTTCCAGTTTAAAAGGTGAGTTGCTTTAACCCTTTACTTAGTACCTTGCACACTCTTTTCCCAAGGAAACAATTTTCTAAGCAGACACTAGACTCTACACATGCTCTCCATACAATTCAATAAGGATAATAGTGCAAGACTAGATATTTTCTACTTACAATTTATAACTTTCTAAGCTTGATGTAAACATGAAGCATGGGTTTTGGTAAATAAGCTCTTAGAATTACTTCTTTCTTTCTAACCAGGAAAAACTCTCAGCTAAAATTAATGTACTGAATTTTATTGATAAGTACATTTAGTTCACCATAATTGATATGAAAATCATTGGCATTGTTTGCCATCAGACGCCAAAAATCATTTCTTGATCTAAATGCAAAAACTGCGTAAAACTTGCTAAATTTAATTGAAGAGAAGATTGCTTCTACTTAACTCTGTGTCCCTCAAATTTGGAGATGGCTGATTGTCAGAAGTGTTCTGCTTTCAAGGTGAGGGTGAATTGATGGAATATTTCTGTTAGCTGGAGTATCTGATTACAGGAGACATTCTTGCACATTATAAAATGCTACTGCTTTTCCTTTTGGAGGTGACTTGTCTAACATGAAGTTTCTGCAAATAGCTTCAAAGTTTGAACTTGAAGGGCAACAATTATTTTTAAAAAGTAAAACAGAACCTGAAGTGTAGGTGTTCTAACTCACACTATCTCCATGGGTTCAGATAAAAACTCCTGGTGGCAAAGTTTTCCCAGCTTAAGGTAGCAATCTCAACTTTGAATAAATAAGTCTTATTTAAATAAAATATTTTTACTAACTTGAAATGTGAGTAGAACAAAAGTATTCTTGGCACTGAGTAGTAAATGTTGATACTGGTGAGCATGTGTTAACTCAGATGAATGTATTTGAGTAAGTTTGGGCCTTAGGGTAGGTTATTATAAACATACAACTGATTTCTGTTTAAAAAATATTACTTGTGGTATTTACATTTTTAGAAATTTTACTTTTTATTATCCTCCTTATGGGGTGTAAGAATGACTGACAGTTTCAAGGAGGAAGTGAAAGTGTTTGTGCATTTATTGCTTGACCTCTATTTGGGAATGTCTGACCAGAGTTGCTCACAGAGAGAAAATTCACATATTTGGGTTTATCAGAATGCAGACAGATAGAGCAGTGTGAGCCTAGGTGGCACTCTCTGCTGATGGTTGCAAGACTAGGTTCCCACCATGCACATTTTAATCATTCGGTTTTGGTTGGTTTGTGACCTCTGGATGTTTATACTGGGGATATATATTTTTGTATTACTTACTACTAAGTAATAACTTAATTAAGCAATAACTTATTAGCTTTTAGGGGATTTTTTTCTCAACACATTTCACAAAATTGGGAGTTTTACTGCTAGGACTTGCTTAGCTCCGAGTGTTTATTTTTCAGATTTTAAGATGTTTCTAAATTAGCCTTATGTTTTAACAATTACATTATCTTATGGCAAATAAATCATGTGGGACACTAATCTGTTCTGCCTTAATGTCAAGACTCACAGGATATATATATAAAACTACACTTATTCAGAAGACTTAAATGTTAAGGAGGCATGTACAGCCCAGAGTAGGATGGGGTACATACAGTCTTTCATAAGTAAAGGTAACAGCTATCATTCTTTCAGTGAAGTTGTTCGGTTGTACTGAAATTGAAATTAAAACTTTGCATCACAAATTTTTATTTTGTACTTATTCATCGGTGGAGTGGGTAATTAGGTGAGGGGTCTTACTTTGTTTTAACCTGTATATTCTTACTGGCCTGTGGTTAGAAACACAGAATATCATATCATTCTTTCATTTTGTTTTGTCTTTGGTTTTTTTGTGCAGAGAATATGAAAAACTTCCTTCTTGTAGAAAGTCAGATCCTTTGTCTCCAATCAAAGATAATATACAGCTCACTCCAGAAACAGAAGAAGAAATCTTTAATCATCTGGAACGTAGTCATGTTCAGAGAGCTATATTCCAATGAACTGCATGCTGTTCACGATGGGATGGATTTTTAATCATTGTCAAAATTTACCTTTTGGATATTTTGTCAATATAGTAAAATGCTTTAAAAACCAGCAATATACTTTAGTCTGACTAGTGATTTATAATCTCTTTTATAAAAGCATTAATTCAAAGGTACAGTTCTATACTGACTGGAATAAAATAATTCAGATTCCTGTGTTCTCTTATTCAAAGTCCTCATGCTAAATTTTTCTCCAAACACTTTTAGTTGCCCCTGGGCATTTTATGTAGGTCTCACATACAATCCAAGTTTCTACAACAGCAGCAGAACAAGTTTGTGTCTTAATTTTTAATAATTAATAATTTTTTGCCTCTTCCTTTTTTCCTCTTGAGGCTAATCTGGCTTCAAGACAGGTTTAAAACTGCTGTTAAGTGTGCATAACAGTCTGCAGTATACTTCCAGCACTCTGATAACTTTTTTTTTTCCCTATAAGGTAAGATTTGCTCTCTCAACAGTTGGCTTTCTGTTTGATACAGTTGTGTTGGTGGTGGGAATAACTTGGGGTCTGCAGAAAGGAATATCACAAATAACTGGTCCCCAAATTCTCACATTAATAGAATGATATCCAAAAAATATAATGTGTTTCTCTGTTTAACCTGCCTGTTTCACATTTGTGTTCTTCTCCAACAACAGACACCCAAAATACCAGTCCTCAGAGGCAGGGTTACAAAATAGCATTGTCATCACAACAGGCCAAGCTTCAGTGTTCAGCTAAAGAGAAAAAAATGCAGGAGACTGGGGTCCTTGCTGTGTTTGACTGAATTACCATGAAATAGTATGATGAGATTTCAGATTTCTACCTTGAAAATCAGGATTTGAGTCAGTGTAAAGGTATGTCTGAAATTTTTCTATTTTTAGGAAGGGATAGTATTTCTTTCTGCAGCAGATGAAGGCACAGAAAGATATCTTAACCTGTGAAATATCTTTTCCATTCCCGAGATTAATACTTTCCCTGAGCCTTTGAGCTTTTTGCAAGAGTTTCAAGTTTGAAATTACCTATGAGAGGCAGAGGTTTTTTAGGACACAGTGTACTTTTTTTTCCTCTCTGAGACAATTTCCATCTATGAAACTAAGGTAACCAGCTGAATTAAATTACAAAGAAGCTGCTTAAAAGAGAATGTTTTGCATACATCTGTGGGATCAGCCCTCTTATTTCTACATTTGTGTTGAAGGTATGGAATAGAAGGAATTGAAGCAATGATGTTCTAGGACAGGCTTTCTCTCATACGTGCACCACTAGAAAATCCCTACTCCTGAAAAGCAGGTTTTTAAATGTTTATTTTCATCCATTGCCTATTTATCAGAGTGGGAGTTGCGAGGTTATTTTGTACAGTGCATCCTTGCCTTTTTCCTGCCTCTTCAATCAAAGGGCCACTTGTTCCTGCTTTAGTGGCTCATCATAAGAGACAAACCGCTTGTTTTTGTGCTATCAAGGACAGATAATTTTAAGGGATTATCTTACGTGCAAGCTACGTTGTACGTTCTTAAAGCAGATGTCTTAAAAATACTTCTGTATAGTTTCTGATTTGTGTTTTGGAGGTCTTGGGTACTGACTTCATGTTACAGGGGATTCTTCTCAGGAACAGAGGCATCTGTTACAGTACATGTAAATATGTAACACATGTAAGCATATAATAGCATTTAAGTTTTATAATTTTAATATCGAGTTAATGTGTTGGTGTTTGCTCTGTGGAAGGTACAATTACATAAATGCAAATGAATTGGTGCAAGACTTTATTCCTGAGTTTAATATGGTAGGGTAATATTCCACAGTAAAAATAATTAAGCAACAAAATAGGAGAAATTGTTACAGGTTATGATGGCCTGGGGAGGATAAAATATAACACAATGAAAAATAAAAAAAGAAAAAAAAATATGGAGGAAGGAGAGTTTGGTAATTTTAAAAAAGTAGGCATTTAAAAGTTGAGTAGTTGGAAAACAAGAAGTGAGTAGGAGGAATTGAAAGCAAATGGCGAGCAGAGGCATGACTTTGTGTGTGGCTTCTTTTATAATCTCATATAAAATACTAAATATACCTTTTTAATATCTGTAACTAATACTTCTAATTTTATCAGCAGGACTTCAGAGTATTCTTACAAAATGGATGGCATTGCTATACTATATTAAAAGGGTAAATTGGTCCCAGAAAAACTAAATTTACTGATGGTGGTCTAATCAAGCTTCACTTTTGAAAGTGCTGGCTGGCCATTCCTTCATCAGAATGCTCATATGGCCGGTAAATATTCAGTATCACAGAGAGTTAATGTGAGAGTGTGTGATCATCCAAATCCAGTAATGGTTTTGAAACTGTAGGTAAATGACTCGTCCAAATTCAACTGAGTATTTCTGCTTAAATCCTCCTATTCCTTCTCACACTAATCAATACAGTAGTTAGAGTCATTTTTATGAATGCATGTGAATAAGGATGTTTTGAGGTCAATTAACAGCTATTAGCATCTTTTTTTTAACAATTAGCTAATTCTGTTAAACTAAATACAATTTTAGATATTTTACCTCACCATTTTTTTTTTTCTCCAATGAAGACCATTTTTAATTAGCTAATGCTAACTTTAGTATATTAAAACCATCTTCATTACCAAACACAATGACCTTCAATGTTCACCTGAATTACAAAAGACATTTTTAAAAGTTTTAGCTAGAACTAAATAACCTAAGTATTGATAAATTAATAATTTCTAGAGTAAATAGAGAGAACACTGACTTCTGAGATTATGGTTGCTAAATACAAGAAACCATTGAACATTTTCTGATGGGTTTTTGTTTAGGGATTTTTGTTGGTGTGTGGTTGTTTTTTTAATAAGGTAAATTGCTAAGCAAAGTAGCGTTCAGTTAGCGGTCTAAAATCTGATCAAAACTAAGCTGGATTGTCCTGTGTTCAATATTATATGAATGTTCAGAGACTTTAATAAGCTAATATTTGTATTGGCTTAAAAGTCTCCTTCTTGGAGGTCAGTCACAGTGAGAGCATCCATCTTCTCACTAAACTATAAAAATGATACAATTTTGGAGGCTTCTGTGGTTTGTCTTGTTTTTCTTGGTTTCCTGTGTCTGGCATGCACATTTTGCCAATGCCAGAATCCTGAAGTGATATCTGTTGGACAAATTTCTGTCTGACAATAAAGACCAAGAGACTTTGTCAGTTTTCTTCATGTTAATGTAGATTTTACCCACTTTGATTTCACTTTACTAGCTTCAGGCATGCAAGAACATTATACTCCTATGTTCTGGTCGGTATTTTTAAGTCAAATTTCAGCTAGCTTTAAAGAAGAAAAAAAAACCACACCTACTGGCAGTGGTTAGCTGAATAAATACAAACCGCATATAAATATCACTGTATTTGTACTAGTGCATCTTTTGCATACCCTCAGGTTTGTTTTTTAAACAATTCTGTAAAACACATAAAAGCTTTGCATAACAGAGAAGTTATGGCAGTCAAAGTGTAGTTTTGGGGTTGGTTTGGGGTTTTTTTTGGCTGCCATGATGTTATTTCCTCAGCAAAAATAATATGAAAGGCTTCTCTTCTTTGCCCTAGCCCCCATTTTGATTTATTTATGCATTAAACCATCAAAATATCTTCTGCTTATCTGCTTTTTAAGCCAGCAGTGACAAGTGGAGAGAAGGAATTTTGTGGGTTTTCTGGAGAAGTTCCAGTAGTCTGCAGTAGCAATTTCCCCAAAATTAGTGATTGTTTCGTCTGTCTTCAGTCCACTGAAGATTTCTGTAATTTCCCAGGTTATAGATTATTATTCTAATCTTATTTACTCAACCTTGAAGTTAGTTCACTGACGTCATTATTTGTCTTCAAGGCAATAACACTGACTACTGAACTTTACAGCTATGAATTTCTGTTTTCATTCCCTCTTTTCTTTTAAGTTTTGGACTTGCTTCGTAGTGCTGGCGTGAAGTGGAACAGAAATTTAAAACATACTTATTCTACCTTTCCTCCTCTATATCAAAGGACAGTGTTTGATCTGCAGCCCCACTTTTATTTTCCCATGCAAAGTTATACAGCTATAATAAGCACTAAGAGACTGTGAGACTAGATGGCCGAGAAAGTGCAATTTTACCTGAGACTCCCTGACTTCTGTGGATCAACACAGGTGTTTAAAAACACCAGCCCAACATGCTGAATTTGTTTCATGTTTGCCCAGTACTAAGTGTAATAACCACTGACCTCTGGCAAGTAGCTGAAAAACAAAGTCCTTCAAATTCTTGTAGAAAATCTCATTAAGGTCTGTTCCAAATCTTCTTCATAAACTACAGCACAATTTAAGGCAACACAGCAAAGTAAGAGTAGGGGTGGTGTTACCGATTATTAGAATGAATAGTTAGACTGCACTAGTCTTAGGGCATTAACTGAGACTATTTTTGTAACCAAATATAAATAGTAAACAAGCACATTGCTACCTGTAAAGTCCTAGAGCCAATGGTGAAATCCAATTAACAAGAATTCAATTGACTTTCATGAAACAGTGTTTCAGCCTAAATGCACTGAGAAGTAACAAGGCTTTATACTGTGTAACAGTGCACAGCTCAGAAGGTTTGGGTGCTCAGTGTGTTCCTTGGAGGCAGGGCTCTTACTGAATCCAACCCACTACCTCTGTCTAGAAAGCTGGGTAATATTTATTGCTATGTTAATTAAACACAAAATAGGATAATTGCCATCCATGTCTGAAAACCATGTGTGCCTTGCTCGAGGATCTGAAAATAGGACCATTTTGCACAGTAAATCAGAGCTTACTCCTGATTTGCTGGCATACCTTGTAATAAAGTAAAAGACATATTTACAAATTTCTGGCCTTAGGACCCTGATCACAAATCTATACCTGAACCCAGCTTTCACAAGGAAAGACTCTCCAAACATACATTTTCAGCTGAACAGTTCAAAAAGCTCCCACCACTTACCAAGTATTACCAAATTTAAGTCAAATAAAGCAGTTCTGGAGTACAAACATTTTTTGCAGGGTGTATAAAGTACTTCTTCCACTCTCCTTGACACTCTCCAGTAGCAAGGAGTACTGTTTTGGGCACCATACTTGAAGAAAAATGTAGACACCCTGGAGCCAATCCAGAGAGAAGTAAAAAGAATGAGCAACAGTCTAGAAGGCAGTATGAGGGAGGGTGGAAGGAATTGGCATTGTTTAGTCTAGAGAAGGGAGGACTAAGGAAAGATGGGATGCCAGCCCATAACCATGAACACTGTTTCTGCAAAACAGAAAATATCAACTATAGATTGGGAGAGAAGTAATGAAAAGAATGCAGCTGGGGAGCTTCAGTCTTGTAGCTAAAGTACCTTTCCTTAAATAGAGTAGTCAAAGGCTTAATAAAGTTTTCTAGCTACATTTCATTTTCAGTTTAGAAATTAAATCGTGATATCTGCAGAGATGTGATGCACAAGTAAACTCTGTATATAAACTGTAACTTATGGGCCAATTCAGAAGCCTTAACAATAAACTCTCTAGGAGGTCTGGAAGATTTTATATTAAACAAGTGCCTGCAGTAAGTCATGCCCACGTAGGATGACAGGATACTAGGTGCTGAATGCAACTGAGTTAAACATAATTGGTGCTAAGTTTATAAGTAGCAGTACTCTATTTTCATTGAGGTTTTTATTTCATTTTTCAGACCAGCAAGAAAATCTCCTGGAGTGGTGGTGGTTCAATCCCAGTTTTTCTTTGAATTTTTTTCTTTTTGTGGGCCCCTGAACAGAGGCATTAGTTTTGCTCACACAGTAGTTAATTTTGTGTAGGATCTGGCTCTCTTTCTGTTCTGAGTCTATAATGTTTCCAGAATTGAAAAGTGGCTTTAGACACTTTCAAACCAGTTGTTCTGAATCTTTTTGTGCCTAATGAGAAAACTGATTTTTCCTTTTTGTATCAGTCTTCTTTAATTTGAATGTTTTGGAACTGAGTTTTCAGCCCTATCTTCTTGCTCTAGTCCTACCCCTTTCCAGGGATCGAAATAATAAATTCACTAAAGACTACCCACTTTAGCTAGAAACAAGCTAAATCCAGGACATTGCATCTAGATAATGCACATTGAAAATACATAGAAATTAGGGGACATTTTAGGCTCATATCCTTCTGAACTGAGACTTGGAACTTTATACTTCCTCGTGGAGAGAAGTGTTTATATTACTCACATTTATTTTATTTGTGCTTCTAGAGACCTAATAACTCAGAAGAGACCATTTACCAGTGATCTGCAAATGCATTTAGTCAGAAAAGAGGATCAAGCTGGGCTCCCCTTCCCAGAAAGCTACTAGAAATCGTCAGATATGGCAGGTGGAGGAAGTTACTCCATCACAATTCTATTTTACTCAATATGTTATATTGTACCATACCTTCTTAACTCCTTAAGGATGCAAGTTTTCTGGAGTACTTACCTGCTTGATAGAATACATAAACATACAGCTGTCACATACAACTGTAGAGAGAGTAAATTCTGAGTTGCAGTCATTCTAGCTTTTATAGTTCTCAGTAACAGATCTCAAAACTACAAAGGTCAACAGTACTGTCCTCATTTTTTAAAAAATAGAAACTGTAAGATTTGGGCTGGCTTGGAGGATTAGCCCCTGTTCTCCTCTAAACTAATGAGAGAGTAAAATATAGCACTTGGGTACTTTGAATCACAGTTCTGCACTATAACAAGGAGACAGCATTCCTGAAATCACCTGAAAGGACCTTGAAAATTTTATCAGCAATGAAACCTGATTATAAAACTATTAATGCGACCTTCCGCAATGGGTCACAGATCGTCAGAAAGGAATGGTATAAACATAAGCCCAAAAACTTCAATTCATAAGGTTGACTGTAAACTTAAAAGCAGCGTTTAGGAACATCGTTGCCTCTTGATTTATTTTGGGTTCTGCACCAGAAAAGCTAAACAAGGGGAATCGAATAATAGAGATGTGTAAAAGGAAGCAGGAGCAATGCCCAGCCAATAAGAACTCACCCCTAATTCTAAGAAAAAACATTCACCTCATTACCCTTCCCAGCTGGCCCTGCTTGCATATAACTGGGTGATAAAACAATATTCTTTGAAAACAGTTACATTTCAGCTGGAGTCCAAAGATGCACATTTGTTTTGTTCAATACTAAATGAATAGATGACACGAGAATGCATCAGTCCAGTAAGTTATATGTCTAAGCCTCCATTGTCTGGAGTATAACTTATAAAGCTGCTTCTGCACTTGAGACATGTACCTAATATAGCTGTGGGTGAGAGCATCTGTACATTCCCCAGCTGTGCCTGCAGGAGAAGGAGTGCAAAAATGCTGAATCTCACACATTTATAGCTGTTGGGAAATGCTGGCATGCTCTAGCAATCAGCGTTAATACTGGAGTTGGTTTTGTGGATTTCTTATTTAAATGACGCTAATTTAAGTTTGAAGAACTTGAATCTCCTGTATGTGATGTGGATTTCAGATGTGAATGTGTTTATGTCTGTATGCGTGTTGGAGATGAAGAAGTTGAACTAGGAGTCTTCTATAATTCTTAAATACCTGTGGGTCAACCTTTAAATATTGCACAAATGTAATTACCTTCTCCAGTGCTGCCTTCCTGGACAGCTACAGGCATACGTAGGTACAAAAAGTGTTGATATACAATGGTTTCTATAATGCCACTGAATTCACGCATCTTGAAGTTTGATCACCAAGATAAATACTGTAACTTAATTGAAAAGAAAATGAAGACGACTTCTGAAGTGAGGCAATGCAGTGTATTTTCATGTATGCGATAAGCTCTTTCAAAGAAATCACTAGCCAGTGAAATCACTCAATTGGCTCCATTTGTCCTTTTACAAAAATAGATTTGATGGCATGCACTGAGAGGTCTATTCCAGCTATGCTGCAGGAGAATCCATTATTTATCATAGATTTTTAGGGGGAGGTTTTTTCCAGGACAGATTAAATATTTGGACTTCAGGACTGTGGGAAACCACACATCAGTTAGAATGAACGTCTGTTGTTTAATTCAGGTATTGGCCTGTGTCCTGGGGAGTTGCAGCACTTGAGGACTTAGAATGTCATTCAAACCTACCTTAGCTCTACCCATCAATCTTGCCTAGAACCTGACTTGACTGGACCAGAGATTCTGGCTCACAAAGTGTCTGTGCAGCTTGTAGGAGGCAAAATAATCCCTGAAAAGCATGGTAGAAAAGATAATTGGTGGGGTCTTATTTGTATCTATGCATGTGGCCCACTGAAGGGGAGCTCAGTTTGCTGGAAAATAGTAACATCTGGCAGATTTATTTTCAGTCAGAAATTTATCTTATTGTTCTTTCTTTTCTTTGTGACTACATTTTTTTCAAACAAAGCCTTACTGTTTTCAATTGTTCAGTGTTTGAAATTCACAAGAAATTTTGCTTTGAACAAGTAAAATTAAAGCTGGGCATTTCAAAAATATTTAGGATAGGTGATATATATTGGGTAACAAGGGAGGTAAATGCTCAAACCAATGCATTCTATCAGTGTTATTTAGCACTCATGATGTATGAAGGAGAACTCTACAAAGGACCTTTTGCCTCAGCTTGACCAGACTGTAAGTGTCTGGCCTCATTAATCCAGAATGCTAGGTTAGCCTTTGTTCTAAACTCCCTGTGCTGCATTAGAAGGTATCCTAGGCCATTGTTGTGTTGTTACTTTAGTCTCACAGATGTCTGCACTGCTGCCGGAAAAGATTAGCTTTGTTTTTTCTCCTCTCCAGTAACCCATCATCTCTTGCCTGCTGGTTTCTGTGTTCTACCTCTAGTGTACACATAGCAGCCTTTTGAATCAAGCCCAAGAACATTATCTGTTTGAAAACTACTATCAAGGAAACAAAAAAAATCAGTGTTCTTGCAAGAAAGTTGTCCATGGGTGCAAAGGTGGTAGTACTGCACTTTTATGGAGCGCTGTAGATTTGTACTGAACTGAAGTGACCACATAGTCTTGCTCTTAGGCATTCAGAGAAAATAGCTCCTAGAGCTGAAGAAAGACCAGCTAATCCGAAAATTGAGCTATCATAAATGCCAAGTTCCGCATGAAGATCACTTATGATCTCCCTTTCAGCATTTCACAGTTAAAAGTGGAGATGGATACCTATCGGATATGGTACATCAGTAAAACAGCCCACAAAAGAAGATCAGGATACACATCTGCCTCTTTTGTTGAAAGGGCTTTTGCCACCAGCCCAGAGACTGTCCCGGAGTTGATGTAGGAATGTCCTTCCATTTGTGGCTAAAAGTGCAATAACTCTGCAACGGGAGGCATCCCAGATTGCCTGGGACAGACCTGGGTGTGAGGTGGAGCATGATGCCCTTGTCAGCCAATTTTGATGTTTATTTGGGAAGAGAGACTGGAGTTCTGCTCTAGCATAAAGTTTACATGTTTCATAGTAAATAGGATGTGGTTAAAGCAAGAATAAACAGTAGACATGAAAAAAATAGAAACGTAATTTTATACTGCCAAAGGCCAAGTGGGTGTAAAAGTTTGTGTACTGCAAACTGCACCTGAGACATTCTAAAATCCTTTGTAGATAAGATTTTAACTCCAGAAGATATCTTAAGGAAAACCAGATAGCCATCTTGAATGAGGGATTGAGATAAAGTTTTTATTACTATTCCACTCTACACCATTAAAATGGGCATTGGAGCAGGAAGACAAAAAACAATAGGTCCAAATCTTGTGGGCATCAGCAGTTAAATCTAGAGGTGTGTTTGACATTGTCCTTGTAATAAATATGCACAAATCCAGCCTAATTGTATTATAGTTTAAAGATATGTCTTCCCTGCCTCTTAGCAAATCTAGGCTGGCAAAACTCATTCCACATCAGTTAGGATTTGTTTCAATTTGAGTCACTTTCTCTGCCACAGCAACGCACAACTGACATGTATGACTTTATTTATGCTATGTAACCAAGTTAATGCTCTTGTAACTCTGCTGCATATCCCACAACACCTTTGCAGGAGGGATGATTCATCTCAGCAGGCTTAGCTAGTGAAACTCTTCAAGTAACCGTACATGAAACATATGGTTCGGGACAGAAAACATTTTGAGACTGGAATAAGGCCAGGAATAGCAGCTGTCACTAATACAATATAGTGAGATTTGATTTCTCATACAGGGCAAACCAAAGCAAATTTAATTTCCAAGAACCTTTGAGTTTACAGACTAGTTAAAAAATACAGAACTACAAAGCATATACTAATTTTAGACTAAAACTGATTTGTCTTTTCTACCATGGTTCAATGAAAACATTTTGCTTTGTAAGTAAGGCAAAGTTTCCATGTGTAGGCAGGCAGAGACAGCTGCTGGGAGTTATCTGGAAGATTCAGAAAGGAGGAAAGCTGACAGGGAGGAGCTGAGGTTTGTGTCAGCACATCAGGTTCAGGACTCAGAGGGGGCAGCGGGTTACTCAGCTGATTCATTGCTGGGGCTTAGGTTGAAAGTCAGAGCAGCTGAGACGTGTGTTTGCTTCACTCTAGCTACTCCCAATTTTTGTGCCCTTAACTCCACTTAAAGGAATCCAGTGACATCGGGGAGAGAGATGTGTTTGAATGTAGTTAGAATATTATACGGATAAATATCTAGGTAGGAACAAATCAGATGATAATGTGAACATATGAGGAATTACAGTTCTGGTTGAAGAGAATGTATATCTGAGTCATGGACTATAACAAAGAAGCTTTTTCAGAGCCAAATATTTTCTGGTTCCACCTGTTCTGGGTGCAAATTCTCCCTACATTATTCTGTTTTGTGTATCTTCTAAGTGGCTGTGTGATAACCAGACTAGTTGAGTGGTCTTTTGCATCTTGACCATCAACGCACAGTACCTGTCTCTTAGTCCCTTCCTTAGTTTTCCTTCTGTGAAAGGATGAGGTTAGTGCTCCATTCCAGGTAATGGGGCTGTGGCTTGTGAGGAGCTCACACAAATGCACTGTAAAGCTTGGCCGTGCTGAAGCTGTCAGAGAGGAAGGAGCAGAGCACGTGGCCATGTGTGCACTTGTATGTTTGAAAGGTGATAATGAGCATGGCAGTTATAAGACCATGGAGGCAGGATCGTCATGCAAGCGATTATATTTTCCCTTGGGCAGTTTATGTTTGCTGGTTTTCTCTGCAAGAGAAATTACACAAAAGCAACATGTTTTGCTTTTTGTATAAAATCAACACTTATACCATTTTTCGTATTTTAATAGACACAAGCTGTTAAACAGGAAAAACATAGAACATGTCCCCCCAGTGTATCTCTCCAACCCAGGTATTTTTCCATGCCATGTCAGTCCTGATCCATAGAGCTGGAAAATAGAAATGTTAAATGACATGTTCGTTTCTGGATGACCCCAAGGTCATCCTAACATATGAGGGCAAACTATTCTTCGTCTCTTAGCTTTCTGATGTGGGTACATCTGGGCAGTAGGAGAGTGATAATCTCCCTCTGGGGCCATGACTGGAAGAGAAGGCCAAGTCATACCTCAGATTATACCAACAGGACACACGTGGTGAACCCATCTGATGCAGCTAGCTATGTGCTTGAACCTTTTCTGCTCTTTGACATTGTATAATAATGTTGCATGTTGAAATGGGAATGAAAGATATCATTAAAACAGTAGTGCATCAAAACAAGCAATCCAAGGCTCTAAGTATGTGCAATAAAACTCTGTATTTTTCATTCTTCCATTTTTTTCTCCCTCGTCCATCTATTTTCTTCTTCCTAGTTTTCACATAGGTGTAAACATAAAACAAAGTCTTCAGTAGTCAAGTCATCTTACCATAGAACAGTGGTAAGACTTCATTAACACTAACTGAGGTTTTGAACTACAGTTCACTCTTTCAAAAAACATCCAATCTTGATGTAAAAATTCCTAAAGAGAGAAAATACACTATTACTTTTAACAGCTTTTCCCTGTTTTCATAATCTTTAGCAAACAAACAAAAAAAAATCTCTGTGTATAGTCCTGCTTCATTTAGTTCCGGTGCCTACCTACTGGACCTTGTCATACGTTCGTTCATCTGCTGGACTGCAGAACCCATTATCAATTCTTCCTGCCAAAACTATTAAGGATTTAAAAAGAGTAACTTAGCCATCTCTTACCCATAGGTAAAGTAGGTGGGTTTTTTGCCACCACCTCAATCATTCTCTTGACAATTCTTTGAACTTTCTCCAAATTGCAGCATCAATCCTGAATTGTACTCACTAGACTGAGTGTAGCAGCGGTCATTCCGTTGCCAGGCGCAGAAGTAAAGTTAAAATTCTTCTCCCTATACACATATCCAAGGATTGTATTAGCCTTTTTTTATGAGTGGCAACACGTGGTGGCTACTGTGTGTTTATTCTTATATTCTTCTACAAGGCAAGGCCCAGTAGCATCTCCTGTAATTACAGCTGTAGTTGTATTTTATACATGGCTGTTCTCTTACAACTGTGCGTGCTCACCTTCATAGCACCCAGTAGCAGTGATCTGACCTTCATTTTTTATCACTGTCTGTTGCCCTGCAAAATATTTACAGTGTGATACTTCTCAGTGTTACTCTAATTGTAATTGTGCCATTGTGTTTCTTTCTGAATACTTCTAGAATCCAGACAGAGAAATTCCATGTTTCAAATGAAGAACAATGTGGGGAGGTGAGCAGGGTCTAAAAAGCCCCTTTCTAACACATATGTGATCTGTGGCACATGGGCATTAACATTCTTCCCCTTCCTTTTCAAAGAGCCTTTCATTTGTGAGACATATCATGTCCCTTTTTGAGCATTTTCTTCTTGAGGCTAAACCACCTCAGCTCGTGCAACTTTTGTCATACTAAATTTCTCATCATCATCAATAATATTTGAATTCTCAGGTAGTTCATATTCTTCTTGATGTGCAGTGCCTAAACTGTACACAATATTTCAGATGAAGCCCTACCATTGTTGAGTACGGCACAGAACAGGCTTATTTCACACATCTTGCAGGCTCTGCTCTCGGTTAGAAATCTCAGTATTGTGTTTGCTTTTTTCACAATAGCATGATAGTGTTGACTCCTGCTTAGCTTGTGAATCAGTACATTCCACGGACTCTTTTAAGAAAAAATGCCACGAGCCACTTGTTTTCCACTCTATATTTTTGCTGCTGATTATTCTTGTCCTAATGTAGGGTTTTACATTTATCCCTCTTGAATAGTGCCCAGGCAGTGATGACAGCCCTCTTCATTCTTCCTGTAAGATCTTTGCCAACATTTTCATGTTTCTTATTGCAAAACCCACAAGATACAGAGGACTAGCTATTCTATGGATTTTTTTTGCCTTTGGATCCATATCTTTATTTGTTTAGAAGGCATAGTGAGCAAGGGTGTTAGATAAGCACCAGCTCTATTAGCTAGTACTTTGTATGTGGACAAGGAGACAAGAGAAGAAACTTCTCAATTTGTGGGGTAAACTCCATAAATTCTGATTTGTTTAACCAGAGATTAAACCCAGATGTGAAGCAAACAGCATTAAGAAGAAAAAGGCAGGAGTTGACATTGGTTAAACCTTGGTAAAATTCCATGACGTCAAGCAGATGATTAGAATTTCAGTCAGGAGAAAGACCTCCAGCATGTATAGATTTCCTTTGTGTTCTCTTGCAGTGCCATCATGACTTCTGCTGCAAAGTGATCAAAGAATTAGATATAAAGAAAGCATCTCTTTTCAGCATTTTGTAGAAATAGGTCTTTATACAGTGTTTAGTTCACACTTAATAAGCAAAATTAAATAAACAACTCTTCAGCAATTTATGCTGGAGCCAAAACTGGTTCTGAGCACTCCTGAGAATATGGCAGAAATAAGAAAATGTGTATAAATAGAAGTATCATTAAATGTGAGTCTGAACACTGTTTTTATATCACAAATACTTTTGCTGGTAAATATAAGTATTCGGGTTTAGTAGCTGATTAAATTTAGCATGTTCACTTCAAAACACACAAAGCACCGGGATTTGTTTTGACCTCACTTCTACAGTTTTGGAATCACCATTCAACTATTATTAATTTAAATTTATTAAAACAGAAACTGGGGCAAAATGGGAAAGACATTTGTGTTTTGAGCACTGAAATCGGTCTGAGCCTTGGATTTGGGCCTGCTCTAGATGTGGAGTTTTTGTAAATCTCCTGATTCTTTTCCTCTAGTGTCCCAGAAGCAGACAAAGAGTGACTTTGAAGCACCTGGTTTTTTATTGTTTGCATAATACTGCATTGCTCAAAAATTCTCAGTTACTGATTAAGGTTGTGTAGCAGACTTCAGTGTGGCATTAACTTTGATAATCACATAAATATGAGAAACAGTACTCATGGGCCTGGTCATGGGTCAGAAAATACAAGTGTAGAGGAAAGTTCTGTTCTCTCCAAAGGATTGTATTTTCAAATTTCCCAATGATCTCTCTGCAATTTGGACTCCTTACAGCATTAATCTCACAAAAATTGAGTGTTTGTTAACAGATTTCTGGAAGGGTAGGCCCTATATCAATATGAGAAGATATACACACAGAGCCCTGAAAGATTCAGTTTGCAGTATGACTGTCTTTTTGAAATTCAATTTGACTGTAACATCCTCCAAAGAGTTTCCCAGCAATAACCCTCTGAGCCTCACAGTCCATGGATAGACAGGTGATGTTGTTCTCTTGCTCTTCTGTTTGCTAATATACTGAAGGCAGCCTTGGTTTAGTGCTTTCTTGCTTCAGTAAGATCATAAAACTTAATCCAACCAGTGAGATCCAAGTGTGTGGCTCTCATTCATATGTAACCAAAACACATTCAAAAACCCCTCAAAACACAAAAATTCCTTGCTGAGAATTAGCAGAAAGTTCCACCTCATTTTAAAATGAGTTGTCTAAAATGGAATAACCCCTCTTTTGGCTCATCAGTGTTACCTGAGTGCCTTTTGGCACACATATTGCAAATTTTTATGGCAGTTACACAGGTGTAACTTAATAGTCAACAAGATTTTTTTTAGTTCATCTTTTCCCCCATATGAATAAAAGTTGGATTTTTCCTCCTGACAAACCATCTGAAGTAAAATTAATTTGATGGGGACAAAATAGAGCAGTTTGAATCAGGAAGCAAGATACTTGGCAAAACTGTATTTTGAAGAAAAACTTTCCAGAAACTTAAACATAAAATCTTTTATATCTGCTAGAGTGCTTGACCTTTCCTCCTTCTCTCCACCTCCTGTGGATAAGTGCTTCCTCCCATGAATTGTAACATGGTAGCTTTAGCTCTGCAGCCTTTATGGCTCCAGACGCTAATTTCAGTGCCTGCCCCGGCTTCTACTGGAATTGCTTCATTTATTTTATAGGGTTTTGCCTAAATTTTCCACTAGTAAAACTGCAGCTTCTCACAGATCCTGCAGTTGCATAGTTTATTTTCAGAAAGAGAAGGTAGGCTGGGGATTTACTTTGGGAGCTGGGTTCAAGCCCCTTAGCCACACGCCTCTGCTGTCACTCTGGGCTTCACCTACAAAGGCTGTAGCTTCTGGCAGCAGATAGTACATTTTGTGTGCTGGGTCCAGGGAGACAGGAGCTACTGGGAGTGCACAGTGTGGAGTTTATGGCTTAGCCTCTTCAGGGAGAAGAAGGAATCATAGCAGGATCTTCCCAGTTCTTTTTCCATTGAGTTATAAGGATGCTCCTCTGTGAAGCACATGACAGTAATCCTGCTCAACACTTGCCCAATGAGCCAGCTGCCTTGGATGTCAGAAACAAAGGAAACCTTCCTTTAAGGAAGGTTATTTATGTAAGAAGTCCTGACATGGACTAGCTGCAGACCCATATAATCTTCAAGGTCTACCTATACCAGCAGCAGCTCCACCCCTCAGTTTCTTGTGACAACCCTCCTCTGCACCAACGCCCTCCTGGAAGTTGTCACCTCTCACCAGCCTGCACTGCGTGAGGCACCCTGCTTCCGTGCCAAAATCATCCGGATGAGCTGGGGCTTGAAATTAAGCTGCTACATTAACCTACCTTGTTGTACCTGTAGCAAAAATGCTGGTGAGCAAAGCTAACCCACACAGCTGTTCTTCAGCTGATTCAAGAAATTTTGTCTCAACAAAATTCACTGGAGGGGGGTGGGTTACCTAAATAGCAGTAATGGCTGCAGCCATCTCATTTAATCTGCTGCTCCAGACCTGACAGAGCCTTAGAAGGCTGAGTGACTGAGGCACAGCCAAATGTTGTGGGCTCAACATAGGCTGAATTGCAATAGCAGAACAGCTATGAATTCTTATACAAGCTTGTTACATGGCAACTAAGGGCATATTATCTATAATTTTCAACAATCTTGGAACCTATGCCCAGGTCCTGCAAACACAGAAGGCCTGGTCCCTTTCCAAAAAAAAGAATGGAACAAAGTCGGTGTGCATGAAGATGGCTGGGAAGAGCTGAGGGTTAAACCAAATCCAGCTGCCTCCTAGGAAAATGCAGTTTCTCCTGAGGCCTCTCTTGACAGTTTTGACAGGTTTATAACAGAGCCAATATAATTTCAAATAGCAAAATTATCTTCATAACCCCTGCAATGCTTGGGTTACCCTGACAGTCTAGACAGCACAGATGTGTCTGCACTAAGCTGGTGATTCTGCCCTCACCTGCAGCACAGCAGCTGTTTTTTCTATCGATGGCTCTTTTACTTTGTAGGTGACTAATGCATCGAGCTGCTGGAAAATGAGTTAATCTTCCTCAGCCAGTCAGCATTCAAATATGCAGCTCACATCTCTATCTGATTTTTAATTTTTGAGCACAGATGCAGCATTTTTGGGGAGAAGTGTCAGACGGAGACCATACTCCTATCCATCACTTGTCATGAAGTTTTTAAGTTCTCAGAGTAAGGGCCAAGTTGCCTTGTGAAGTAGTGCCAGCACCAAGAATAGAATTTCTTTATTTGCCATGTCTGCCTTTCAGCACCATTCTGTGTGGTTTTTTCCATTGACAGGGTTCACGTTTTGCTCAGGAAAAGGCTATATCCACCCTCCATCTCTGAGCATGTGTTTCTTTCTCATAAGTTCTCTTTGTAAGCTAATGGGTGTAATAGTTGCCTTAGTGAGATCACACTGAGGCTCACGCTTTCCAGGCAGCCACAGGCAGGCTCGTGAAGAGAACATGATTGCAGCTGCTTTGGGTGGAAGCACTGATATGCATGCTTAGCCCTCCTGGCTCACTCCTTCCCCTCTCCTCACCCACTGGTTAGCTGACCTAAAGATTTCCCTGGAAATCCATTTGTCAGGCTGTAAAGTCTTGGCTCTGTTTTTGAGAACGAGAAATAAATTTTAGGTCTACCAGGGATGTCTTGGTCAACAGCATCAAGGACCCTGCAATCAATAGCATTTCTGACATAAAACAGGCTTGGGCTGAAGATCTGATTAAGACCCAGACCATGCTGTTACACACAGGAAGAAAGCAAAGCCAGGGTCTTGAAATATTTGCAAAAATAAACACCACCAGCCAAGCCCACCCTGCAACAAATCATAAGCAGCCTCATAAAGGCCCTTTACAGTCCCTGACGGACATGAGGTAAGTGCCGAGTGGCCCAAGCAGCCCCTCCTCAGTCCCTGCCTGCCTGCTTTGGAAGCTCCATGTGTACCCAGGCAGGAACACTCCCTCCCTCCCGAGGGTCTGCCAGTGCAGGGGAAAGGGCAGTGCTGCTTTTTGAACTCTGGCATTGACACTTGCTCTGTGTGCTTCAAAACCCACCTGGACTGCACCACTACAGTTGTGTGCCATAGGAACATTACAGTCATGAGAGAGGCACCACATGAAATGCAGGGGGCAAGGAGTGATACGACTTTCTGGGGAGAAGCTTGGAAGGGCATTACTAATTTCATTAAAGTTATATTCATGTCCTTCTAAACCAGGGTCAGACTGTTATCTGTTATAGGCCCTAACTGCCCTTGCATGTTGTGGACCGTATAGGAACAAGTAGTAGCAAACTGAAACTCTTAAGAAGCCATCTAAAATCATCAGGGGAGAAAAGTGGGTAGAACTAACATCACAAAGCACCTTAGGAAAGCTAAAGAAATTAAGCACATATTTATAGGCAGAACCCTGGTTTTGGTTCTTTTTTTTTTTTTTTTTTAATATTCCTCTCTCTCTTATGGGTTGATTCAAAACTATGAAAAAAGGGGGCTATTTTAAGATTCAGGAGATTTGTCTCAAAAAATCTTTCTGGAACAGTGGGTCTTGAGGGAAGTAAGTATGCCATTACAAGTTTTGTATATAGGTTGCACTGTAACATATATAAAATTGCATTTCTCAATCACCCTCAGGAATCCCTTGGAGGTTTTCCATAGAAACCTTCCCACTCCCCACCCCTCCACTTCATAGTGCATAAGTTAGAACAGTGGTTTTCAAAAAATGTTTCTGTCCTGCTTAGGTCTTTTTGTTTTTCTCCCTATAATTTCTCTACAGGCTTCTTGAAAGGAGAATATAGGAGGGCAATTTGATGCTGAAGGTTATATTCTGTCCTATTATCTCATTTGCTGTATCTTACCTAAACAAAGCAACTAATTTGCAGCAGAGGATACCATCTGTCACTTAGAGTGTTTAAAACATTAAAACATTTTTATCCTGAAACTACCACCATCTGGAAATAGTTAGCATGGGAAAACAATAAAAAGCCCATCTAAGTTCACAAAAGTTGTTGCCTTGAACGAGAAGATTAGTATTCCCATTCATTTATTTATTCTACCAAAACATAATGTTAAGTCATTTTTAAATCCAAACTGCTTGGAAAGCTCCTGCTGTTGCTTATGTGTGCTAAAGCCCAAGCTGAGGTTATCATGTTTGCCTTGCAGCAACAAATGTCAATTTGCACTCCATAAAGCATTGTGCACAGGTTGTAGCTGTGATTGTAGATGGCTGTAGGACATACTTCCCTCAGGGATCACCGTTCCAGAAAGGGTCTCATACCACTCTAATATTCAGTATCTTTCAGGTTGATTTGGTTTGTATTTGAAAATGAGGCACAGTGCTTGGTCCCACACAGGGGTGAGGGCCATGGGACCCAACCTAACAAGTTACTTTAGCAGAACATGTACATACATAAGTGCTTTGAAGCCAGAGCACTGAGCATCTGCTGGGATTTAGCTGGTAGTCTATGGAAGAGACAGAATTATCCTCAGAATGTTTTCTGTATTCTGGTGGATATCTTTGATATTAATGAACACAAGTCCATGTCATGAAAATACTTTTAAAAACAAATGGCATCTCTGCCTTCTCTTTTTACATTAGTGGTACATTGGAAAGAAGTATGAAGTCTGCTTACCACAGCATTGTGTCCTTCACTGAAAAAAAAAAAAGTACCCATTTCTAATCAATAAGTATTTGCTCGAGCAAATATTAGCTCTTCAAACAGCAGCTACATTGGAAGTAGCTGCAGTTATCTCAGTTGCATATGTCAGTCAGAACAAAGTTTTTCTGTTTGCTTCTCTTCTAATCCTTGTTCTTTGCACTTCAAGAGAGAATAGGTTAATTCAAACCTTCTAATCACACCAAAGCAATTCCTCAAGCAGGACAACAGAATTATTTGGGCATGTAACTGCCAGTTTATTATTTTAAGACTTTGTGAAAACTGTCTTTGATAGTTAATATCATATCTTCTTCAACATCTGGTAGAAGGGCAAGTCTATTACTGTTACCCAATGATGCTTTCCCAGTTCACAGGACTTCTTTCTAGGTTCATCGGGCCAGTTTAAACAAGTTTATAATGATGCTCTTTACCTGCAACTGACCTTCTCCTTGTGCAACTTTTTTGGCTGGATCTGTGACTCAGCCTGTAGACACCATAGCCTAATGTTAATAAATGCTGGAGGGATCAACACTTACGCCTCAGCCACTGCATTACAAACCAAAGTAAGTTGGCTGTCAGACAAAATTGTTCCAGACAAGAAACTGTAGTGCTTCTCTCTTCATGTACCAAGTATCACACAAGACAGGAAGACAGAGGAGCCATTGAAGCCAAATATTGGCCCAGCGCTAGACTGGCAAGAGAGCTTGAACACAGAAAGTCTCCCCTTGCTCCTCCCACCCCAAGGTTCCCACAGCTGTTCAACATTTCTCTGTGGTGCTCCTGCCAAGCAGGTGTCTCTGCTTCCCTGAGGGCTGGTAACAAATGACTATTCGAGTTCAATTTGTGCAATGGAAACTGTTTCCATTACAATCATAAGTGAAATATAGCCAAGCAACTGATTCTGGGATCCCAAAGCCCACATGTTTTCATAACCTATACCAACATAGCCTTATCCTTTCCACAGGTCAGTTCAATGATTTCTTTGTTCCTCAGCTCATGAAACACGAGTTGGCAAACATCACCTTCGCTAAGGCAGGTACTCCTCTAAATCCCCTGGTTTAGAGGCTCAAACCTAGGTCTGCTCAGAGCTTCATGTTCAAGAGATTATTAAAGCAAGGGAACCACTGCAAAAAGCTTACACACACATTCCTTCCTTATGCATAACTTAAAAACTGTCAACACTTCTTTCTTTGCAGTCTAGTAATTCCTGCATTAATCATTCTGCAGTTTAGTACTGAACAGAAGAATTGCATCATATTGTAACAATTTGACCAATCCTAAATTAAGGCTGCCAGAGGTTGATTAAAAAACTGCAAACTGTGACCGATGTTTAAATTACCTGGTGTTTTTAGTTGATCGTGCATGATCAGAGCATTTCCAGCTTTCCAATACATTCCTCACATACAGGGAAGACAGCTTGAGCTATACTTCAGACTACAGCTCACGTCAAGTGTTCCTTTAATACATGTTTATAGGAACCAAGCCTGTATATTAAGGTGAATCAACATTTTACTACATAATATTTTTGATATTTTCAACATTTTCCAGAAACACTGGAATCTCTCTTAATCCCAGGGTACATGACTTGGCTCTATCATTGAGAGAAGCCTCGCTGAAGCCCTTCAGGGTACCTGACAGGCAGGTGCCTGCAGGGGATGGATATGACAGTATCTTGAGTAACCACACAAGCAAAATTCAGCAGCAAGAAAATAGCTCTTGAAACTTGAGTACTCTTCAAGTCGTGCTATCTGCATTTCAGTTACGCTGGCTAGCAATCAGTTTGCTTATTTAAACAAATAGTTATCTATACCACAGACAGTGTTTTCTGCAACAGCTGACAGTTTATTCAGGTGTTAAACTTAACACTGCTCTGGCACTACTACTTAATCTCACAGCCCAGATACCTACCTTAACAAACCTTTCATAGGTATGGTTTTGCTCATGGGTGACATGACTTAAGCTTTGATATTCCATTCAAAAATTCAGAGTAGCTGTGCAAGTTACAGTCTTTCCCCAGATTAAAACTAACATTCAATTCAATACTTAAAACATTCTTTATTTTACTCTTAAACTTAGGCTTTCAGGACACCTTAAAAATCAGTTACACAACAAAGACTGATATTGGAAAAAAGTGGAGGTGCAGTTCAAAAGGAAAAAAAAAAACCAAACCCATAGTGTCTTCAAATATAAAAATATATATCCAAATTATTACCTAGGGAAAGTGTACCACCATTCTGCCTTAAGCTGGTCCTGCCAGCTTTTGGGTCATAACTCCCCACTACAGAGCTCAAGAGCTCACACTGGAAGGAGCATCTCCGAGGTTCATGTCACAGGCATGAGTCAGAGCAAACTGCTTTGCTGCAGCATATGAACCCAATCTTAAGTTTCCTGAAAGCATTCCATAGTTTTCCCTTGGGCAGTGGGTAATAAGCATCCAAACATCTCCTGGGAAGCATAGGTCATGTACACAAAGCCATCTTCATCTTTGTAGTCCCTGTACACTTCTGCCATTGTCAAGGACATACTGGCTAGGCTTTTGTTGTTCACCAGCAGGTAGAAAGCTTGTGTAGCTGTTAGAGCCATCCTGCTCCTAATTGAAAAGGAGAGGAGAAAAAGAGGATTAAGTATTAGCAAGTGGAATATGGTTTCAGCTTCAGTCTACGACGTACATCAAGCAGAGCAGTCACATGAACTAGGTACAAGAAATGCTGTGTGAAGTCGTTACGTGGTTTAACATCTCCATCAGCAGGAGGTTAACTGTATTCCTGGAAGCTCAAAGGCCTGTGCGCTGAGGAAAGGCTTACATGGTTACACCGAAGGTGCTACTGAGCATGGGCTTGGAGTTCCCGGTTACCAGGGAAAAGTGTGAATAGAAACCAAAAGCTTCTGCAGTGCAGATTTTGTTAAGGATTCAGCTCCAGACTGTTACACTTACTATAAAGTCTACCTTCAAAAAAAAAAGGCCTTTTCAGAGACATTACATACAAGGACTAGGATCTAAGTTGCCCAAGAGCCAAAAGCATCTTTTACAGAAGTTATAATCTAGAAAGATCTTTTTCTATACTTTAATAAGTGTGCTGAAAAACATAGCTTTCATATTTTGTCAGAAAATACCACTAAATTTTTTGGGAGACTTCTTTGCTGTAATGTTTCATAAAGAACAATTTAGAAGCACATCTCATTTCGCTCACATTCAAGAGCTGCTTTGAACTTGAGCAAATTCAGCTAGGTGCAGTAAGAGAGCAAGGCAGTGACAGTCATAAGCAGAACAAGACAGAGCCCCAATACCCAGTCCATCAGGCAGGAAGAAAGCAGAACAAGACTCTTATATAGTCCTTTTTTACTACAGTTGGGGAGAAGGGAGAGGGCTATGAATCCAAAAAAGACCACATTTTTGCCCCAAATGCATCTGTGAAAACATCTGTTGATTTTCTTCAAACACTTGCAAGAGAGGGAAGCCATTACATTACTAACACCTTTATCCTCCTCCCCACCAAAGGAAGCAAGATGTCCCCAGCAGCACACTAGGAAATACCTTCTTGGGGAACAGCAGCCAAGCCCAGCTGCAGCTCCAACCCACCAGTATCCAGCACCTACCTGATGATGGTTATGAACTGTGCCATGCTCAGCTCCTCGGGAACCAGAAACTTGGTTTTGTCCAAGAGAGGAAGGTATTTCTCTTTATGGTATCTCTCAACAATTACCTGTTTTAATTAGAGTCACACTTAGCAACACCTAAAATATCCATGTCCTCTCCCCTCCCCTCACACGCTTCTTTTCTTAAATAGCGGCAACAACCTCCGATAACGAACAAGAGATTTACCGGGATTTTTGTCGGGAACTTCGCTCGGATCCCTGCTACTTCTTCCCGCCGGGTGGCTGCGGGGCAGAGGAGAGAAGAGAAGCGTTACGTGTGCGCGCAGCCCCTCCGGTCCCGCGCAGCCCCTCCGCGCCCCCGGCGCCCCTACCGAGACTCTTCCTGAGCTTGAAGGGCCGGTCCGGCTGCGCCCCGGGCGCCGCCCGCATCCTTCCGCCTCTGGACCGCCGCTGCGCCCGCCGCGCCCGCGCTTCGCACGGACCGGGAGCAGGACCGGCACCGGGACCGCCCCGCCCCGCCCGGCAGCCAACGGGAGACGCTCGGCTTCTGAGCCCGCCTCTCCCGGCTGTCCCACGGCTCCCTTCTGTGCGCTGCCGTCCGTGATGTGAATTATCCGCACTGCGAGGTACTCTGCCTACGAGACAGGGTGATGCTTTGTGTGAGAGGTCTCTGACCACCCTGCCCAGTGGTTGAAGGGTGCAGGTCAAGGCTGGACTGCCCCCAGCTGCCTTCCTTTTCCACATGGCCAGCCTTCTTCATACCGACAAACAGCTTTCAAACTATTCCTTTCGTTTTAAAAGAAAACCAGACAACCTACCCCACGTACACAAAAAAAACACCCCAAAAACCAAAAAACAGAACCAAAAAAACCCACCCCCGCACAAAAAGCCATCTACCCGCCCCTGTCATTTTTCATCTCCTCAGGCTACCAGATCGCTTGTTTTCCGAATTACTTGAGAGCTGACTTGAGAGCTGACTTTTAACTCTGGTTTTGTCTCTGAGGCACGGTTGTGATTTTAAGGGGTTTCAGGCAGACTTCAAGTCCATCTATTTGCTAAATATGAGCAGACAGATTCCTTGCCTTTTGGATTGCTGGTTCACCTGCTTTTACTTCAGCTGTCAAGATGGCTTTGCAGCCAAACATGGCTCTGCAAGGAGTAAAGTTGACTCCAGGCTGGTGGTTGTGTTTATGAGTCATCTCAGTGAGGGTCTGGAACTGATCCTCATTACTTGGTTGTTTTACTTATCCCTTTAAAATATAGGAATTTTCTTTTTTTTTTGACCTATCATTCTGATCATGATCTAGTTGATGCAGCACTCAGGGACATGGTTTAGTGGTGGATTTGACAGTGCTAGTTAACGGATGGGTTCAAGGATCTTACAAGTCTTTTCCAATTTAAATTCTATTATTTTACCAGGCTAAGGGCCACTGGAAGTTGCTAATTTTTATGAGTTACAGTTTATAAGCTATGGGTTTGGCTGCTTTGTCAAGGCAAAGTCAATGACTGTCACCTAAGATCATTTTGAAAAGGAACATCTTTAATAACGTGTGTGTGCATTATGTACCCATGTGTCAGGTTTTTCAACCAGCCTCTCCAGAACAGAGTTTCCAGTGGCTGCAGTCCTTAATGCTGTTGAGCTGTCCTTTTCTCCTGATCTGGAAGTGATGAGCTTTAGCCACAGCATAAGCTCCCCCACGTGGCAGCACAAATTCTATTGTGCAGAGAAGACACTTGGCTTTGAGGGATTCATAAGCAAAAGCTCTGAACTTTGAGAAAGGCCTTGAGCCTACGCTGGAATGGTTTGCATACAGCTCATCCCTAAGATCTGACCTTTGCATCAGGGCAGGTAAGCCTCGGGGTTTGGTTAAGTAGCTGGGTCTAGCTTAAGCTCTTTTGAGTAGAGGTGAGGTGACAGACTGGGAAGTGTGAGTGAAGGAGGACATGTGCCACAGAACTGACATAGTGCCATAAGTCAGTATGGTGAGTTGTATTTAAGAAGATGAAGGAAAAGAGGAATAATTCAAAGGGTAAAGAAACAGCATGGACAGCAACAGGAGGATATGAGGAGACCACAGAGTGTTTCTTTGGAACTGTGGTCAAGTGTGGGGCTTTCCAAAGCTGTTCAGGAAGCGTACCGGTTCTTCCACACACCCCTGCTGGTTTCTGCTCAGTGATTCAGTAGAAAAATCTGTGACCCACTTTGTGTAGAGAAGAGGGAACCTGCTACACCAGTGCTCTGTTTCCTGTGTCACCTCTCACTGCAGATGAAGTACGAAAGCATGGCTCCATCCAGGTACCAGCAGCCCTGCTCACAGGGAGAGGTGGTTTCTTTCCATGATCATAAACTCCTTCAGCAGCATCTAGAGAGGAAAGCGAATAACTGGTAAGAAGGTGAGCCAAAGAAGATGAATTCCCAGCAAGTTTGGTGATCAGTTACAGCTCTGATGTCTGTGAGAGATAAGAGCGAGCACAAACCCAGGCTTTAGTTAGCATGTGCTAACTAATAATGTGAATGTGTCACATTTTCTGCAGGCAGAGAGAATGAGATCTCTGATGTGTGTCTGCAAAGCACCTGCACTTGCTCCTGCAGTGAAATACCCAGTTTCAGACCTAAATGTGGAATGTATTCTTTCTTACTTCCTTTCCTTTGGAAGTTTTTTTACATGCACATAATTAACGAACTGATAGAGCAATTTTGTGTAGAGAATGGAGTACTCAGAGGATCTTATTGATAGAGAAATGGAAGGACCAAAGGGAATTATTATTCTATTTCTACCTGCTTAAATGTCCAAAGCTAATGCCTCTGTCATCCTGTAAGTCCCAGAACATTAAAGCACAAACCCAGATCTTGTCTTTCCATATCTTATCTAGTCCAGTTTCATTGCCACATCCACAACCTCTTCCAAAGCTCCAGGTCTGCAGCTGTGTAACTGAATTCTCATGTATCCATTGTCTCCATATTGAAGTGACCTGCTCTGCAAGCGCTCTCAAACACTCCAGTGTGTCCCAGGGACACAACAACATAGCCAAAAGCAGGCATCTACTTTTTGCAAATGCTGTGAGACTTGCACTGCTTCCAGGCAGATCTGTGAGCTGCTGTGGAGGTGAGGACCAAGAGCTGCCTGTGTTAACCAGGGAACCGGGGTGGTTTGAGCAGAGTGCTCAAGGAGCATGGGTGAGTGCTCTGAGACTCTAGCCAAGATTTCACTTGTTGTAGGGAGCATGCAGCTTCCTGGTAACTGCACTGCATTCCGCCTCCAGAAGCCTCCCAGCGTTCTCTGATGCTCCTGTACCACAATGGTTAAAAGCCCTGTGAGGGCTCCCAGCCTGAAGGTGGGCTGAAGCTTGTTAGTCTGTTCTGCCAAGTAGCTGAGCAGTGCAATGCCCAATGAAGGAAAACCCAAAGTTCAGACTTAGTCAAGAGAAAAACTCAATAAATGTAAAGATGTGAATGGCATTAGAAGTGACTCGAGTTCCAGTGAAACAGATTCGCTTCATTGTTACATGGTGAAAAGCTCTCTAGTATGCCATGAACTGAGATTAGCTTTCCTCCATAAGTCAGTACGCAGGTGCTACTGAGTTAATTCCAGTACAGTAAAACTTGGAGGGCAAATGGGGCTTTACTCAGGCTATAAATTCCATCCAGCACTTAATAATCCCGAATGCAAGTGGATATGTAAGCAAGAGAGGCTGAGGGATTAAGTGCAGAAGGCAGAAAACAGTTATCTGTAGACTAACAATTTAAATATGAATGACACAGTGCTACAGGGACTGAGATTTATTTATTTAAGCAGCCTAACTGAATAGGAAGAGAAACGGCAGCATGATGTTCTAGGGTAAAAATGTGACTTGGCAAAATGAAGGCTTATTTGTCGCAGTGCGAAAGCCTGTGAATTTCTACAGTATTATGCATAGTTATCTTAAATACATGCTTTCAAGAGGGTTGACAGTAAGTGAAAATAGTCAGGAGAGTTTGAAGAGCCCTCAAGCAGTCAGGCTCAGCCAGCCAATTTAATGGGTTTTAAAAGAGCCGTCTTAAATATTTGCATGCTCCCTGAACATGGGTAGTTACAGATAGGGAATCCTTTGCTTCCTTCTTCCCCTCTGCAGCTGTGAATCTGTCTGTATCTCCTCCTGTGACACAGAAGCAAACCCACTCTTGTGGATAAGCCTGAAGTAATTGTGTGCCAGTAACTAAATTTCTGAATTCGTAAGTCTTTATATCAAAAAGCTAGTTGTAGTATTATTATGTTTAAGGGGATGCTTCATACTGTATCTCTGATTTTGGTCCAAAGTCACCCACTAATAAGACTCAGATCATAAACTTAACTCAAAATGCTGAGGTAAGTTCAAAAGTCAGCAGTGGTATTTCTCGGTTGGTTGGCTGGAGTTTATATGTACTTTGGGTTCTTTTTCTTTCTCTCTTGATTTTTTAACCCTTATATTGGACCTAGATCATAACTCTGATGATTTTTTGGTGTAGCCACAAGGATTCTAAATTAGTTATGTTACTTTTAAATCAGAGATTACAAGACTGTTTTGTACCAGAGCTTGAGATTTTGATCTTAAAATGTCTCTTCTGCAAAAGAAACTTCAGTTAGACTCAAACTCTTCTCTCTTTCTTACCTTTAACTGTATGCCTGGTGTTCAGCTCATTGTGATAAAGTAGTTTCTTTATGCTAGTATTTGCATTTAAGTGCACCAGTTGTACTTTTCTTGAGTGCTCTATCTTTCATTTCAAGATTTTTAAAATCACTCTCAATATTAATTTTTTAAATTTTCAACCATATTGAAAGAGCTGAGCTGTAGTGAGGTATCCTCAGTAGTGTTTAAGTTCTTCCACATGGTAAGTGCTTCTGGTTTAGCATTTTAAATTTTGCAAAAATTTGAGACCTAAATTCTCAGTATTTTTCCACAAGGGTTGCTCACATTGGTGATTCTGACTAGATGTAAAGCCAAAAATAAGTCAGTGACTCTTTTTGAGAAAAGCTGGTGTAAGCTGGCAACCTGTTGGTCAAGGTCCCTGCAAGAACATCTTTAACTTTCTGTTTCCTGCTGTACCAGTGGTTCACCAGCTTTCTGTCCTACAGGGGCTGAGCTCAAAGTCTAGGAAATTGTTAAAAAGGGAAAAACATTATTGGATCTTCCTTTCCTATCATCTGCTCTCTTGTTATCCTTACTAAGATGCAATGTATTATGTTTTCTGTCTGCAGAAGAAACAGAATTGATGTTGTTGTTACTAGGCAATTTCCTTGATCATCCCTTTGAGAAACCAAAGCAATGTTCTTCTTGTGGACTGGAGTCATGGGACACAATTTCTTTCTTATCTTACTGTATCTGCTGTTTGACTTGGTAGAACATTTGCACTCTGGTTTGCTGGTTTTGGTAGTGCTCCTACCATGAGTACAGATCTCGGTGCTGGTGCCTTGGTGAGAAGTAACAGCATCTCTTGCTCTGCGAAAATGGATATAAAAATTACTCTTTGTCCAAATATGATCATAGTACTGTTTGAAGTGGTTTTCCTTCCACAGAGGGCTTTAAAGTATTTTGTTGAGTGTAGTTCAATTCTTTTCAGATAGGATGTCTTTGGCTTTATGTCCAGCCTTTTCCTGGCCTCCCTATTGAGACTCCCAGGAATGTGTCAGACAATGCCAAAAGTATCTGTTGGGTTTTGGTGTGTAGATACTGGAAACTGCTTTCTATTTTAACCTTCAAAAAGGGTGTTCTAACTGACAGAGAGTAGAGGATTTTAAAAATAGCCTTGACATGTCCCTGTGAAGCTGGCAGCTTTGTTGTTTGACCCTTCTGATAGAAGGGTCAAGTGAGTCGAGCTCTCTTTCGGGGTTGAAAGCCTCACCAGGAGAGCAGTGCCAGAGTTTCCAAGAGTGACTGAGACTCCTTGGATACCTCTTTTCTCGGGTGCATGTTTCAGAGGCCTGATCCCTACTGGGAAGTTGTTCTGCCCTTAATGAAAATCTGGACTCTTAAGGTATCCACATTTAGGAACTCGGAAACTGTGGCTCTCAGGACTTGAAGTCCTTTTAAATGATTTCAGCAGAAACGTCTAAGGCTTAGAGAGGTCCAAATCCAAATACTATGGAAAAAAGTCTAAGTATAAAGGAGAGATGAGATGCCTCCTCTACAGTGTCAAGACTGTTACTTCGTTTCAGGAATCTTTTTTTAGGGAATTTTCTAAGATGTTAGGAAAAATGCCAAGATTGAGGTATGTAAAAGAGAGGGATGTTGCTCAGCTATTTTAGAAAAGGGACCCCTAGATAACTATTCTCGGTGGCTCTACTGAGTTCTGTGATCTTAAACAAGTTCTGGGACGCTGGCCAAGCCCCTGAGCCATATCACGTACTTGGCCACATAACAAATGTATTGCAGGGCTCAACTCATACTCATATGCTATGAACAAAGCTCTGGAGAAATGCTAACAATTTATTGGACATAAAAATGCTGACAAGTGCTGTGGACTGATATGGGATTACTGCAAATCACAGCCCAAAGGTGTATATTAGCAGAGACTCAAAATTGTCTCCTTCAGGAATCTAACTGGGAATGATGAGGTCCAGAGCCCTGTTTTCTTAGGTGCTTTGTATGGCCAATGGAGAAAGGAAGAGAAGAAACTCTTGCAGAGTTTGGAAAGCAGGTGACTTTCACTCCCCGTATGCTTTCAGGTTCCCTATCCCCTTTCAAACTGTGTCTTGAGAAGCAATGCAATGCCAGTTTCACAGTGCAGCCAACAAGAGCTGAAGTCAGGAACAGATCTGCAATGGTCACCGTTGGTGACTGTGGCCATACAGTGGCTGCCAGCACCAGAGAACGGCCTTTGCCCTGACACCTCAGTGTTTGTTAGGGAGACTCTCAGAACAGTAAGAATCCTGCACGGGAAATACTGCTCAAGAGTATTTTTTCCATGTTTTAAATTAAAGATTAGGTAAAGCAGATCCGAGACCTGATGAAAGTCTCACCCTATAAAAAGACACAGATAAACAGGGTAGATGTGGTAGATGGCAATTGTGAAATATTGCATGGCTCCTGCTGATAACCTCAGGGAGCCCATAGGTAAGGATCAAATGACTCAAAGTATTGGTATCTGGGTTGTTCAGTGCTAGGTTTCTGATAGGGATCCTTCATATAGTCAATATCTCATATCAATTTGTCTGTGACAAAGACCTTTGGAACAAATGCACAGGATAGTGTCATTTTAGTTTCTACTGTGCAGTTCCCCAAATCCCATCATTTTTAATAGGGGACAAGCACCAAGTGTAAATTTTCCTCTAGTTTTAAAGAGGATCTCTCAAACACAAGGGTGAACCACACTTAGAAAATAATGGTCCAGAGGGAGCCGCCGGAGTTACCCACAAGGGGTTGTGGACAAGCATTAGGTCCATGGACCCTTCTGGCGAATGTAAATCCTCTCCCCTCACATGCACACTTGGCTGTTTGCAGCGGCGTGATGGATGTTTCATGCTGCTACCTAAAAGTCTCTTGGGCTCAGCAGTCAGAGGTGCTCATGTCTGAAACGATCTCTGCTTGCAGGCTGGGGTTTTTCGTTCAAACCAAACAACTCCAAGAAGACTGATCAGACTGCAGAAGGACACATTAAACTTCTAGACAGAAAAACAAGAGTTGCCCCCCTTATTCTGTTTCAATACATCCTTAAATATTTCATCAGGTGCTTTTCTGAATTTATAGTATTCTCTCCTGCAAACAGCTTTTCCTTTTCCATTAGTTCTTCATATACTGGCGTTCTTGCATCTATCTGTGGGAACAGTGTCCTGCTGCACTGAATTATGTTGAATATTATCCTGAAATATAAATACTGAATTGTATTTCCAGGTATCACTAAGAGCCTATTGGGAAACCAGGTTAGCTTTGTAACAGCTGAGGCATTCATTTGCATCATCTTTTTACTGTGGAAAATTGAACCAAATCAAACTCACTCTTGTCCCCATCCCTTATATAGCATTGACTCCGTGCAACTGTTAAGTGCAAAATCTGAAAATAAATATTTTATTACCATAAGAACTGTTCTTGCCCTTGAAATTTCAGTATCCCTTGTGACCTGAGTTAATTCTGTTCTTGCATTTTCTTTATTGTAAGATGAGAAGCTGTAATCACATCAGACATTTCAGGTTTTTTGGGTGCATACTTGTATATATAAATATGTATTATTACATGTAATTCTAAGAATATACTTACACACACAGAAACATAGATAGAAATGTAGATATAGATAATAGATAGAGATATAGATATAGATATAGATACAGATATATGTTAGTTCTTCTTTCCCACTGAAGGTATGTAGTCAAATACACACAGTGGATTAAGTAAGTTGCTATGGAAGTAAATGATGCTAAATGATTAAACAGTCCAGCTGTCTGTGCTCAAATGCAGCATCTCACCAAGCACTTCTCCAAAATAAAAATTATTCCAAGGAAAGATTTATAATTTAGACCTGTAAAAAGGTTTCCTGGATAGCATTTGTTTCCCATGTGTAATGCGGTTTTAAATCCGTTTTCTGATCCAGCTTTCTGCAGTTGTCTCTGAGATGGGCGTGGTGATGGATGGTGGCAAACCGCCTGAAGATGAGTGGATATCTTGCCTCTCTAACACGTCTCCAGAGCCGTGAGTTAGTGTCTAGCATGGCAATGTCACAAAGATGAGGAAGTGGGGGGAGAGAGTTGCTAATCAGGAATTACCTGAGCTGGACTCACAGAAGAAGAGCTAGGCAGCCAACTGCCCAGACTGAATCCTCTTCTTCCATGAAGACTTAAATCACTTTTCAGGAAAGATTTTGTTCAAGCAGAACTTCTTTTGAGGTGTTTTTTTTTTACCTGAACAGGAGCAGAATCCATGTCCTATGCGTAGTTAAGTTCCACTCATGGGGATACATGGAACTGTCTCCCCTCTCTCAGGCCAACACAACCTTCAATGCAATGCAGTTTGGTAACTCCTGGTGAAGATATTCTTACCATTAAACTCCACTGATCTGGGCATCTTGCCACTTTTGTGTGGCTCTTTTAGTTTCTTCTGGTTGTTAGTAGTTTAATCCAATGATCCTTCATTCTGGTATCTAAGGAAAGGACAATCGTCCCCTGTTCACTGAGCCTGACATACCGCTCATCTTTACAAATGTTCCTGCAGTGTGAAAACAAAACACTGATTTTCTTCTCAGAAATAACAGTTGAAACCAATATTTTTTACCTTGGATGATCAAGTTAAGCAACAAGAAGTGGCCTGCCTTTACACAGCTTGCCCTGCCGTTTTGCAGTTTCCAGATAAGACTGTTGATTTAGGGACAAGTTGTTGTCCTTGTTTTCTAAATTTAACTGTCCAAGTTATAAGATTTTTGCATACTGTTTGATTGGCCTTTCAGGGTTATTTAAAGAAAAAGAAAATGGGAGGTTGGGGTTTCCACAATCAGCGCTGACTCAGGCACGCAAGAAGCAAGTCTGCAGAGGGAGAAGGTGGAGTTTTTCATAGGAGATGTTTTCTCGCTTTAACCACATTGTGACAGACCGTAATGAAAACTCAAAAAACTTCAGCCAGCCTCTGGCTCTGTGCAAACCTACAGGGGACATTTGTGTTTGCCTGATAGGCAGAAAACCATTTAGAGGCTGGGAGTTTATTCCCTGTGGTTGTTGAACTTCCAAAAAGATATGAACGAAATGTGAGTATGTTCCAGAATGATCTGGGCTTCAAGCATGCAGTGAGTAATATTTTTTTCTCTCAGATGGTGGTAGAAAGTAGGGCTGTAAAAGGTCTGCCTATATGAAGGTCTTTAAGAGACACAAAACAATTTTTGCACAATACAGCAAATCAGATGCAAGTTCAAACAATCCAGGATGTATGTGCTGCAGCCCAAGGTTCAGGCATGGTTTATTTAGGATAATTGCCCAGCAGGGTAGTTGTCCCTTTCTGGAGTGCACTGGAAAGTCTAAAAGTCCTCGAAGTATCATCTTGCAATATTTCTGGGTACCTCTGTCAAGATTACAAATACATTAAATTTTCCCTGGCTTCATAGTCAGCAATCTGCAAGACCTCATTCTCATACCAATGAGTAATATTCTTACCACAGAGAAGCTGGACTGATAATTAAACAAAAAATCCCTTATATCTCTAAAAGAATATAGCTGAATAACCACATGTTACAGAACTGTATATGTTGATAATGGTTTTAGTTGGTGGGGGGAGGTATTATTTGTATTTTCTTCTTGTTAGTGTCAGCTGAGCGCTGAACATCCCACTTGTGCTGGGTGCAAAACACACCCTGTATGAAAGGAGCATCTTGCCATGGTTTCCACCCTGAGAAGTGGAGAAGTTGTTTGTGTTTGTAAGGGGCAAAAAAGAAACAGTGAGATGTCTTTGGGCACTCTCTCATCTGGAACTGTGGTTTTGGAGTGTAGCCAGCTGAAGCTCAGCCACTCTCTAAACATCAAAGACTAGAAAAAGATTCCTGACACTCAAGTATATCATGGGAGTTTCCATAAATTGAAACTTCAATTCCCGTTGTTCTTAGTGCTATCATGACTGCACAAATGGTTCTGTATCCACTGCCCTTCTCCTTCGTGTTATGAAAACTGGTGCCTTACACAGAGCTTCCAGATGAAAAGATTAGGTTTAAAGTTTCCTCATGGAACAAATTTTATTTGATAGAGTCCATGTTTTAGAGTCTAAAATTTCTTGCACTTGGTGAACTTTGACTGAATGTCCAGAGTCCTGAAGTAACCTCACAGCCATCCCCTGGGAGACTGGCCAAGGAGTCAGGGAGTCTGGGAAGCCCCAGCCTTCTGATACCTGGCTTTGCTGTTGGTATTAGGACAGAGGCAGCTTAGCTGAGCCGTTCCAATGTCTGAGCAGCTTCCTGCTGACTGGAGAATTGGGAAGAATAAAAAGATTTCATCTGATGCAAACTGAAACCAAATTCTGAAGAAATGAAGTTTCCTGTTTGCAGGAAACCCCCTTTCCTGGCTGTCCTCAGTTCTAACTTGGATGACTTCATCCTCTCATCTAAATTCAGGACGCTTGTGCTTCTTGACTTGCGGAGTTTCAGTACACAAAGGAAATAGATAAAGATTGTGGATTATAATGACTGATGTTAACGAGAAGCACAGAAGGGAATTATCTACATTTAAAGTCCTAATGTGTTTCCTAACACTGTTTCTCTCTAAATAACTGGGTAAATCAGACTAGGTTTTAACAGATGGTGTTATATATAGTTCCAGAAACAAATAATCTGACTGCTGTAGCTGGAAGGGAATTCACTCTGCCAAAGTCTAGATAGGTTTTTAAGTCAACAAATCTATAGTCATAAATCTATAAAATATGTAGGCCAGAAGCAAAGGTTGGGTCTTTCCCTCTCACATCGCATGTAACACAGGCAATAGATTTTCACCTGGTTTCTCCCACGTTTATACCAGCTGTTCTTGGAGCAGGAGGCTCCTGCAAAGTGGTGAGGGTGGTGGTTCCTGTGGGAGAGGACACAGGCCTTCCACACAGCGAGGGGGGAGGAACTGGAGAAGGTGGAAGCAGCTTGGCCCCTGGCCAAAAGGGCAAACTCAGAAGCTGCAATGGTTGATAAGTTTAGCAACTTTATCATCATGTGATTGAAAATGAAGGACTCTTCCCCTAGGATGCTTGTTAGAGCTCCCAACAAAGGTTAGGTGACTGCATTTGCCATCAGCTCCTATGTATTTTGGTAACGGGACTGAGCCGAAGGATTTTGATGAAGTACACTGCCATCCACTAAAATTAATAATCATACTGAATACCAAAGTCAGGTAAACAATCCAGGCACTGGTTTTGTGTTACATTGTTATTTCTGAAATCATCATTTGTATGTGCTGTTCACAATACCTTGTAATTCTTTCTCCCCTATCTCCACGTTCCACAGCCTTCTAGGATCTGTCATTCTCTTGCCCTCTGGACATAACCTACTTACCATTTTTCTCTTGCTCCATCAACCTCTTTGCTCTTTGAATACTAACTATTGTTTGTATATTGAATAGTAGATGTATTATGTATTTCATTATACACTTATCAATTATTCTTCCATTTCATTCAATGTTAGAATATGATGCTTTTTTTCCTAGATATTCCAGTTCCTTTGATAATAGCTATTATTCTTCTTTTACATCATGTCTTGCATATAAAACAAAGCATTTTGTACATATGTTCCCTTAAGCCAGGGGCACTTGGATTTGAAAGATCCTCCATCAAGGCTCAACAAATGTAGGTTAATCCCACTGTCATAACCTCTACATGAACTTAATTTTCATGAAAGAAACCAGAGCAAGATAGAAATGAGGAGCAACAACTTACAGAAGATGTAGCATCTTTTTATTACTTGAATGACTCTACATGCAAAGAGCACAGTCTGTGAAATGACAGAATGTAACAAAATGACTGTAATCTGCAAAGGAAAAGACATGGCAGCAGAACGTATTGAAAAGCAGTCACAATAACAGTTCAGGTTAATGAGAACTACCAATAACACTGGTGTTATTGAAACGTCTTAATAGCAGTCCAGCAAATGGAAGCATTTCTATAAAAACACCAAACAAGAAATATTTTCCTAAGCATTTGATCCTATTTGATTTCTGGAACACATGTTAAAAAACCATAAAAGTTTGATTATCCTAAGAGTCTGCCTCAGCATATTTACTGGGAAAGAAATTTTGGGTGACATGACAGCCAGTACTAATTTTCTTACTTTCATTTGAGTACTGGCACAAAGGGGAAAAAAAGCCTAACCTAGGAGTTGTACCTGTGGTTTTTTAGTATATTCTTTGGAGACTTTTGCTCTACCTGACCTCAAAATATTTCACAAGAAGATATAGTATATTTTCATGAATGCTGATGGTACACCAATGATGTTCCCAGTCAGAGACAACAAAAATAGACCATTCTCAAAGATCTTGGAAAGGCTGGGTGATGATGGCTTAAAATCCAGTTGACAGAAATGGAAGTTTAGTGCTGAATATGAGATAATAAACAGATCCAGGAGAAATGCTGATTTATTATTGTTCACTAATTTATCTGCAGAGTAATAATTTGAACAAAAGTGTACTGAAATGATACAGGATTCTGGAAATTCATGCCCAATCTACCTGCTGAAAAAATCTTAAGAGCTTTGTTGTAGAAAAATACAAAATAGACACAAAAAGTGAATCTGAACTGAGTTTGAAAACATCAGGGATTAGAAAAAGCAAACACCTATTCCCAGAGGCTCTGATGATATCAGGCAAAACTGCCAAATAATACTTCTAAGCAAGGCCATAGGGCAAGACTTTCTCAAAAGCAGGTCAATGACTATAAACATGTGGCTTGTGCTTCTGGCACCTTCACCTGAAATGAATAGCAATGCTCAAACCAGAAAGAGCCCAGCACAGGTGTGAAGAGCTTCCTGTTTCTGCCTACAAGACACACTTTGGCACAGACAGACTGCAAACCATTGCTCTCAGTAAGAGGTCAGCAGGCACTTTTTCTGGTTTCAGTTGCAGTGTGTATGAGTGCCAAAGAGAAGGCAGAGTCAGAAAAGACTTCAGCAGTAGCTGGCATTCTATCGGCAGTTTTTGGGGAAGGGGGAAGCACCAGAGCCTGGCATTTTAGAAGTAGCTGTGGTGAGGTTCTCTAACAGAAAATGTTTTCTGTTATGGGGTTAAATGCTCAAAAAATTTGAAAATTGTACTACTGCTGTGTAATAAATACTTCAAGGTGAAGTATACTTCATATTTGTATACAGAGAGGCAAGTATGTGTGGCACTTCCCCTCAGTTCTCTGTCCTAGCGGTTACCTTTCTTTTTGAGTGCAGAAGCTTTGACAGTCAACTTCCTAAGCTCAGCGGGACTTAGCCTGTTGAGAACAACTCTTACACCTTTAACAAGGCCAAATTTCTTTCTTATTTCCTTGTCTGTATCCTGACATGCTTCTTCATCATTTCTTTTTTGCAAGCCTTCTTTGGATGGGAATGCAGTCTTGCTGAGGAACTGAAACGGGAAAGAGTAGAGCTTGACTATCGGGAAGTGAGTGTTGACCAGTCATTTTCCTCCCACCCCAGTTTATTTTCACAGCTTTTTGTCTACAGTCTCACATACCTTGGAGATGTGGCTTTGCAAGAAGAATTTAATTCAGGAGGGATCTTGCAAGCCAGCCCTTCTCTATTCTTCCACTGTTACTTTAAAAAATGATCATGATGGCACTCATCACCTGTTTTCAGAAACCCAAGCTTCTCCCTTGGGAAATATCTTGCCATTATATTAAATTTTGCCCTACTGTTCTCTAAATAGCAATAGACTGAAATGCTTTGGTCCTGTTCAAATACTAGACAAATCTTGGTATATCTCAAGATGTATTTTTTTCTCACCATTATGTAATTATATATTTTTTTTTAAAACAGTAAAGTCCTATAGGCTTGCAAGCCTTAATTTGATTTCCTCTACAGTGATTTGTATCCACTGGATTTCTGTTTAGCTTCCCCACAAAAGCATGAACAAAACCAGGTCACTCATCTTTCACAGCCCTTGCCCTGTTATCAATATTCTGAATAGTGCACTTTGCATTCAGCTATGTCTGAGAGGAGAGCAATTTACTGCCCATACATAGACGCTCACCTGGTCATCATAGGTTACCACCTGCTGCCTTTTCCCAGCAAGAGGGGAGTAGTTCTTGGGCTGAGAGATGGTAGTCATCTTGGGTGAAGAGAAATGTGTTTCATCTGATGTTTTCTTTTGGGGTGTGGGGGTAGCACAGGTTGTAGGACATTTTATGTTCTGTTTCACAGCGTCCTCTCTCAACAGCAGTGGACGTGAAACTTGGAACGTTAGTTTACGGACAGAACGACACGTAATGAGCCAAACGACGGTCTTCATAAAGAACATATGGTGGCCAGCTATTTTCATTTCTGCTGCCAGATCTTCATGCCTCATCACATATAGAAGGTAGACTTGACCATTATAGATCATTAGAGCATGTCCCTTAAAGAGAGGAATTTCCGGTTGCTCTCCAATAGGACTGATAGATGAGAGTGTTAACATATTCTTATAATCATTATTCTTGATATTCGTGAGTGACTTTAGAATTTCTGAAACAGCACTGTTAGATGACTTTACAATAAGAGGATAAGATCTTGCTGTCTTTCCATCTGGCTCTTTTTGTGCAAGCTCTTTCACTGGGCTTATTTGGGAACATTTCTCATCCTCAGTTACATCAGGACTAGAACAGTGCCTTGTTAAGTCTGGGCTGCTTGGTATTAAAGACTTTGAAAAATTGTGCCAGAAGGAACTGGAACTCTCTCGCATCTTTATTATTGGCCATATGTAAATTACAGATTGCGTTTCTGTAGCTTGCCTCACTTCAGAGACCCTTCTCGCTGCGGCTAACAGTAGTTGCTGTAGTTTAGATGGGAAGAAAGATAGGGGTATGGATGCGATTTTGGCTTGGTGTGGTATCTCTAGATCGGGTTTTAAAATCTGTGCCTGAGGTTCTTCAGTAACTTTAAGGGGATCAAAGATTTCAGAAACGGATACTTTGTCTTCTTGGTTAGCATGAGTTAGTGAGAAGCCTCTTTGCAGGGAGTGCTTTGTAGCTGAGGTTTCATTACTCTGAACCTTAAAATCTGTTGAGAACTTTCCTCTGCCAGCAGAGGTCATGCCACTGTATTCTAGCATGTTGAAATCTTCCTCGCTGCTCATTTGCTGATCCTTTCCCACCAGAGCAGATGCAGCCCTGGTATCCACCTCCTAACAAGTGTTGTGGTTTGGCTTCATGGATTCCATTCAGACAGATGAGCTTTTGTGAAGGGGCAGTTGCACACCTTAGAAAGGCTTCTGGAGGAAAGAGAATGCAAAAGGAGTTTCAGCAGGTCTCATCTATTTTCACCTCTTTCCTGAAGGCTTCACTTGTGCAGCCTGACATGCTTACAATAAAAGTGAACAGAAATTAAAATGTGATTACATGTTTGTAAATGCACATGGAGATTTTTCTTTGTTACTTCAAAGAAAATTAATAAACAGAAATGTATTTGTCATTTAAGTATTAACTACAGCTCATCTAGCCAATAGAATTTTTCTGCAATAGTAATTTGCTGTGAGATACTTCCAGTCTTGACTTAAATTGGCAGTGGGTTTCTGCTTGCTTCTGTAGGAATTTACCCAATACTGCAAGCTGCTGGTGGACAGGATCTATTTTGTTTAGGTGTCGCACTCCTTCATGTAAGAAGATACAATCTTCTTAGGCACGATACTGTTAAAATCAACGCATATTTTTAATAAAAATGGTCTTAACCAAAGACCTATACAATCAGTTTTGTACTTTGCTTGCAGAATGATTTGGCTTCAGCAATCAACCTCAGCCTACACTGCTCTCTGCTGTGGCAGAATCAGACCCGGTAGCTTTGTGATGGTTTTTAATAAAGATGTAAAAAAATCCAAAAAAACATGTTCAGATGTTTTTCTGATACATATTAAATTTTTCTAAGCACCAGTGTAATTGAAAAATGCTAAACAATCATAAGAACATAGTTGAATTTACAGTAGAAGGAAACATGAAATTTAAACTTGTATCCTGAGAGAAATTAACAAATTAACTATGAATTAACTGGTGCTTCTCCAGTGGTTGTATTCTCCTAGGAATAACCTACTCATCTTAGCACTACAGACATGATTTTGTAGAAAGAAAACATACACACTCACTCACACTCACATTACTTGTATAAAGTGTCTTTCAGCCTTCCCAAATATTAAAAAACACAATGAGTTTCACCTCCATAACTGAAGACATTCTACTACTTAACTTACAAAAAGAAATGTAATAAAGACAAGTTCAGTGAGCCTCCATTTAGGATCATGAAAATTAAATTTTCTGAGTCCTTTTATCTAGTAAAAATGAATAAACAGAAAAATAAAATGACATTTCGTCATCATCTAAGCTGTATCTCCTGCATTTATGATGCATACATTGAGATGTAATCACCCAGTTCCAATACTCTAATCAAGAATAATTAGAAATAATTATATCAATTGTCAGCAAGTTATTTGAATAATTAATTGTACATATAGGAGGAGCGAGGCCTTCTGTAGAAGCAGACTGTAAATCAATTTTTTTCTTGCTTTATCTGATGAGCAGGGGCTTTTTTGTCCTGCTTTTTCACTTCTGGTTTTAGGGGGTTTTACTACATCCAGCATTGCAGTATGATAAAGCCAGGGCCGGTCTTCTGACCTAGAAAGTCTATTAGCATCTTAAAAACCAGAAAGTCTCAGAAACCTAGAGACACAGCATTTAAACTAAAATTAAAGGGAAAAAAAGTAAGAAAAAAGATTTATGTTTTTGAGATAGAGAAATCCTGGTTAACTGTGAAGCCAGCTGAAAAACAGGCAAATATCACCGCAGAAGAGAAAGTCTCTGATTCTCAGAAGTCATAGCTCGACTGTGAAAGCTCTGGGCCGATTGATGTAGTGATGGGGCTGGTCTGGTATAGTCTCCAACTTTGATGATCAATGTGCTGTACTGTACCCTACAGTGCACATCCTAATGTACAGTAGTGAGCTTGGTTGTGTCATTTTGTCAGTCCTTGAGTTTAAGAGATTACCCCTCGTGTCGTGGGTCTCGAGGTTCTCAATAAAACTGAAAAAAGAATGACTATATTTACATGCCTGAAAATGTCCTTATTTACACAAAGAAAAAAAATCTGAAAGAAATCCTTCTTTCTTCTTCCACCTTAAAACTTGCAGACTGCAAAGCAGATCTCACACTTAGGAACTGAGCAGCACAGATTTCCCTATTACTTAGATTTCATGGATATAAATCTTTTCCATCTGAAATGGTCTCACGATCTCATTTTTTTGACTGTGGCTCACCATTGCCCTATCTCCACCAGAGATGAAGACAGCAAAGAGTCTTAAGAGAACTCAGAAAAATGACTAAAATTCGTATTTCAAGTTTCCTCATTTTTGATAAAAATGTGTCATGCACATGCAAGGGGTCCTTCTAGCCCAGTCCCCGCCTCTGATGGTGGCCGAAAGCGAAGGCCCAACAATAATTTGAGTAGAGGCCGTGAACATGGTGGCAATTTCCTGGATGCCCCCCAGCCTCTGGGAGTGGGAGGCACAGGGCCCTCCCGAGCCAGCAAGGCTTTCTCCGTGGGATTCCTGCTGGCACCAGGCCCTGCTGTGTAACACCCTCAGCTTCCCATCAGATTTGAGCCCACAGTGGTGCCCGCGGGGCCGCGCACAGCCAGAGCACCTCCTCAGGCTCCTGGTTTGGGGCCAAGCCCCGGCCTCATCAGTACGGCCAGCGTGGGCTGGGGGAGTGGAACCAGGGGGTGAGGTTTAGTTACCATTGCAGCCAGAGCACAGGCGCCGGGCGGGAAGTGCAGCCTGCAACTGCAGCAGCAACTGCCGTGGCAACTGCCACAACTGCAGAGAGCCTTCCAGAACCTTCCCATGGCTGCTGGGCGCCGGCAGGGTCAACAGCCGCTCTGGGGGACACCAGGTGCCCCCGGCTGCGCCAGCCACTGCCTGCAGGCCCCAGGCTGTGCCCACACGGCCACGCTGCCCCCCGGCCTGGCTGGCTGTGCCCCCGCGCCCACCCCCCATGGAGGGCAGGGCCCTCGGCACCACGCGGCTTCGGTCCCTGTATGGACCGTTCACTCAAAGAGTCAGACTCGATGATCCTTCTGGCTCCCTCCCAACACAGATGGTTCTGTGACCTGTACCATGGAGCCAACCCTTGTGTCCCTCTACCTTTCTGTCCCTTTGGCCTCTGCAGGGCTGCAGTGTCCGCGACCCCAGGGGCCAGGGATGGCAGCTCTCCCTGTGGCTCACCGAGCACGCACTCCACCTTTCCTGGGGGAGCCCTGGAGGCCCTGCCCGAGCCCTCCCCATTGCACAGCCTGGACACAGTTCCTCGCTGCCCCTTCAGATGCTCTTGTCCTCCAGCCAGGGCCTCGGAGGCTCTGGAAGGGAAGGCATTAGCAGACCCAAGCCTCCCTCCTGGCCTTTCCTGAGCGCTGTTTCCCTTGTTTCCCTTGCACTGCCTGGCAGTGCTCAGAAGTGGGGGCAAAAACAAGCCCTGTGGCCAAAGTGAGTAATGAAACCTCCACCACTGGCACATCTGTGCTGGCCCAGCCCAGTCCAGCCCAGCCCAGCCCATTATTCCCTGCTGCGGCCCAGCTCAGCCCAGCCCAGCCCTCCAGGAAGCTGGGTGACAGCCCATCTGCTGTGCTCTGCTGGCAAGGAGGTCAGGAGGCTGCCAACTATAAGGTTGTGTTCCTCACCTGCTTGCAGCTTGGAGAGGGGAGAGAAGGTTTCAACATCAACCCTCTATCTGTCTTTTTCACACTGATTTGGGAATGTGACACAGCATGTCACAGACAATGAGCAGATGTCAGACTTCGTATTGTTGTGTTGTTGGTGTTTTGGTTTTTTTTTTTTTTGCCTGCACAACAGTTTTCTTTAAATGCCTAGGGAAAAAAGTCAAATTTCAGTGGGTTCTGGATCAAGTCCTAGCATATCAAGCACTTGCTCGTAATACACTATGTTTATTTGTCTGTTTCAGATGCTGAGCTGTGACATATAAATACAATATACTGATTTTGAAAAGAGGTGGCCTCCTTCTGCTTGTGACAAATCCTGTTTGGAAACAATGCATAGCCTCCAGGAGGAAACTTGAAGAATAGGAAAAGGCAAGCACCCCTGTACAGCTTGAGAGAGTAAGCTATGACCACGTGCAGCACCAGAACAAAGAACACCACACAGACATGCTTGTGGGCCTGAAAGGCACCAGCCAAAGTCTGCACGTGCCTCAGAAAAATATGAATTTGTAGTGTTTCCTACAGGTGACTGTGCCCTGCCAGTGTGCCGCAGAGTGCAGTGCAGGCACTGGAATGCATCAGCTGTGTCGGATGTGAGCTCTGTGGATGCGAGGTGCCCTGCACAGCTCGTCAGTGCTGTCAGCACATCCTCCCGTACTTCTGCTGTCAGGATTCTTTCACCACCCTGCACAGCAGAGCACCCGAGGTGCTCATTTCAACTGCAAGCTGACAGTGTCCCTGTTCTTGTAATCTGTGCCTCTTACCAGCACGTGGCACAAGAGGCTGAGTGGACTGCCTGCACTCCCTGAGCAAGTTTGTCGAGGCCTTACAACCACCTAGAAGGGCACCAAGCAGAGCAGATGCTGGGGAAGCTCTATCTTGTGAACCGGAATTAACTTGATCTCATTGCTTCTATGCACCTTCCATAGTTGAGCAGATTGATTACACTCAAATATCTTCCTTCTTAAATGATTCCACGTATTCCAGCCTTTAGCTGATGCCTGGTCCTCATTGATTTTATGGTCACTAGGGAGCTCGATGCTTCATGGTCACCAGCTGTGTAATGAAGATGGGGGAATTACATCTCTCAGTGGTAGACCCTTGGGTCTGTCAGGTTCTCATAATTTTAAGTCCAGCTTCTTGTGCTTGGGCACAACAGTTCAGCATCACTCAGTAGCACACGAGCATGGACTGAGCTAAGGACGGGAGAGGGAGAAGGTGGATTCACCATTTCTGGAGGTGTTTAAGGAACGACTGAGTGTGCCACTTAGCTCTCAGGTTAGACTCGATCTCAGAAGGAGGTCTTTTCCAACCTAATTGATTCTGTGTGAAAGTATACAAGGATCTTACATATCAAAGAACATCCTGCCTTCAGGCAATTTTGACACATTCCACATTTTCCCCCACCTGCGCCCTCAGGCCCGCCGGGATAGCCCGTCCC